>OY728134.1:855594777-856081777 GCA_963277665.1 Viscum album | reverse complement strand
AATATTCATTTAATTTCTCTTTTATTACCATAGGGATAAAAATGAGAATAAAACATGAAAAATTAATAATTAACCATAGTATAATTAAATACATTGGGGTTTATAATAGTGAAAGAATAAAATTTCCCCAAAGGAAATTTAAACATAATCAATCCCAATTAAAATAGATATCAAAAAATTATCCCATACCACTTTGGTAACTTTTAAATCATAAGACCCATGAAAGAATAACATTAAATGAATCTTTAAATATCGGGAAAATAAGAATATTCATGATATTACATGTCAAATGAGGATTATTTAATCCCTATAAAATAAAATATTTGAATAACATAAAATATTCCCCAATGAATATGATTTGAGATGATAAATCCTTACCACTTTTGTAAATTTGGACTCAAAATCCCTTGAATGAAATAATCTCAATTTTAACTTTAAATTCCATGAATTAAGAAGAATCCTTGATATAACATGTAAAACAGGCTATAACAACCCATGAAATGTTAATAATAAATCCATTTCAGGACTTATTAATATTTATTAATTATATTTTATAGAGTTATATTCATTATAATAATACTAGGTAATTTTTTACTAAAAAGGGAAAAAAATATATCTATCCAAAGCGAGTTTTCATTCATTATATATTTTTATTTAAAATATTTATTTTATAATTGTATATTTTTAATTTGAAAAAATGAACTTAATGTGTCACTCAATCATGTTAAAATTATCTTTTGATGAATTATTGTTAATTTTACAAAAAGGTTGATTTTTCAATAAATAGTGAAAAATACTGATTTTTATTGAAAAATGTATTTTCTTTTATAGTAGAAAACAATGTAAAATTATATATTTTTTATTTTTATAATTTTATTTGTTCATTTTAATTAATAGTAATCTAATAAATATTATTTTAATCAATATAACAGTTGAATTTGGTATGAAAAAATTCTTATACTTAAAAGTTTTTTTTTTCGAAAAAACTGTTTTTCATCATGTTTTATGGGTGTAATTTTAAATTAAAGTATTTAAATAATATGAATTTTTTTGTTAAAATTTATTCAACATTTTAAATCATCATAATTAATATGAGTTAATAATTTCAACTTAATTTTTTATTATAAAGTATAGTTAAAATAGTAAAAATCTATTACTATTATAAAGGTTAAAACTACTTTACTAGGGGGTTAAATGAAAGAGATAGTGGTTAAAATTACCCAAAAAATTTTATAAATACCTTTTTATGGCTATATATTGACCCTATTTAATTTTATATTTTAAAATGATCCATTTTTGTTTCATTTTTCATGAGTAAGAGATTAATATATTTTATATTTTAAAAATTCAAAGTGTGTCCTCTCTTCTACTTATAATAGGACGTCACCTATCCTATTTTATCGACACTTTAAAATCCTTTTGGTTTCTCTAATACCTACAAAATGAATTTTTTTACGTCCATAAACACTTTCTAGAGGCCCTAGTCTGGTTATAAAACCAATATAGGAAGGATTTAGTTATAAACCTAAAGAGGTTATCTGAATAAGAGGTATAATTATTTACTTTGCATTTTTATTTTATTTATTATACTTATTATTTAAAATATTATTCTACTATGATGTAATAATAAAGTATAATGAGATGTTATTTTTTTAATTTCATAACCTATATCAATATATTATTTCACTAAAAGGGAAATGAAACCATCGTTTGGGTGTATGATGAACTATTAGCTCATGAACCTATGTAATTCATTTTCGATCACCACCTCTCCTGATCGGTTATAATGATGGATTTGATGTATATATATGAAATTAATGAAATATTTATCATCTTGAAAGATAATATATCATTTTTCTTTCCTTTAAATCTATTGAAAAATGATAACGTCGTTCTTGCATATGTACGGACTACCACATCCACGAAGTGATGTGATTCATTTTTCATGATCACATCACGTGGGTTCTATATATAAGTGAATTTAATGAAATAATATTAAATTTCACTACTGGAAATCGGATCTTTCCCAACACTTATATACACCCTTTCCCAACGGTTCTCCCAAACCGTTGGGAAAGACCCCCCCTTTCCCAACGGTTTGGGAGAACCGTTGGGAAAGACCCCCTCAAAACACCCCTTTCCCAACGGTTTGGGAGAACCGTTGGGAAAGCTCACTCCAAATTCCAGCATTCACCCCTGGAAATTATCACCTATCCCAACGGTTTTGAAAACCGTTGGGATAGGTCTATCCCAACGGTTTTGAGAACCGTTGGGATAGATTCTTTGATTTCTTCCAGGTCTACTACCCGAGAATATTATATAAATATAAATTTTAAATAATTATGATAATACATATATATATTTATTAAGTTATATTTATAAAAGTTATGTTAGGTTAGTGGTTAAGGCGTTTAATAATAAACGGGTGGTTGTGGGATCAAATCCCACCACATGTATTTTTTTGAAATACATATACCAACGATTTTATAACCGTTGGAATAGATTTTCATATTACTTATACCAACGGTTTTGAAAACCGTTGGGATAGGTCTATACCAACGGTTTTCCCAAAACCGTTGGTATAGACCTATCCCAATGGCTTACTTCGCAACGGTTCTCCAAACCGTTGGTATAGGCTATACCAACGGTTTGGAGGCCTATACCAATGGTTTGGAACCGTTGGTATAGGTTAGTATTCTACTAGTGTTTATTATATATTAATCCTTATGGAAATATAAAATAATACTTACCTTATTTATATCATGTTCTTAGAAAAATGGAAAAGTTACTCATGCGTACATATGACCTTGCATCTCTATTATTGTAACATAATTGATTTTTGATAACCATATTTCATAGTTTATTTTAAAATAATAAGTAATCTATAGAAATTATAATTATTTCATGATTATTATTCTAGATATTAATGAATAATTACATCTTTGACCATATTTATCTTACCAAAGTGATTTTGGAAATATGGGTTGAATATCTTCTTCCAACATGAAGTTAATTGGTTAAATAATTGAATATAACGTGGTAATAAATAAAATAAAAGGAATAATATACTTAAAAATTTTATTACATAATAATATAATTAACAAAATTTTATTATTTATGTAGATAAAAAATGTATGTGACGATTCATAGTTGAGTTAAGGGACACCTTACCTTAAAACCTTATTTTAAATGTTTTAAAGATTTATTTTATTAATATTTTTCTTCCATGTCCATTTTTAAAAAATTATTTTATGGATATATTTATATAAAAATAAATGAATTTTAAATGATATTCTATTTCACTTATGAATTTCTTAATTTTTTTGAAAAGGAATCATTTTATGTATTTTATACGGAATGTTTTGATGAAAAAGAAAATGGAATGTTCTATTTTATTATATACGATATCAACAATATTTTTTTCTTCTATAATCATTATTTTATATTTGTGTTCCTTTTCAATATTTTCTTTTTTCATCAAATAAAAACCAGTATTCCATTTTTTATGGGTATTTTCAAAAATCCTTTTAAATTAAATGTATATTTTGGTATGTAGAAATGTTTTCCCCATGGTTATAAAAATTATTTTTATGAGTGTGATGATGAAAATGAAATCCTTTATGTATTATAATTATGCTATGGATCTTAGGAAATGTTTATAATGATGGGAGATCCTGATATATCTCATTATAATATGTTATATTGATATATATTATGATGATGGTTGATCCTAATATAGTTCTCCAATGTATTATGTAAAAGGGTCATAGTTAACAGGTTTGGTTTATACTAAGAGATTATTGGAATTTACTGGTCAGATTATTCCATTTATAATACGGATTATAAGAGTGATATGAATATGATTTCCCAAGTTTATATGTGATTTATCTATTATTTTTATGGACTTTTATGAAAATATTATGATTTCACAAGGTAAGATAATAATGTTAAATTTTATGGGAAGTTTATGCTAATTATTATGAGTATTCAATGACTAAGTTTTTTCTTTATTTTTATATGTATATTACTGAGATTTTTGTGCTCATACCATATTTTAAAAGGTTTTAAATGGTTTTTAAGGATTATTAGTGATAAGGATAAGGACACGATTAAAATATTGAATATATGACATGAAAAAAGTTGTTATATTTTAAATGTTTTTTATTGTGGGAAACATGGATACTCAGAGTAAGTATCCAATTTATGATATAATATTCATATATATAAAGGAGATAACATAATTCTCTAAACCTATAAACCTAAAATATCGCCACGTATTGAGGAAAATGATTTATTTTCTAAAGAATCAATTTTATAGATTATTTAGGTCCAGGTCCTTATAATTGGTATTAGAGAAAATGGTTTAAATAAATTTATATGTTAGGATAATGTAATTAAATACCATTTAGAGATTCTAATATAAGTTTATCTTGATATAAAATTTTAATATTACTATTTTTATACATATAAATTATGTCTTTTCAAAATGTTTTTCTATAGAGGAAATAGGTAATCTGAAGTATGATGGAACTAAGAGGAAAATATCCTTCCAAATTAGAAACATGGAATGGTTGGAGTTGAAGCTGAGTAGTATGTTACTACAATGGATTGTTTTACACAAGATATAAATGGTGGTGGTATTAATGTTATAGAGAAACTATATCTACCACAGAAGAACATGCCAATAGTAGATCATTTTATGTGTTAACACCCTCCAAAATTCCGTGGATATGATTACTCAGTAGTAGCGGAGGGATGAATTAAATATCTATAATTTTTTTAAAGTCATGAGTTATTCTGATAACCAGATGGAAACTCTTCCAATTTACCATTTTTAAGGTTAATTCAATCAATAGTGGTTAATGATTAATAATAATATAGAATTGAAGATATTAACACCATGTAATCAGATACATTTAAGAATATTTTACTTGAGATATATTTTCCTAAGGTTGTTCAACTTAGGATAGAAAATTAATTCTTGGAACTGAGGCAGAATAAATAAGATTCATCGGATTCTTCTAAAGAATACTTCCCCAGATTTGACAGGCACACTCCAAATTGTATTTATGATCTTGATAGTAAAATTTATTATAATTACTCAGGATTAAATCCAAGATACCAAATATAATTGGTCTCTTAAAAATTTAAAAGTTATTAGAAACTTTTTCTCTTTGTTGAGAAGGTGGAAATTCAGTTTTATAATGACCATTTATTACATGATAGTATAGAAGAAAATAGGTCTAGGGGGTAGATAAATGGGAATAATTCATTGAATAAATATAAATATAATAAAATAAAGTTTTTATTTTTTGATAGGTGTGGTAAAAATAACCTCAAGAATGTATTATGAAATCTGGTAAGTGCTTCTAATGTGGTAAGTTTGGGAATATTTCTAATTATTGCAAGGAGAAATATCCTGGTAGTGTTATGACCAATCCTAATAATTGTATAGTAATCATTTTTAAATTTAATAAGATGGGTATTTATATAGATTCATGTTCTAATAAGAGAGTGAATAATGATAAAAAAATGAATATATGATGAAAGGTGTGTTGAAATCCTTTGAAACTAATTTGGAAGATTTTGGGCCATCAAATTTTTTTTAATTGGTATATTACTTTTTTATTTAGATTATAATAATGTATTGTTTGATTTAGGGTCTAAAAATTCTTTCATTTCTATGGAATTTCATGGTAAATTGAAAATTTCACCTCAAGAAATGAAGTTATAACTTTTGGTAAAAACATGTGGGGGTAGTATTAAGGAAGAAAGAATTTAAAAAGATCATCTTTCTATTATATGTGGAAGGTTTTATTTGGAAACCTTGTTGTCTTTCCCATTGTATATTTTTTTTTATTTTGAGTATGGATTGGATTTAATTTTATGATCTAAGATAGATTAGAGATACAAAGAATTTATTTTCCAAAATGAGTTTAGTTTGTATATAATAATCAATTCATACTATTTATAACATATCAAGAATTTGAGAAACAATTAAAATATTACAATTAACGTTACCTTGATTATATTGTTAAAAATATAAAAATCTATCCAGATTAATGATGTTTCAATAGTAAAAGAATATATGGATATTTTTCCTAACGGGTTTCCTGGTATTGTACCTAATTATGATGTTGAGTTTACTATTTAACTAATTCCTACTGCTAAGATAATTTCAAATCCCCAATGTTTAATAGATTATGTAGAACTTATGGAATTGAAAAATCATTGATAAAAATTAATTAATAAATGTTTCATTCATATTAGAACTTCACCATGGGGTGAACCCATTTTGTTTATTAAAAAAATGGTTTCATGATATTTAGAATTAATTATATATAATTGAATAAAATATCTGTTAAGAATAAGTATTCATTTCCTTATATCAATGATTTGTTTGATCCGATCTAGGGAGCTCATTTTTTTCAAAGGTTAATCTCAGGTCTGGGTACCATCAGCTGAAGGTGATGGGGGACAAAATCCCTAAGATAGAGTTTTGTAATCGGTATGGGAATTATGAGTCTATTTTTCTTCCATTTGGGTTGATTATTTCTATATCTATATTCACAGATCTTATGAGTAGAGTTTTCCATAAATATTTGGATAAGTTTTTGGTTATATTTATTGTTGATAATTTAGTTTATTCAAAACCTTAATAGGATCATGAAAAAAATATAAGTATTAGCCTAGAAAACTTGAAAGAAAATATGTTATATATAAAACTTAGTAAATGTAATTTTTTTTATAGAAGATATTATTTTTTAGACACATCATAGATAAATATAGCATAAGTATTGGTATTATTAAAAAAAGTTCTTTATGGATAGACAAATCCTAGATATATTATTTGTATTTATATTTTTAATGGATCAAAAGAATATTATTGTTAGTTTATTGAAAAAATTTCACGTTTATCTAGCCCACTAACTAAGTTAACATGAAAAGAAGTAAGGATTATCTGGATAAAGGAATGTGATGAATGTTTACAAGAATTGAAAATAAGATTAGTGAATGATATAGTTTTGGCCCTACCATATAGATATGGTGTCTTTTTTATTTAAAAAAAAGATTCATTAATTGGTCTAGGTTTTACTTTTAATATATAATGATTTAGAAATTTATTATCCTTCATTTCAATTAAAATACCATTAGAAAAATTCTCCTAAACATGACCTTGAATTGGTGCCTATAATGTTTTATTTGAAAAATTTGAGACATCATTTATATTGAGTAAAGTGTGAAATATATATCGCTCATTAAAATTTTAAGTATATATTCACTTAAAAAGAGTTTAGCAAGATAAAAATAGATTTATATTATTGATAAAGTATTATGAGCAAAAAATTAATTAACATACATCTAAATAAAATAGAGTAGGAGATTATTTGATTTTAAAAGATAATGTTACAATAACTATGAAACACCAAGAACATTATCCTTCGGTTAATTATTTGATTTATATTGGATTAGAATTTATAAATGTTGTAATTAAATATATTTTCTATTATATTTTAGTACAATAATCTTTGTTAAATATGATTAAGAAAACTCAAAATGAAGATAATATTTTATAGAAAAAGACAAAATTTGTCAAGATGGGTTCCATAGTTTAATAATAAAAAAGGTGTTATAAAATTTTTAGATAGGTTGTGTGTTCTAAATGATTATCAGTTAAATAATTAAATATTTAGTGATACTCATAAATATCTATTTTTGATTCATCCTGATAGTACACAAATCTATGGAGACATTCAGAAACACTGATAGTGGGAAGGAATGAAGAAAGATGTTTCTAATTTTTCTATGAAATGTTTGAATTTTATATAGGTTAAATCTAAATGAAAATTACTAAAGGGGATGAATTAAAATTTTCTAGTTCCACAATGGGAATGGGAGAATATATCCATGGATTTCATGGTGGTAATAATGAATACATCTTCAAGTTTACTTCTAAATTATGTAAAGGACTTCAGACATCATTAGGAACAGAATTAAATTTCACTACAACCTTTCATCCTCAATTCAATGGACAATCATAACAAATGATTCAGAATTTGAAGGATATTATGCACACTTTTTAAATTTATTTTTAGGGAAGTTGGGATCAATATATGAATTTATTTTATTTTTATTATAATAGCGATTTTCATTCCAGTATATAGTGGGAACCTTTTGAAGAATTGTAAAGAATGTGGTGACTAACTCCATCTTGATAGGATCAATTCCTGGAAAGAAAGTTATTAGGACAAAAATGGAAGAATAAATAGTTAATAAGGTGAATATGATTTATCATCAAATAGGTATTTCCTGGAGTTGGTAGAAAATTTATGCAGATAATTAGAGGAAAGATCATTCTTTTGAGGTAGGTGATCATTTTTTAATGTATCTCCATGGAAAAGTGACATAAATTTTGGTAAAATGGTAAAGATAAGTTCAAAGTTCATTATACTATATGAAATTTTGGATAATATTATATCATTTTTTATCAAGTGTTCTTTACTCTAAGTTTATCTCAAGTATATGATGTATTTCATGTTTCATTGTTAAGAAAATATGTGTCGGATACATCTCTTATTTTGATACCTAAAGTTTTATGGTTGGATGAAATACTTTATTATGAGGAAAATACCATATATATTATTGACCATAGATAGAAATTTTTTCATAATAAATGGATTTTATAGTTTATAGTTTTGTGGAAAATCATATGATTGAATAAGCAATATGGTAATAAGAAAATGCTAGAAAGGAAAATACCCCCACTTCTTTAACTAATGAATAAAATTGAGAGGATGAAATTTTAAAATGGTGGAAAAATGTAAAAAACCATGAAATATTAATAGTAAAAAAATTTCACGCCTTTTTAATATTAATTATTTATATCTTATATAGTTATATTAACTATAAGAATATTCGACAATTTTTCAGTCAAAAGGGAAAATATTCATTTCTAACTAAATTGGGTTTTCATGTATTATATGTTTTTATTTAAAAGATTTATTTAAAAATTTTATAATTTTATTTAAAAAAAATGAACTTTATTTTTGAATTAATCATGTATAAATTATCGTATTATGATTTTGTTTTGAATTTTTTGAAATATTTATATTCTCAATAAATAGTGAAAAATATTGATTTTTTTTGAAAAAAATATTTTCTTTTCAAGTATTTAAATAGTAAAATTTTATTTTGGAATAGTTTTAAAATTTAATCAGTTACTTTTTATAAAAACAAAATCCAATAAATTTTATTTTAGTCAACATTGTACTTGAATTTGGTATAAAAACAATTTTATACTTAAAAATTCATTAAGAAAATGTTTTTTTCGTCGCATTTTACATGTTTAATTTTAATTTTAATTTTGAAAATTAGATGAAATGAATTTGATAAAATGGATTCCAAATTTTAATCATAATAAAAAATATTAGGAATTATGTTCAATGTAATTTTTTGTCATAATGAAGAGTAAAAATAGTAAAAATCTCTTTACAAAATTAAGGTTAAAACTAGTTTATCAGGGGTTAAACTAAAGTTATAAGGTTTAAAATGACCTAACAAATTGTATAAATAATATTTTATTTCCATATATAAAACCTATATCATCTCAAGTTTTGTATTTATTCATTTTAACACATTTTTATTTAGCAAAACATAAATATATTTTAATTGTTTTAAAATTATTTTGTGTGTCCTCTCCCCCACTTATAAAAGAGACCAATTGTCCTCTTTTATAAACACTTAAAAAGACTTTTGGTTCAGAAAAGGCCTACTGAAATTATTTTCTTAAACACCTTTACATTTCTCAGAGGGATTTTTTTGATATTAAAACCAACATAGGAGGATTTTGGTATACACATGAAGAGGTTTTCCAAAGAAGAGGTACATTTCTTAACTAATCATTTTTATTTTATTTATTCTTTTACCTCATTAAAATATTCTTCAACCATGATAAAATGATAAAATAATTATATTACATATAATTATTTGTTATTATGTTAATTTTATAACATATATCCATCTTCTGTTCCATGAAATGGAAAATGAAACTATCGTTCATGTGTTCGGCGGACTACCGCCTTGCAAACCAATTTAATTTTTTTTCCATAATAGCCTCTCATAGCTGGTTATTTCGATGGATTTAATTCAAATATATGATATTAATGAAATATTTATCTTTATTTAAATATAATATATCATATTTTTTCTTTACTTTCCATCTATTAAAAGATGATAACATCTTTCATGCAAACGTGTGTGTTACCACCTTTACAAACTAATGCTATTCATTTTTCATGACCACATCCCTTGGATGAAATATATAATAATATTTAAATAAATAATATAATATTTATTATAAAATAATAATTATATAAGGATAAAATAATTATTACATTCTTCCCATCATGTTCATTGAAAAATGGGATCGTTAGTCATGCGTACGTATAATCTATTGTCTTCATGATTGTAACATAATTCATTTTTAAAAACCATATTTAATGATTGATTTTAAAAGTATAATTAATGTATAAAAATTATAATTATTTAATAATAATAATTATTATATATATGATTGAATAATGAATTATTTGACCATATTTTAATTACCAATGTTATTTTGAACATGTGAACCAGATATTGTCAAAACTTATGTCCCGAACTTAATGGATCAAGTAATTATATATAACATCATAATAAATAAAATAAAAGGAAAAATAGATTAAAAATAGTTATTAAAAAAATCAAATAATTAACATAAGTTTACTAATCTATAAGCTTAAGAATGTACATGATGACTCATACTTGGGGTAAGGGACACCTTACATTAAAACCTCACTTTAAATGTTTTAATGATTTATTTTTAAAATACTTTTATTCCATGTCCATATTTTTAAAATTATTTTATTTATGTGCTTATATGGGCATAATTGAATTTGAAATTACATTTTAATTCACTATAAACTTTCTTTCAAAGGTTTTAAAAATAATATTTTTACCCATTTTATGTGGAATGTTTTAATTAAAATGAAAAAGGAATGTTCTATTTTAACTTATATGACATAAATGGAATTTACTGTGACATTAACCATTATTTAATGTTTGTATTCCTTTAAAATATTTCATGTTTTCTTTAATGAAATTCCATACTTCCCTCTATTTTGGGTATTTTTAAAAATGGTTTAAAATTGAATGGGAATTTTGATATCCATAAATGTTTTTCTTTGGGGAGTAATAAATATTTTTTATAAGTGTGGTGATATAAAAGAAATATTTCTTGTATAATGATTATTTTATATTTGTATGGAATTTTTTATGAAGATGTGTGATACTGATATATCTCATGATTGTGAGTGAGCCTGATATAGCTCATAATGGTAGGTGAGCCTGATAAAGCTCTCCAATGCATCGAGTAAGGGGATGGGGTTAACTAGTTATGTATCTCATAAGAGAATATTGTAATTTAATTATAATGTTACACTATTTTTAAGAGTGATATAAAGATTATCTCATAAGTTAAATAAATTATTTATCTATTATTGTTATGGATTTAAGAAAATCTTTTGATTTTATAATGTAATATAACGAGCTTAAGTTTAAAGTGAACTTTATGCATCTTCTTATATGTTAAATGTATAACTTTTTGAAAAATAGTTCATGAGTTTTTCATGATTGAAATAAAACCTTAATGTGTTTTATTTTTCCTTTAATATACATTATGAAATGTTTTATGAAAATATTTTGGTATTGAAGTTGATTTCTTGGGTTGGAAAATGTTTATTGTGAGCTCAAAGTCTATTTGGAAAAATGAAAATTTTTATAATTATTCATAGACCAAAAAGTTGCTTTATTTCGTTTTATATGTTGCTACCGATATTTTTGATGCCCATACCATGTTTTCAAATTTTTTTCATAGGTTTTTAAGGATGAATAGGGACAAAGATACAATCGAGATGAAATGTTTGAACATATATCATGAAAATAAAACATGTTATATCTTAAATTTTTTTTATTATGGGATAATTGTAATGTATCAGTTCTGGAATCCACCCAGAGGTGCCCTGTACTCGGTTGGTCACATGGCCTCAAGCGCATTTCCCTGAACACCAGAGGCTGCTGACTAGCAGCAAGGGCCTTGGGTGTGATAGTGGGGATACTATGACCTCATCGACAGAGTAACATAGTGAAAGAGAAACTGATAAACAATAGCGGAAGCAGTAATAATTCCAAACAAGAGGAAACAACAGAAGAATGATGAATAAAACAATTAGAGAACATATATATAAATGATGCATGATACATATGTCTAGGAAAGCATCCAAACAAGTCACAATACTGAATTACAGAACTAAACCAAAGTACCTGAAAAACAAGTAAACAACTCCTCATCATCGCAAGACTCATCTTAGTCACATGCTCTCCAACTCCAAAGCAGTCAAGTACCTGAAGTAGAAGGGCGCTTTCCCTTATCTATAACTGCAACAATATGATTTGTTTGGTCCCAAAATCATGACCCCAATAGGGTGTGAGACTAAATCCCAGTAGGAAACCACCAAGAGATCTGTTCATAATAGTCAGTGAATATATATGGAAGTCAATAAGAAAAAGAAGCAGTAAACAAGGAAGTTCTAAATAGTAATCATTCCTACAGTTTCAAAGCATTCAAACACTACATGGAAAGTAAGTAGATAATCACAAACAGGCAACCCTCTGGGATTTTCTCACAGCCTAATCCCCTTTGGTCATACCTAGCTAACACAAGAAACCCTCTAGGAAGTACACACAGTCTAACCCCTCTGGTTCAGCTTAAGCACAGACTCTCTGAGGAAGCAATCACTATCAATTCCCCCTATAGTATCATATCGGTAACTAAAAGGCGCTCTAGGGAAGCAATTACGTCACATTCCCCCTGTGGACTGCGTTGAGGAACTACAGACACTATGTGGAAGAACATACGTTAATTCCCCCTATTGTCTCACATCATAACAATAATAATAGACACTCTGGAGAATCACTTACATCTATTCTCCATATGGTCCACTACACCAGGTTCTCATGGCCCTGTGTAAGTCAAGCAAGCATAACAATGCAAAGCGTCGAAATTAAACCTCAAGAAATACTTGGATAACCAGTCTACATCATAACAACAAGACATATAATAGACACTCCATCCTAACAATACTAGTTATGGGAAATAAACAAGGTATCCTAATAGGCTAAGCAAAACCAAACGGTCTTAAACGAAACATTTATGGGAAAACACTTTCAAAGCATAGAAATTAAACCTATTCACATTCAAATAACCTCTACTCAAGCGTACAAGCATATAAGGCAATTAACAAAGATAAAATAGTAAACATGCAATACCCTATTCAAGGTTATTGGGCTATTTTTCACATATAACTCAAAGAAATTCAATGGAAAGGCACAAACCACCTACCTCAGTGTTGCAGGATCGATATAAATGAACCTTAATCTTTGAATCTTCCAATAACACTATAGATCGACAAAAACATCTAAAACGTTAAACTAGAGATAACTTGAGAAAGCGGAGGAATTAGGAAACGAATCTCTAGAAAAAAGAAGAGCTTATCGAGGTGATCCCATCACAATCAACGGAGGCCGAATCGGGGAATAGATGCTCAATTGGGGGCTTAGAGAAGGATCACGGCTGTATGATTTCTCCTAGATGAGACAGACATAGAAGGAGGTGTTTCTGTCCATCATATGGGAATCTGATATGTTTAATGAAAAAAATAAAGTACATGGCATGTACTTTATAAGTACATGAAGTGTAGTTGACTTCACTGGCCCCCACATTAGGTGGTCTCCTAGTCACCACACACGACCGTGTGCATGGATGTTACACATCCAACACCCGTCTACCTATGGTAACCAAGTACACAACATGTACTAATAAAGTACACGATGTATACTTAAGAAGTTTTCAAAATTTTCTCTTTTTCTCAAAAATACTAGAAAAAGGAAACGATACCTGAAAACAAGATCCGAGTTCTTACAAACATCCCCCCTTAAGGAAATTCCTCCCAAAATTTCCTTAGTAAGGCGAAATAGAAGAAGAATCCTCAAATAGCTCTAGTCACTATGATCGTGCATCAGATTCCCTCTCCCAAGTCTCATCCTGTACTCATCCGTGCTGCCATAGCACTCTTACCAGAGGAACAGACTGGCCACAAAGAACCTTCATACTGTGATCAAAAATCTGAATTGGGTGCTCCTCAAACGAGACACCCCCCTTTAACTAAACCTCATCAGGTTAAAAAACATGAGATGAGTCTGAGAAGTAACATCGAAGCCGAGAAACATGACAGATGTTGGGAATATCTTGGTACCTCTAAGGCAACTCCAACCGACAGGCAACCAGACCAACCCTATCCAAAACCTCAAATGGCCCGATGTGCCTCAGAAAAAGCTTATCCTGTCTCTTAATCCTTCTGTGCCCCAACCTTAGTGTGACACACAGGAAAACCTGATCTTTGAACTTAAAATCTAGAGGTCATATCTGACGATCAGCATAAGACTTCTGACAAGACTGTGCAGTAACCATCCTCTTCTGAATCAACTCTATCTACTCTATGGTCTCCTGGAAAAGATGGGGTCCCAACATAGCTGCCTCTCCTGCCTATAGCAAACATAAGGTTGATCGACATGGCCTACTATACAAAGCCTCATAAGGTTCCATCTGAATAGTTGCTTCAAAACAATTGTTGTAAGAAAACTCCACAAGAGGTATGTGCTTCTCCCACAAACCTCCAAAATCTAGGATGCATACTCGAAGCATGTCCTCAAGCACCTAAATTGTACGCTTGGAATGAACATCTGTCTGGGGGTGGTAAGCTGTACTTAGAAGTACCTGTGTACCCAAGGCCTTCTACAATTCTTGCTACACTCGAGAAATAAAACAAGAATCCCTTTCTGACACAATGGAGTGTGGAACCCCATGTAGACGTACTATCTCACAGATGTACAACCGTCCCAACTCATCCAAACTGAAATTATCCTTGATCGGAAAAAAGTGATCAACCTACATGAGTCTATTAATGACATACCAAACATCATCATTCCCTCAAGGTGACCTCGATAAACCTATCACGAATTCCATCGCGACATCATTCCATTTCCAATCAGGAATGGGTAACTGCTTCAAAATCCATGATGGCCACTGATTCTCTATATTTTCCTACTGAAAGGTGGAAGACCTCATGAAGAAACCAACAACATATCTCTTCATGCCTAGCCACCAATACTGATAGTGTAGATCATGATACATCTTAGTGATGCCAGGATGAACTGCCAAAATTGAGGAGCGAAAGTCCCACATCAGCTCCTCACGTATGTCTTATGACACCCATATGCATCCTTAAAAACACAAGATCTCATCCTCGCCTATGGTATATCTAAAAATAGGGTCCTCTCTTAACACACTTTCTTGTAGGACTAGGCCTTCAAAATCTGATAGCTACCTCATTCACACTCGATCAAGAAGAGTAGAGGTAGCAACTACAGAAGAAATAAACATATGCCCCTGCCTATTGTGCACCTCCAAATGTATCTCAAAGAATAGATCCATAAGCTGACACTAACTACTGGATTCCTGAACTGCCTGCATCTAAGTCCTCCTGCTCAATGCATCAACCACTGCATTTCCTTTCCCATGCTTATAGGCAAGATCAATGTCAAAATACTGAAGGTACTCAACCCACATTTGTTGTTTCAAATTTAGGTCACGGTGAGTGAAGATTTACTTGAGAATTTTGTGGTCTGTGAAAACGAAAAAATCATCTCCCAATAGATAATGTCTCTAACAACGTAAGGCATGAACAACTACAGCAAAATCAAGATGATGTGTAGGGTAATTTCTCTCTTTTGGCCTCAACTGCCGAGACCCGTACACAATGAATTTTTCTTCCTACATAAACTCAACTCCCGGACTGATACCTAAAGAATCATAGAAAATAGTATAGTTCTTGCCCATCTCTGGAAAAAATTGTATTGGTGCTAAATTCAAGCTCCCTTTCAACTCCTGAAAGGCTTACTCACAAGAATCTGACCACAAGAACTTTCCACTCTTCTTAGTCAGGCCTGTCAGTGGCGCTACTAAGCATGAGAAGTACTGTATGAAACGTCTGTAGTATCGAGCTAGCCCTATAAAACTTCGTACCTCAAATAAGTTCTTCGGATGCTCCTAGAAAAATAAAACTCTCACTTTCACTGGGTCTACTGATAATCCGGTATCCAAAATAACATGACCCAAGAAGTGAATCTAATCCTTCCAAAAGTGGAATTTTGAGAGATTAGCATATAACTGATGCTCTATCAGTTTACTCAAAATTATCTCAAGATGGGTAGCATGGTCGTGTCGAGTGTGAGAGTACACCAAGATATAGTCCATGAAAACCACCATGAAAGAATCCAAGTATGGATGGAAAAATCGGTTCATCCACATCATGAAAAATGCAGGCACATTTGTGAGACCAAACGACATAACCACATACTCGTATAGACCATACCTGCTTCGAAAGGCTATAAGGGCTATATTAGATGGTATAACAAGAAATTGATGAAAACTGGATGTCAAGTAAATCTTCATGAAAAACCGGGCTCTTCAAAGCTGATCAAAGAGGTCATCCATCCGTAGCAAGGGATATCGGTTCTTGACCATCAACTGGTTCCGCTTTTGATAATCCACACAAATTTTGAGAGTACCATCCGCCTTATTTTCAAACAGGACTGGAAAACCCCAAGGAGAAGTACTGGGTCAGATAAAACCCTTTTCTTGAAACTCCTCTAACCACTTCTTGAGATCCTGTAACTCTAGTGTAGCCATCCTATAAGGAGTAATGGAAACTGCTGCCACTCCTGGTACAAGCTCAATAGAAAATTCCATATATCACTTCAGAGGAAAACATGAAAAGTAATCTGGAAAGACATCCCTAAAATGATCCACAACTAGGGGAAAGTCCATCTAAGAAGTCCCCTAGTCATCCAGATATAGACTAGGAATCTGGGATGTAACTCCTCCCAACTCATGATGCTTGTGTCCTGCTCTACTCTCCTAGACATCCCATTCTCCCTTATGAAGAAACCATCCACCCTTTGGTGATGTGGAACTCACCCTACGTCGATAGCTATTGACAACATCCTGGTAGGGAACTAACCAATACATTCCGATAATGACATCATATCCTACCATCTCTAAGAAATACATGTCCCATAAGAAGTAACACTCACCAACCTCAAGAGGGCACTCATTGAACTGATGTACACTAGTCGTTCTTGTCCCCAACAGAGTGTCCAATGTCAAGAAATTATCATAAGTAAAGAAACGAAGCCCAAGGATCCCCACAACAGAAATATATATAAAGTTATGGGAAGCCCCTATATCGAAAAGAGAAGAAGCTAAAACTGAGGAAACTAGAATTGTACCTCGAACTATAGAGGGTCCAGGATCCTCCTCCTGCTAGGTCTTATCCCTTGAAAAAGTCTGACCTGCACCATGGCCCTGTGACCCTACCTGACCACTATGAGATGATCCAACCTGTTGTCGCTGAAAGGATGGTGATTTACTACCACCGCCGCGACCTCCACCTCTGCCCGAACGGCCTGAAGAACTCCAGTTCCTAGACTGATGAGAAACTAGTGGCGCTTCTTCGGAATGTGGAGTCATAGAAGAACCCCTATCACCATTTTCTGGTGATAAGATCTGATAGAAGCACTGAAGATGACCCATCTTGCCACAAGATAGGCACTCCACTGGTTCTCTCGGGTAATGTGGCCTCGTATTCTCACTCTTCTCAGATTGGCATCACACCACCTGGCTACCAGAAATAGTGCCTCACCTCATTGGATCACTACGCAAAGACCCCCTGTGGAAATTACTACTATTAGTAGGAGGGATACTAACCCCGGATGTCGAACCTCTCTAGATCAGAACTACAGAATCCCTAAACTTTTTCTCCGTGATCAGTTCCTGGTTGATGATAGAAGTTATGGAAGTCAACCTAAAGATGTTTACCTGCAATTGGATGTCGTGCCTGATACCATCCTCAAACTTCCTTTCTAGGAATAACTCATCACCTCCTAAAATATGTGTGATGAGCTGTAGCTCTATGAAACAAGAAGAGTACTCCATGACAGAGAGAGTATCATGCTCTAGAATTATGAACTCTTAGGATTGATTGGCCCTCAAGGTCTCCGAATAGAAGTAGTCATAGAAGGCATGTTGGAACTCATCCCAAGACATAACCTGCTGGCATCCCACCTGTGATATTACATACCAACATCTCTTAGAGGAATCCTGAAGCATGTACATAGAGGGCTTGACCCTCCTCTCTGGAGGTGTCTTTAGATGCTCAAATATGGAAAGCATGGCTTCTAACCATGACCCTACAACCTGAGGTCCTCCTTCCCTGGTGAATGTGGGAGGATTATACTGCTAGAAAACCCATGTCAACTCTACCATAGAAGGGGAAGAATGCGGTACTCCTCATAAATACTTCATGAACCTCATGAAGCCCTCTCAGAACTGTGGATCGGCACTTGTGTCCAGAATGATGGTTGGTGCCAAGACTAGCACTACAAGAGGATCTGATGGTTGTCCCTGTCAAGCCATGTCTGATGTCTGATCATTGTCTTGCAACTAGCGTACAACCGGAGGACGTCTCGGTGGCTTGAATCTGCAAGGTCAAGCGCACACCTTAGATCAAGATTAATAGGGACTAAAACTTAGAAGTATATGGAGGAAACATGAGAAAGAAAGCATTCAAGTTTTTCAAAACATGGATACATGACGTGTATTTTTAACTAAATGGTGTGTTCCTATAAGCCATTCACATGGGCCTGTACTTCTTCCAGAACCGATCGTATAACAACCCATACATGACATGTTTTCCTTACCCACAATGTGTACTTGAATCCTCTTCCCCTTCCTGAGTTCCCATACCCGGCTAGGCCACACAGTTCTCTTAGAACAAGATTAGAGGGTGTGTTAGTGCCAGAAATGGTGTGTAATAGACGAGCTTCACCAACCTGTGTTGTTCGTGACATTCTAGGATACATGGATGACACTACACGACATATTCTAGATGGACACTGTGTGTACTAGGATGATTATGCCGACCCATGTTGTTAGCGACATGAATAGATTCTAAGGATTACACTACACAACATGTTCAAGACTGACATGGTGTGTATTACTTAAGCTTTTATCCACCCATGTCATTAGTCACACAGAAAAACACTGGATCTAAACACATGACATGTGAACACAATACACGGTGTTTACCACCAACATTTTCCTAACCCCGTGTCTCTTCCCGCACAACCAGTGAGACCGTTAGGGACTACACGACATGTACATATAGTACACGACATGTACTTATGAAAAATAATTTCTTCCCTAACAGAAGAACACATGGCATGTATTTATCACTACACAACATGTATTCTGGGTTTTTCCAGACAGTAAGCCTCAGAAACTACTTCAGAACCCAGAAAAACACTATAACAAACATTAAGTGTTAAATTCCGATCCGTGAGGGCCGATAATCCCTGCGAATCAAAGCTTGGAAACTTATACAAGTCATAAACTAGAATAATAGATCAATGATCCAACAAATTACGATCCATGAGGTCCCATAACACCTCAAGAACCAAAGTTTGGCATTCATTCAAACCAAAAATTACACAAATAATACCCTATCAAATAGCAGGTATTCTATCAAGGCATCTATCATAACATCATGCATATCTAGCACAACATCTATCATAACAACATGCAATTTCTAATGCACCCTAAATGGCATGGAAAGAATGAATGAAATGTGATTTATAGCAATTTCCAATATGATGAATGAGATGGAATACCCCATCTCATCAGGTTGCAATAGAAATAGAACCTCAATAACATAAACAATAATAGCACAAAACATGTGAATCGCCCAACAGTGAAAATCAAATCAACTATAAAATTCCAAAGCATAAAAAATTGCAATAAATGAGGTAGATTGGATTTTTCCTATACACAGGTTAGCTACTTCTGGGCATAGATTATTACCGAGTACCTATTCCTTCCTATCCCTGGATATAGGCTCCAAATAGTAAGTCAAGAAGAAAATAATTCCTCTGATACCACTTTGTTAAATCATGGTTCTGGAATCCACACAGAGGTGCCCCATACCCAGTTGGTCACATGGCCTCAAGTGTATTTTCTTGAATGCTAGAGGCTGTTGACTAGGAGCAAGGGCCTTGAGTGTGATAGTGGGGAAACTATGCCCTCATTGGCAGAGTAACACAACCGAAGAGAAATAGATAAACAATAACTGAAGCAATAATAATGACAAACAACAGGAAAAAAATGGAAGACTGATGAAGAAAACAACTGGATCATATATATATATATATATATATATATAAATGATGCATGATACATATGTCTAGGAAAGTAGCCAAAAAAGTCACAATGCTAAAATAAATAACAAAACCAAAGTGCAAAAAAAAAATTAAACAACTCCTTAACATCGCAAGCCTCATCTTGGTCCCATGCTCTCCATCTCTAAAGCAGTAAAGTACCTGATGTAGAAAGTCACTTAAGCTTATCTATACCTACAACAATATAATCTATTTGGGCCTAAACGCATGACCCAAACACGGTGCGAGACTAAATCCCAGTAGGAAACCTCCAAGAGATTTGTTCCTAACATTCAATGAATATATATGGAATACAATAAGAAAAGGAAGCAGTAAACAAGGAAGTGATCAATAGTAAACATTCCTATAGTTTCAAATAATTCAAGCACCACATGGAAAGTAAGCAGATAATCACTAACAGGTAACCCTCTGAGATGTTCTCATAGCCTAATCCCCTTTGGTCCTACCTAGAAAACACAAGCAACCCTCTAGGAAGTACACACAGTCTAACCCCTCTTGTTCAGCTTTAGCACAGACTCTCTAAAGAAGCACTCACTGTCAATTCCCCTTATAGTCTCGTATTAGTAACTAAAAGGAACTCTAGGGAAGTGCTTACTTCACATTACCACAGTGGCCCACATCAAGGAACTACAAAAACTCTGATGAATCACTTACGTAAATCCCCCCTATGGTCTCACATTGTAACAATAATAACAGACACTCTGGAGAAGCCCTTACGTCTATTCTCCCTATGGTCCAGTGCACCAGGTTCTCACGGCCCTGTGTAAGTCAAACCAAAATAGAAATTCAAATTAGCCAAAGTAAACCTCTGGAACTACTTGGCTAACCAGTCTATAACATAACAACAAGGCATATAATAAACACTCCATCCTAACAATACTAGGCATTGGAAACAAACAAGACAACCTAATAGGCTAAGAAAGTCCAAATAGTAATCAATGAAACCTGAATGGGAAAATACTTCCAAAGCATATAAATTAACCCTATTAACATTCAAATAACCTCTACTCAAGCATACAAGCATAGCTGGAAATTAACAGGGCTAAAACAGTAAACATGTGATACCCCGTTCAAGGGTATTGGGAAGTTTTGCACATATAACTCAAAGAATTTAAACAGAAAGGCACAAACCACCTACCTCGGTGTTGCAGGATCGATATATGTGAACCTCAAGCCTTGAATTTCCCAATAACACCATATATCTACAATAAATTCTAAAATGTTCAACCGGATATAACTTGAGAAAGATGAGGAATCATGAAACAAAGCTCTAGAATATAGAAGAGTTTACCGATGCGATCCTAAAAAAATCGATGAAAGTCAAATCGGAGAACGAATGCTCGATCGGGGGCTTAGAGAAGTATCACGACCGTACGGTTTCTCCCAGATGAGACATACCTAGAAGGAGGTGTTTTTGTCTTTCAGATGCGACCCTGATACGTTTAAAGAAAAAAATAAAGTACATAGCATGTACTTTATAAGTACACGGCGTGTACTTTCCTTCGCCGACCCCCACATTGGGCGGTCTCCAGGTCACCACACACGACCGTGTGCATGGCTATTACATGACCATCACCTGAATACCCGCGTTAACCGAGCATATGGCATGTACTCATAAAGTACACGACGTGTACTTAAAAAATTTCAAGAAATTTCTCTTTTTCTCAAAAAATAAAAGGAAAACATACCTGAAAAGAAGATCCGAGTTCTTACTATAATGAATACTAAGTGGAAGTTTCCACCTTGTTATTTAGTATGTTTTTATTTAGGGAAGATTACCTAATTCACTAAAAATATATACATAAAATATCTTTGAGAATGTAAGAAAATGAATTATTATATAAATAATAAATTTTATATATTTTTATGGATGGGTACTTATAGGGGTATAATATACACCTCATGAACAAAAATTGGTGTATAATGTCAAACATGTCTCAACGAAACAATATTGAGATGAAAAATAGTTAAAATTTGGGAATCTTTGAATAAAAACCTCTTGAAAGAGAGAAAAACATATAAATTTTTAAATCACCCTAATTTTCATAAAAAAAATCATAAAGGACATTAATGGGTAGTATATACATACCACACAAATGAAACAAGTTTTGAATATGGAATTTGTTGCATAAAAATTAAAATGATATTGGAAACCCTTACCTCACATATGAATTGATTTGTAAGTTCTCTAACCTCATGTGTGATAAATTTAAATTTACTATAATTATATAAAATAACCATATAAATATGTATAATATCACATATAATCCAATTATAACATTTGATGGCTAATTTATTAACAATTATTTTTTTAAAAGCATCGCTTTGGATGTTAATTGTTTCATCTTTCATGTTAGTTTAAGTTTGGCGGCTTCGATACTTATATATTTGTCATGGTTCCAAAATCTCGCTAAATTTAATCATGTAATGAGTATCATATGTAATAATTATATTATATTTCATACCTATTCATATAAATAACTAATGAAAAAATGATTACCTCACTTTATGGAGGTGGTAGTCTATACGTGTGCACGAGTGATGTTTTCATTTTTTGATGGATCAGATAAAAGAATGGAAAATAATTTTTCAACTTTATAAAACCATAAAAATATCATAAATATATTATATATATTTATTAATTTCATCATCATATACATTCATATGACATGATGATAGAAAATGAATCATATCGCTTCATGGAGGCAGAATTCCACACACATGCATGAGTGATATTTTAGTTTCCCATCTGATGGAAAAAAGAGATAAATGAGGTTGTGAAATTAACGTAATAACATCTAAGTATATATTATATATATATATTAATATATTAGAATTGTTAGGAAAGATTTTATTGAGGTGGAAGAAGAAATAAAATAAAAATTCTCGGTTAGGATAATTATCTCATTTTTAAAGAACTTCCTTTAGATATCTCTTTAAGGACCATAGGGATAGTTTTTTAAGAAGAAAAAACCAATATAAAATAGATAATGAAGTTAAATAATATGTTTTTATAGGGTTTTTCCAATCTAAGTGGCTCAAGAAGTGTAGGGAATTGAGGATACGTGGTGTCCTTAAATATGATAGGAGAGGGGAACCCTTGGAATTACTTAAAGTATTAAATTAATATAAATTAAATTTAATGTTAAATTTAATGTAAATTTATATATTTAAAATATTTTATCAATATAAGTCTAAATATTCTCATACATTAAAATTTAAACAATTTTATACGATGGTTTGACCCTTATCTCTTAGTTTAGGCCCTCATTGACACTCTAGACTATTACTGTAATATCAATGTTTTTTACTCTATAGGGATCAAGAAAGTTGCAAAAAGGACAAGTGAACCAAAAGTGTATTTTTTTGAAATTATATACCATATCCTATTAAATTGAATAATAATAATATTTTTATGTATTTTAAATCATTTAATAAAATATTATTTTACATAAAATACCATTAAAGTCATTTTCAAGATTGTTCAAATAATTGAACTTTAAAAAATATAAAAAAAGCATTGTAGTTTGAATATAAACATTTAACACATCACTAATACAATATATTTATCCAAATAATTCATGTAATATTTTAAATAATCTATAAAAATTACTTTTTATGTTTTTAAAATCATTTACTTGATTTTGTAAGTACTTTTATAAACACTCTCTCGACATTGCGTAAGCATTGAAGGTAATTATTACATCTATAAAAAATTAAAAATAAATTATCATTCTAAAAACAATTCCTTCATATTTAAAATAACTATTTATAACTGAACATAAATTTTTTTTATCCCTATGAAAAATATTAGAGATGTTAAAATAAAGTGAGTCTCATTTTGTATCTATTCTTTAAATGAAACCATATTAAGGTAATTATCAAAGAAAAATGGAACCAATTTTCTATATATTTGAATATTTTATGGTTATGTTCAATATAAAATCATAAAATTGAAATAATTCAGGTGTTATAAATATTTTTATATCCTTACCACATTATTTTTAACCTTAATTACCCAATTTACCCTTATAGAAGTGAAAAGTATTTACCACAGTTATATTAGTTTCAACCCAAAATAAAACTGATATATTTTCAAAGTTATGAAATTATTATTCAAAATATTTAATATCTTTTATCAAATTAATTCCCTATAAGTGGCATAACTTACTTTTAAAATAAACCCACAAGATGTGGTGAAAAATAGTTTTATAGAAAATAAATTTTTACGTATAAAAATGTTTTCATATGAAAATTAAGAATAATATAAATTATCTTGAAATTAGTTGGATTATTTTTAATAAAATATAGAAATTTAAATTTAAAACCAATTTAAAATAAAATTATTGTCATGAACAGAATCTGGTCGTCATCAAACCGACACCAAAACCGGCTCATGGAAAGACCCGAAGGGCGTTCCCCATCCCCACGGGCTGGCACAAGTTCCCGGGTATCATAAAAATTCATTTGGGAACGATTTACCCGAGTTTGGGTTCATAAGATAACAAAAAACAAACAACAAACCAAATCTGAAAAATTATGCCAAACAAGACTTAATAAAATTTCAGAACTTAGTATATGAGTTTAAACAAGACACAAGTGGTCCAAAGGTACATAAAAGTAGCAGCAAACAGCCCATGAGACTCCACACGACAAGGGGTCATCACCCACAAGCAGTCTCCACAACACCGCACCATCGAGAGAAACTAGCAACCCGAACCGCCATCGCCCAAGGCTTTTCCTTTGCCTGTGTCAAACATGATCAAGTCTACTTACACCCAAAGGTGTAAGTAGGGTGTGATACTAAGCCCAATAGGATATCACCCAAGGATTTCAAGTGATAGGCATTGTAAAATAAAAGGCTTGCAAGAGTTATAAACAGATAATAGTGGCATTTATTTCAAAAAGTGGAACTTTGAAAAGAAAATAAATTTCAATGGGGATAACTATAAAGAATGAGTGAAATTGAATAAAACATTCAAGCTGCTGGTTTTCATATCCCAAAATACCATAAAGAAATTTTAAATGCCAAAAAGGCCACGAGCACCAAGCATAGGAACACCCCTAGGTACTAGTTTGTTGTGAGCCCCAAGTACCTCGTACCTCGGTGAAAGTAACCATAATAAAATTCGTTCTTGTGCACGAGCCACTATTAGGGAGCATACCCATAACATAGTGGTATCCAATCATCTCCATTATAGTTTTTTAGTTTTATTCATGTCATACATGCTAAGTGAACCATGATCAAAACCCCTCCGTTCACTAGCGTACTAGTACACGTTAGCCCACCTAGATACCCGGGTTTCCCATATTGTGCTCAAATAGTCATCATATACTACCAAAATCAATTTTCACATATAAATATCAGTTCTGGTCACAAACATTCAAAACAGTATCTACACCTTCTTTTCACCTTTTGTATAACTCAATAAACCATTTATAATTTCCATAAAACAATTTCAAGAAAATTAATCAAATGTTGCACATTAAATTCATCTAAAATCCCATATTTAAAACCAAATGGAGACCAATATTATACCAAAACATAAATTTCAGCATCAAAACATTTTTATAAATCCAATCTATGAATTATAAAACAACACCAAGAGGCACAACATGGGTTACACATGTAAAACACCCATTTTCACACAAGATTGGCACTTAAAAATCATCCACTTTTAAAATGCTACCAAAATAAATTTTTGAAATCAAAATACTGAATGATGAACATAATGGAAACATAAATACAGAAATACAACTCATTATACAATACCTACATATGAAATCACCTACCAAAAGAGTCAAAACCCCCAAATCCTTGTGCGTCACTTCAAACGCACCTCCGCCGCACCACAAAGGAGTAAGATTGAACCTAAAACCAGAGGATTGGACCACGAAACTAAAAACTAAAACCCTAGGTACAAAACCCCATCTTCTGGACATTTGGGGATTCAATAAAAAAGGAATAAATCCTAAGAAGAAGAGAGGAATAAGGGACATAAACAACTTAATTGAGAAATCTGGACGTTTTTTGGAGATTCAGAAGTTCGGAGCTAAATTGCGATAAATATGAGCTCCAAAGAGGCGAAAACTAAGATGGGGGTGTTTCTGGGTTCGATGGTAACGTGTGAGAGGTAGAATCACCGAAAAAAGATAAAAAATAAATATTTTATGAAATAATTACAAAACAATTTTAAAACTGGAAATGAGCTTTCGGGTTAGCCCAATACCTAATTTGATCACCCAAATCCAAGATTCTAATGAATTTTTAAGGGGCCAAAAATTATTTTTTGGTTTTAATATTTAAATGAAGGTCGTTTTGGAAGTTTAATGGTTGAAAAATGTTGAAAAATGAAGGAGTTATTAAAGAAACAAAATATACATTCAAAACTAGAAATGGGCTCTCAGGTTGGCCCAAATTTTGGAAACCAACTATTTCCTTCAAAAATGCATGAAAAACCACCAAAACCAAGAAAGGATGTAAATTAAATGAAAACTACCTCTAAATATTTCATATCTGTGACAATTCTCCCCCCCGTGAAGGAATTTCCACCCCGGAAAGTCAACATGAGGCTTGATTGGAAAACAAGAACGGGTACTCTTCCTCGACCCACGACTTTCGCTCCCATGTCTCATGTGTATCATTTCTATGCTACCATAGAACCCGGACTAATGGAATAGACTTCCCTTGAAGAATCTTCTCTTGGGAGTCCACTATTTTCACTGGCCTCTCAATAATAGACAAGTCAGGCTCTATCTCCAGTTCTTCCCAACTCAACACATGGGACAGATCCGGGTAGTATTTCTTCAATTGAGAAACATGGAAGACATCATGGATGGACGTCAACTGAGAAGGTAAGGCCAACCTGTATGCCACCTTTACTATACGTTCGATGATCTCAAATGGCCCGACATACCGCAGAGTCAGCTTACCTTTCTTCCCCAATCGACGATGGCCTAAACGAGGGGCCACCTTCAAGAATAATCTGTCACCCACAGAAAACTCTAGGTCTCGACGCCTCCGGTCAGCATATGATTTATGACGACTATGAGCTATCAATAAATGTTGCCTGATTAATTTTACCTTCTCAGATGTCTCCTGCACCATACTCGGCCCCAGTAGTGAGGTCTCACCTACCTCAGCCCAACATAGGGGGGACCGACAAGGCCGACCATAGAGCGCCTCAAAAGGAGCCATTTGAATCGAGGATTGGTAACTGTTATTATAAGAAAACTCAACCAATACCAAATGGGTATCCCAAGAACCTCCAAAGTCTAGGACACATGCACAAAGCATGTCCTCCAAAATCTGATTCGCCCGCTCTGTCTGACCATCTGTTTGTGGATGGTATTCTGTGCTCATCTTAATCTGGGACCCCAAGGCCTTCTGAAGGCCTTCCCAGAACCGAGATGTGAAACAAGGGTCTCTATCTGAGACAACTACTGATGGCACACCATGGAGTCTCACCACCTCTTGAAGATACAAACGGCCCAACTCATCCACTTTAGATGTATCTCTGATCGGAATGAAGTGGGCTGATTTGGTTAGACGATCAATCACCACCCAAATGGCATTCTTACCTTGAGGTGTATGAGGTAATCCAACAATGAAGTCCATGGAAACCTCATCCCACTTCCAGGTAGGAATGGGTAGTGGTTGGATCAATCCGGAGGGCCTTTGGTGCTCTGCTTTCACCTACTGGCATGTGTAGCATCTCGACACAAAGTCCGCTATGTCCTGTCTCATACCAGGCCACCAAAACTGCCGACGGACATAATAATACATCTTAGTGGTACCCGGATGGACAACCCACTGATACTGGTGGCTATCCTGCATCACCACCTTCTGTAGAGATAATAGCACTACCGAACGACCCTTGAAGCACAAGATGCCCTCGGGAGACGACGACCAATCAGAGGATGTCTCCCCACCATGAAGAAACTGCTTCGATCGCTGACAAAGATCATCACTAGGTTGTTCCAGCTGAATCAACTCCAATAGAGAAGGAGTCAACTGGATGCTCGCCAAGAATTCCCCTCCACTTTGTTCCTTGGTCTCCACATGCATCTGAGAAAAGATCCCCATCAATGTCCACTCATCACTGGACTTCCTTAAAGCCTGCACTGGAACCCTTCTGATCAAGGCGTTGGCCACTACATTACCCTTACCTGGGGTATATACAATGTCAAAATCAAACCCCTGCAAGTACTCGATCCAGCGACATTGCCTCAAGTTGAGGTCCTTTTGTGAGAAGATATAATCCAAGCTTTTGTGATCAGAATAGACCACAAACTTCTCCCCAAAGAGGTAGTGACGCCACGTCTTCAAAGCATGCATCACTCCTGCCAACTCCAAGTCATGGGTTGGGTAGTTCTTTTCATGTGGCCGGAGTTGGCGAGAGCCATACACCACCACGTGATCATCCTGCATAAGCACGCACCCAAGATCCATACCTGAAGCATCACAATAAACCACATATAATTTCCATACAACCATTTCAAGAAAATTAATCAAATGTTTCACATTAAATTCATCTCAAATCCCATATTTAAAACCAAATGGAGACCAATTTATACCAAAACATAAATTTCAGCATCAAAAATTTTTTATAAATCCAATCTATGAATTATAAAACAACACCAAGAGGCACAACATGGGTTACACATGTAAAACACCCATTTTCACACAAGATTGGCACTTAAAAATCATCCACTTTTAAAATGCTACCAAAATAAATTTTTGAAATCAAAATACTGAATGATGAACATAATGGAAACATAAATACAGAAATACAACTCATTATACAATACCTACATATGAAATCACCTACCAAAAGAGTCAAAACCCCCAAATCCTTGTGCGTCACTTCAAACGCACCTCCGCCGCACCACAAAGGAGTAAGATTGAACCTAAAACCAGAGGATTGGACCACGAAACTAAAAACTAAAACCCTAGGTACAAAACCCCATCTTCTGGACATTTGAGGATTCAATAAAAAAGGAATAAATCCTAAGAAGAAGAGAGGAATAAGGGACATAAACAACTTAATTGAGAAATCTGGACGTTTTTTGGAGATTCAGAAGTTCGGCGCTAAATTGCGATAAATATGAGCTCCAAAGAGGCGACAACTAAGATGGGGGTGTTTCTGGGTTCGATGGTAACGTGTGAGAGGTAGAATCACCGAAAAAAGATAAAAAATAAATATTTTATGAAATAATTACAAAACAATTTTAAAACTGGAAATGAGCTTTCGGGTTAGCCCAATACCTAATTTGATCACCCAAATCCAAGATTCTAATGAATTTTTAAGGGGCCAAAAATTATTTTTTGGTTTTAATATTTAAATGAAGGTCGTTTTGGAAGTTTAATGGTTGAAAAATGTTGAAAAATGAAGGAGTTATTAAAGAAACAAAATATACATTCAAAACTAGAAATGGGCTCTCAGGTTGGCCCAAATTTTGGAAACCAACTATTTCCTTCAAAAATGCATGAAAAACCACCAAAACCAAGAAAGGATGTAAATTAAATGAAAACTACCTCTAAATATTTCATATATGTGACAATTCTCCCCCCCGTGAAGGAATTTCCACCCCGGAAAGTCAACATGAGGCTTGATTGGAAAACAAGAACGGGTACTCTTCCTCGACCCACGACTTTCGCTCCCATGTCTCATGTGTATCATTTCTATGCTACCATAGAACCCGGACTAATGGAATAGACTTCCCTTGAAGAATCTTCTCTTGGGAGTCCACTATTTTCACTGGCCTCTCAATAATAGACAAGTCAGGCTCTATCTCCAGTTCTTCCCAACTCAACACATGGGACAGATCTGGGTAGTATTTCTTCAATTGAGAAACATGGAAGACATCATGGATGGACGTCAACTGAGAAGGTAAGGCCAACCTGTATGCCACCTTTACTATACGTTCGATGATCTCAAATGGCCCGACATACCGCAGAGTCAGCTTACCTTTCTTCCCCAATCGACGATGGCCTAAACGAGGGGCCACCTTCAAGAATAATCTGTCACCCACAGAAAACTCTAGGTCTCGACGCCTCCGGTCAGCATATGATTTATGACGACTATGAGCTATCAATAAATGTTGCCTGATTAATTTTACCTTCTCAGATGTCTCCTGCACCATACTCGGCCCCAGTAGTGAGGTCTCACCTACCTCAGCCCAACATAGGGGGGACCGACAAGGCCGACCATAGAGCGCCTCAAAAGGAGCCATTTGAATCGAGGATTGGTAACTGTTATTATAAGAAAACTCAACCAATACCAAATGGGTATCCCAAGAACTTCCAAAGTCTAGGACACATGCACAAAGCATGTCCTCCAAAATCTGATTCGCCCGCTCTGTCTGACCATCTGTTTGTGGATGGTATTCTGTGCTCATCTTAATCTGGGACCCCAAGGCCTTCTGAAGGCCTTCCCAGAACCGAGATGTGAAACAAGGGTCTCTATCTGAGACAACTGCTGATGGCACACCATGGAGTCTCACCACCTCTTGAAGATACAAACGGCCCAACTCATCCACTTTAGATGTATCTCTGATCGGAATGAAGTGGGATGATTTGGTTAGACGATCAATCACCACCCAAATGGCATTCTTACCTCGAGGTGTATGAGGTAATCCAACAATGAAGTCCATGGAAACCTCATCCCACTTCCAGGTAGGAATGGGTAGTGGTTGGATCAAGCCGGAGGGCCTTTGGTGCTCTGCTTTCACCTACTGGCATGTGTAGCATCTCGACACAAAGTCCGCTATGTCCTGTCTCATACCAGGCCACCAAAACTGCCGACGGACATAATAATACATCTTAGTGGTACCCGGATGGACAACCCACTGATACTGGTGGCTATCCTGCATCACCACCTTCTGTAGAGATAATAGCACTACCGAACGACCCTTGAAGCACAAGATGCCCTCGGGAGACGACGACCAATCAGAGGATGTCTCCCCACCATGAAGAAACTGCTTCGATCGCTGACAAAGCTCATCACTAGGTTGTTCCAGCTGAATCAACTCCAATAGAGAAGGAGTCAACTGGATGCTCGCCAAGAATTCCCCTCCACTTTGTTCCTTGGTCTCCACATGCATCTGAGAAGAGATCCCCATCAATGTCCACTCATCACTGGACTTCCTTAAAGCCTGCACTGGAACCCTTCTGATCAAGGCGTTGGCCACTACATTACCCTTACCTGGGGTATATACAATGTCAAAATCAAACCCCTGCAAGTACTCGATCCAGCGACATTGCCTCAAGTTGAGGTCCTTTTGTGAGAAGATATAATCCAAGCTTTTGTGATCAGAATAGACCACAAACTTCTCCCCAAAGAGGTAGTGACGCCACGTCTTCAAAGCATGCATCACTCCTGCCAACTCCAAGTCATGGGTTGGGTAGTTCTTTTCATGTGGCCGGAGTTGGCGAGAGCCATACACCACCACGTGATCATCCTGCATAAGCACGCACCCAAGATCCATACCTGAAGCATCACAATAAACCACATATAATTTCCATACAACCATTTCAAGAAAATTAATCAAATGTTTCACATTAAATTCATCTCAAATCCCATATTTAAAACCAAATGGAGACCAATTTATACCAAAACATAAATTTCAGCATCAAAACATTTTTATAAATCCAATCTATGAATTATAAAACAACACCAAGAGGCACAACATGGGTTACACATGTAAAACACCCATTTTCACACAAGATTGGCACTTAAAAATCATCCACTTTTAAAATGCTACCAAAATAAATTTTTGAAATCAAAATACTGAATGATGAACATAATGGAAACATAAATACAGAAATACAACTCATTATACAATACCTACATATGAAATCACCTACCAAAAGAGTCAAAACCCCCAAATCCTTGTGCGTCACTTCAAACGCACCTCCGCCGCACCACAAAGGAGTAAGATTGAACCTAAAACCAGAGGATTGGACCACGAAACTAAAAACTAAAACCCTAGGTACAAAACCCCATCTTCTGGACATTTGGGGATTCAATAAAAAAGGAATAAATCCTAAGAAGAAGAGAGGAATAAGGGACATAAACAACTTAATTGAGAAATCTGGACGTTTTTCGGAGATTCAGAAGTTCAGCGCTAAATTGCGATAAATATGAGCTCCAAAGAGGCGACAACTAAGATGGGGGTGTTTCTGGGTTCGATGGTAACGTGTGAGAGGTAGAATCACCGAAAAAAGATAAAAAATAAATATTTTATGAAATAATTACAAAACAATTTTAAAACTGGAAATGAGCTTTCGGGTTAGCCCAATACCTAATTTGATCACCCAAATCCAAGATTCTAATGAATTTTTAAGGGGCCAAAAATTATTTTTTGGTTTTAATATTTAAATGAAGGTCGTTTTGGAAGTTTAATGGTTGAAAAATGTTGAAAAATGAAGGAGTTATTAAAGAAACAAAATATACATTCAAAACTAGAAATGGGCTCTCAGGTTGGCCCAAATTTTGGAAACCAACTATTTCCTTCAAAAATGCATGAAAAACCACCAAAACCAAGAAAGGATGTAAATTAAATGAAAACTACCTCTAAATATTTCATATATGTGACAATTCTCCCCCCCGTGAAGGAATTTCCACCCCGGAAAGTCAACATGAGGCTTGATTGGAAAACAAGAACGGGTACTCTTCCTCGACCCACGACTTTCGCTCCCATGTCTCATGTGTATCATTTCTATGCTACCATAGAACCCGGACTAATGGAATAGACTTCCCTTGAAGAATCTTCTCTTGGGAGTCCACTATTTTCACTGGCCTCTCAATAATAGACAAGTCAGGCTCTATCTCCAGTTCTTCCCAACTCAACACATGGGACAGATCCGGGTAGTATTTCTTCAATTGAGAAACATGGAAGACATCATGGATGGACGTCAACTGAGAAGGTAAGGCCAACCTGTATGCCACCTTTACTATACGTTCGATGATCTCAAATGGCCCGACATACCGCAGAGTCAGCTTACCTTTCTTCCCCAATCGACGATGGCCTAAACGAGGGGCCACCTTCAAGAATAATCTGTCACCCACAGAAAACTCTAGGTCTCGACGCCTCCGGTCAGCATATGATTTATGACGACTATGAGCTATCAATAAATGTTGCCTGATTAATTTTAACTTCTCAGATGTCTCCTGCACCATACTCGGCCCCAGTAGTGAGGTCTCACCTACCTCAGCCCAACATAGGGGGGACCGACAAGGCCGACCATAGAGCGCCTCAAAAGGAGCCATTTGAATCGAGGATTGGTAACTGTTATTATAAGAAAACTCAACCAATACCAAATGGGTATCCCAAGAACCTCCAAAGTCTAGGACACATGCACAAAGCATGTCCTCCAAAATCTGATTCGCCCGCTCTGTCTGACCATCTGTTTGTGGATGGTATTCTGTGCTCATCTTAATCTGGGACCCCAAGGCCTTCTGAAGGCCTTCCCAGAACCGAGATGTGAAACAAGGGTCTCTATCTGAGACAACTGCTGATGGCACACCATGGAGTCTCACCACCTCTTGAAGATACAAACGGCCCAACTCATCCACTTTAGATGTATCTCTGATCGGAATGAAGTGGGCTGATTTGGTTAGACGATCAATCACCACCCAAATGGCATTCTTACCTCGAGGTGTATGAGGTAATCCAACAATGAAGTCCATGGAAACCTCATCCCACTTCCAGGTAGGAATGGGTAGTGGTTGGATCAAGCCGGAGGGCCTTTGGTGCTCTGCTTTCACCTACTGGCATGTGTAGCATCTCGACACAAAGTCCGCTATGTCCTGTCTCATACCAGGCCACCAAAACTGCCGACGGACATAATAATACATCTTAGTGGTACCCGGATGGACAACCCACTGATACTGGTGGCTATCCTGCATCACCACCTTCTGTAGAGATAATAGCACTACCGAACGACCCTTGAAGCACAAGATGCCCTCGGGAGACGACGACCAATCAGAGGATGTCTCCCCACCATGAAGAAACTGCTTCGATCGCTGACAAAGCTCATCACTAGGTTGTTCCAGCTGAATCAACTCCAATAGAGAAGGATTCAACTGGATGCTCGCCAAGAATTCCCCTCCACTTTGTTCCTTGGTCTCCACATGCATCTGAGAAAAGATCCCCATCAATGTCCACTCATCACTGGACTTCCTTAAAGCCTGCACTGGAACCCTTCTGATCAAGGCGTTGGCCACTACATTACCCTTACCTGGGGTATATACAATGTCAAAATCAAACCCCTGCAAGTACTCGATCCAGCGACATTGCCTCAAGTTGAGGTCCTTTTGTGAGAAGATATAATCCAAGCTTTTGTGATCAGAATAGACCACAAACTTCTCCCCAAAGAGGTAGTGACGCCACGTCTTCAAAGCATGCATCACTCCTGCCAACTCCAAGTCATGGGTTGGGTAGTTCTTTTCATGTGGCCGGAGTTGGCGAGAGCCATACACCACCACGTGATCATCCTGCATAAGCACGCACCCAAGATCCATACCTGAAGCATCACAATAAACCACATATAATTTCCATACAACCATTTCAAGAAAATTAATCAAATGTTTCACATTAAATTCATCTAAAATCCCATATTTAAAACCAAATGGAGACCAATTTATACCAAAACATAAATTTCAGCATCAAAACATTTTTATAAATCCAATCTATGAATTATAAAACAACACCAAGAGGCACAACATGTGTTGCACATGTAAAACACCCATTTTCACACAAGATTGGCACTTAAAAATCAACCACTTTTAAAATTCTACCCAAATAAATTTTTGAAATAAAAATACTGAATTATGAACATAATGGAAACATAAATACAGAAAGACAACTCATTATACAATACCTACATATGAAATCACCTACCAAAAGAGTCAAAACCCCCAAATCCTTGTGCGTCACCTCAACCGCACCTCCGCCGCACCACAAAGGAGTAAGACTGAACCTAAAACCAGAGGATTGGACCACGAAACTCAAAACTAAAACCCTAGGTACAAAACCCCATCTTCTGGACATTTGGGGATTCAATAAAAAAGGAAGAAACTCTAAGAATAAGGGAGGAATAAGGAAGAGAAACAACTTACTTGAGAAATCTGGGCGTTTTTTGGAGCTTCAGATGTTCGGCCCTAAATCGCGATCAATATGAGCTCCAAAGAGGAGAAAACGAAGATGGGGGTGTGGATGGGTTCGATGGGAATGTGTGAGAGGTGGAATCACCTGAAAAAGGATAAAAAATAAACATTTTATGAACGAATTACAAAACAATTTTGAAACTAGAAATGGGCTTTTGGGTTAGTCCAATACCTAATTTGATCACCCAAATCCAAGATTCTAATGAATTTTTAAGGGGCCCAAAATTATTTTGTGGTTTTAATATTTATATTAAGGTCGTTTTGGAAGTTTAATGGTTGAAAAATGTTGAAAAACTAAGGAGGTATTAAAGAAACACAATATACTTTCAAAACTGGAAATGGGCTCTCAGGTTGGCCCAAATTTTGGAAACCCACTATTTCCTTCAAAAATGCATGAAAAACCACCAAAACCAAGCAAGGATGTAAATTAAATGAAAAATACCTCTAAATATTTCATGTATGTGACAATTATACTCTATAAATACATTAAAATAAAGACAGTTTTAATTAAAATCAGTATTTTTCAATATTCACTAAAAAATAAAGATTTTCAAAAAAAATAAAAAAATTCCATCCAAAGATAATTTCTATATAATTATTTTAAAAAATTATATCCTTTTTATTAAATAAAATTTATAAAATTGTTAGAAATTAATTATAACATTCCCTCACAAAATACAATAAAAAACTTTTTTTGAAGAAAAAATAGTTTGAAGCATAAAATGACTTCACTAGGTATTGAGTACGTATTTCATAAGAATTAATTATTATGTTTGTATTGATAAGAACCATTATACATATATTTCAAACTTATTTACCCATATTATTACCCTCCTATTCAAGAAATATATTATAACAATTTAATTTAAATAATAATATATATAGTACATCTTAATTTGTTTAAATATTGGTGTTTTGTGTTAAGAAAGTTATCAAGCTAATTATTATTTAAAACCAAATTTTCCAAGTGTTACAATGGATGCACTAGAAGGGGTACGACACATAGTATAGAATTTGGGTTTCTATAAAAAAATTAGCATTTATGGTAGAGTGTCTACCTATAAATCATGCTTGGTGGAAAAGGGTTACCAGAAGATTCATAGTATTGACTATGAAGATACCATTTCCCCATTTTGAAGATAAATTCCATTCAGATTTTTTTATCCATATAAGATAATTTTGGCTATGATATTTCCTAGATGGATTTAAAAACCCATTTTCTTAATTTAAATTTAGTCAAGGATGTGTATATGATATGACTCAAAGATTTTGTAGTTAAAAAAGATTCTACTAAAGTGTGTAAGTCAAAAATATTCACATATGGACTAAATCAAGATTTTTGGAGTTGGAATATCTAGTTTGATTGGGTAATTAAAGATTTTGGTTTCATCAAAATTCAGATGATTCTTGTGAATACATGTAGATTAATGTGAGTGTATTAAAGTTTTTGATGTTTTAAGTAGATGAAATACTACTTAACATAAATGATATTCTGACTCTTCACTATATAAATAAGTTTTTGAGTAAATGATTCCCAATAAAATTCATGGGTGAATAAACCTACATACATTGTAAGCATATCTATAGAGGTATATCAAAAAGGCTAATTAGACTCAGTCAAGACATACATATTAGTAAAGTGATAAATCATTTCAGCATAGAGAACTCCAAAAGGGTATTTATTAATATTATACTAAAGAATTATTAATAGGATTAATGATCCATCTAATTAATAATAAATTATTGATATAATTCCTTATACCTCCATCATGGGATTTGTCATGTATTCCATATTGTGTTCTCAACTTAATATCACCTATTCTCTAATTATAAACAGAATATACTAATATAATATTGGTGAGAACCACTCGATTTGTAGGAAGAATATCCTAAAGTACATGAGAAGAAGTAAGGAAATGTTCTTTGTATTCGTGGGAGAGTATGGGATATGTAAAGGGTTACACAGATGATAGATTCCAATATAAAAAGAATGATTTAAAATCTCAATCTAGATTCATTTTTTTCATGAATGGTGGAGATATCACATAGAAGAGTTCCAAAGAATCTAGAATAATAGAATCAACAATAGAGGTAGAGTACATAATTGAATTAGACATTTCAAAGGAATTTATTTAGATCAGGAAGTATAAATATGAACTTAAGGTGGTCCTTGGAATTCAAGAAGAAATCAAGTTCTAATATGATAACCATGGAGGTATAGATCAGGATAAGTGTAACACCCCAACCCAAATCACTAGGTTTGAGACTGAGATTCACATGACCACATTCACAATTCCCCATATGCTAGTGGTTTCCAATTAATAGAGAGTGTCTAACCACCATTAGTGGGGGGGACTATACACTCAATATCACATCCTTTCCAAGTAATATAAATATAACGATAGTATATAAATCAAAATTACAAGAAAAAAAACTAAATATCAAATACGAAACATGTCATATAGATAAATAAATGGGATCCAAAAGTGTCCAAACAAACTAGAGTATAAATGCAGTATATAAGTAAATAAAACTTTTGTATTATTCAGAGTCTATCCCTATCCCACCACTAGCTCCATGATCGATGACTCAGATTTCATCCCCGGGGCCCCTTTCCCTTGATTTTATCCCTAAACATGAAATAATCATGCACACCAAGATTAACATATAGGGTGTGGGTAATAAAACCAAGTAGGACACCACCAATGCATCCTAAACAAGTTTTCATAGGTATAAAAGGTATATTCCATGATAAAATAAATGTACAAGCAAGGATAAACTACCGTATACCAATCACCTATTTACTAACCAATCCAATAAGAGCCCAAAATATACCTTATTTTACTCCATACCAGAAGAAATATCATAATATCATATGTAAAAAAGAACTAGCCATTAGGCTTGTAAACATACTTCTTAACATCATATGAAAAAGTTACCCAATATTCACTTGGAATCAAGTGAGTAATGTTCTCAACATCTACTAGGAATCTAGTGATCTTACTACTCATCATACACTAGTCCCCGAGTAATCATGACACTTGTAATCTAATAGTAATTGAGTAAATCACATGGTATCTAGGAGGAATCATCACATCCCTACCCTATGCTCAGGTATATCATCACTATCACTGCATGTTTTTCACACTCCCCTTCTAAGGGATAACCATGTCATGATGGTATACCTATTTCAACACCAAAAACAATACCTCTAAAAGCATTCTAACTCACATAATAGGGTAGATAATACAAATAAAAACACAACACATTATCTTGATGAAATATTAGAAACATAAAATACATATGATCACTACCAAAAATGAAAAAAAACTACACACATACTCATGGAAATAAGTTTTATGATCTAGTATCATTGGCTATTTACACACACACACATTAAATAAAAATAAAGAATGATCATCAAAGTAAATTAATAAAAGAATCATACTAAGTAGAACTGTGTATATAAGTTCCCCAAATGGTAAGGGACTTCCGACCTCATGGTTTTTGACGTCAACACAAAGGTTCATCAAGGATGTTGTCTCCCAAACCACATTCACAAACCAAGTGAAAAAAGATCTATTTCCAATAACTATTAAAATTTATTTCTCCTACAATAAAAGTTTTTATAGATCATGTAACATGGAAGAACAAGACAAGGGTTAGAATAAAAATTTCCCAATGAATACCACCCATGATGGTAGAATCCAAACTGATTTGAAGGAAGAAAAAATTGTCGATCTTGGATAGAGATAAGTGGAGAAGTATCTAAGGGAATTCCTCTAAGATGTCATATAACACAACCAATTCTCAATAAGATTTTTGATAAAACAATTCTAAAATTACCTCTCTCTACGAGACAATTAATAATTATCTAATACATAAAAATAATATTCAATGATTGAAAACAATAAGGAGATGAAATTTGGAAAAATAAGGAGACTTATATAATACCTTCCCCAAATAAACCAAAACCACATGGACAATGAAATAGGATGATCCAAGGCCTTAGATAAACGAGATATAATGTTAGATCAACCTAAATTAGGAAGAAACCAGGTATAATCGATCTATAAACTCAACATTCAAGGTGGGTTTTCATGTTTTTTCAAAATCATATGAGAATGAAGAAATCATTAAGGAAAGGTTTTTGTCAAATTAACAAGCATTAGGAATAAATTAATATCCTCTATAAAGACCCCAAAATTAACCACTAAACATTTTACGTTTGGTTTTGTCAAGATATGAGAAGGAATGATGCCTTGAATTCAACTGTTTCAAAAATCCCGACATAAAAATAGACTTCACCATGAACAAGGCATGAAATTGGTGTTCTTGAGAACCCCAAGTGAAAGAATATATCCCTATGGAATTTAATCAATATATAGGGTGTTTTACCCCACCATTCCCTCCAAAATGGGCATGGTTTGGTTTCCCAAGTTTTGGTTGACAAGAGTCATACCTGAGAATCAATTCTTTTCCAAGTTGTTTACCTTAACATTTTTCTCTAGCGACCAACTAGGGTCTTAATCCTTTCTCTCATACACATGATTCTAAAGTAGTTTCCTTTAATTTTTTCACCAAGATAATCGATGATCCAAAACATCTTGAACCATGGGAGTTTTATTGGCCGTTATGGATAGAAAAATCTCCAAAACCCAATTTAATCCTCCACAAGATACTCTAAACCCACAAGGTTACACATGATCATGGATAAACTCAAAAAATTAAGGAGAAGAATGGAAATAATCTTTTTCATATTTGGAACACAAATTCAGAGTCTTTACAATCTCCTCCTCTAAGGACTTCTCATCCACGATAAATGTTTCTAGGGTTATTTCTTGAGAAACTCATGACATTAAGGTTGAATGTTCATCCCCTACTATCATATATCCACTTGGATCATTCCATGATTCTATTGAATCCATACTTGTAGTACCATATTCCCTTAAAAGAATTTCTCACTCCAGTCTCTGATATGCTTCAGATGCTCCATGTCTCTACATCCTCATAGTCGATGACATGCATGATATTGGGAATTCAACTTCAAAGGCAAGACGCCTGAAATAGATCATGTATACCTCAGTAGTGAGAAAGAATATAAATATGGTACACTACTACTCCATCTTTCCCAGTGATCACAAAGGGTCAAAAAAATTCAAGGATTGATTTTATTGCTTCCTCCAATATTGGTGGCTTAACCAAGAAGTAACTCTTAAAAAAATAAGGTCTCATATTAGAAAATTTAGAGTTTTACTCATATGGTAGACAAAATATATCTTCTTACCCTAAGATGTGATAAACCATTTTAGAAGTATAAGCACTATATTTGAGGTATTATCTAGAAAACTAGGCCCTATAATTTCTTCCTCACCAACCTCATGTTAACAAAATGGTGGACGATATGTCCTTCTATAGTGAGCCTCATAAGGTGATATCTAAATTGAATTCTAGAAACTATTATTATATGTGAAATCACATAAGGCTAAGTGATCATACCACAACTTACCAAAGTCTAGGAATTAATCTTAAAGAATAACCTATAGTATAGGAATCTTATGATATGATTTTCCATCTGTTTGGGAAGGTATGTTATACTCAATATTTGATGAGTCCCTAAGAAATTTTATAATCCTTGAAAATACCAAAATGAAAAACATGAATTTCTCTCATATAAAATTCTAAAGGGAACTCTATGAAATTGTAAAATCTCCCAAACATAAAACTTTCCTAGATGGTCTACTGATTGAGTCTCAAAAATGAGTATGAAATGTGAAACTTTCATTTTTTGACTAAAAATCATCCAACCAATGTCATCAATCCTCATGGTCCTAGAAAAATATATATAAATTCCAGCATGACATACTCCCACTTGCACATGGGAATAATAAGTGGCTGGGGAAGTTCATTATAACATTAGTGCTTGACCTTTATCCTATGGAGGGAAAGGCATTGAGAAACAAGTCCAGTAATGTCCCTATTCATCCTCAAACAACAAAACAATTTCCTAAATTCAATTTACATTTTCACACTCTAGGATACATAACCCAATTAGAGTTATGCAGGTATCACATCATCTCTCACCTGGTGTAAACTAGGACTATATCCCACCCATTTACAAGGATCACGTCATCACTATCCAAAAACCACTTAGGTATCAGGCCACTTCTAGCTAATTGTTCCCACATCCCAAAATACTATGGGTGTAACACCCAAGATTTTTATGAGTAATATTTTGTTTTTATGTTATATATATATCATCAAAGGAATATTTCACTACACACTAGCTTGACTTACTTTACACGCAATCGCGACCTTCCTCGATAGCTTGCGTTGTACGCAATACCGAGTTTCACTAAACGACGATATGCTATTAAAATATTATTTAAAAGAGCCGTTATGAATAGTAATAACCACTTTTTGAAATTTTATAAATTTTATTTTTCAAAATGGACTTCATTTTTGGATTCGGAATACCAAAATTATCCTAGGGTGAAATTTTGGTATTTTTCTGAAAACTTTCAATTTTTGATGAATAGTGAAACCACTAAGTGGTAGGTTAAAAACTGAATTTTGCATAAAACATAATTTTACCGCTTCTGTGAATGAAATTTCGAAAATACGACAGACACGGTTGATATCAGTAAGCAAAATGTGGTTCAATGAGATAAAAAATAATTTTTTGGTGAATAGTAACTTTTTACTTTTTTGACCGCGGTTAATAGTAAATAGGGTAACTAAGGGTAAATATGATATTACTATTACCCTAACACATGTCCTAATTATATTGGATAAGTGTAATTCGACCAAAAAAAACCTTATAATTATAATATGACCATTTAGGTCCACTTGGATTAGATTGTGACATTTAATATTATTTTATTTAATGAATAGTTAAAATAGTTAAAAATCAAAGTTTAATAACTAATTTTTTTTAATATGGGGTTATACATAAGATAAATTAGATTATAAATGTTCATTATAAATCTAAAAATATTTCCTACATAATGATATTTTATTTATAATTTTTAGACTTTCAATAAATTAATTTATTTATGACACAACGATGATGCAGTAATTACCCTTTTAAGGAAATGTTTACATAATTGATGTTATAAATGATCAAATAAATGTACTTTGAGACTTTTTATGAATTCCACTAATTTTCTAGGTTAATATGATATATTAGTGTTGATTTAATCAACTTGGTTCGAACATATAATACTGTTATGACTTTCACAAAAATCATATATCAAATAGTGTCAAAATTGACACAAAATAGTTTTTAAATCAAATATTATATTATAAATTGTTATTTTATTCCTAAAAATCCTAGGTTCGGCCAAATGACTTAGATAAAGATATATATATTAATAATAAACAACTTGGGGTTCGTTTGGCATGTTATAGTAAGTGTATTAACCATATAGTGTAAGAAAACAAAAAGTCACGGTAAAAGTAAAATTATTTAACTTAATGTTAAATCTAAATTATAAGGTTAAAATAGGAACCTAAACTTGTCTAAATTATATTGGATGAGAGGATTTAGACCCATCCCCACCTTATCTTATAAATATATCAATTTGGAGCTATTTAAAACCGAACTTGACTTTATAATAAAATAATATTTTGAGATATTCCTAAGGTGCCCCTCTCCTCCCTTATAAAAGGGCACCTCCTCCCCCTCCTCCTCACACCAATTTGAGCACCCAAGCTCGGACAACCCCTGAAAAAATCCCTTCCCCAATTCCCTAGAATAATCCTAGAGGTCCTGGTCTTCTTCGAAGACCAATATTAGTTCCCTAAGTGGAGGATTCAAAGAGGCATTTCAAAGAAGAGGTAATATCCATTACCGATCTTTTCAATTTCTTTCTTCTTCAACTTCTTCTTCTTTAGTTGTTTCATGATAAAGTAATAACATCAGTATTACTTACATACGGATATGTTATTATAAATATGAAACAACCCTAATTCACCTTCTATCCATCCTACGGAAAAATGAAATCACCGCGTGTGCGTACGTACGGAATACCGTCTCCACGCCGTGGTGTAATCTATTTTCCATCATCGCCTTACAAGGATGGGTATAATGGTGTTATGAGTAACTATATATGATTATTATAAAGTGATATTGATACTTAAATAGTATAAATACACTTAAATACAATTCCACGATCATGAGAACAATATCATCGCTCTTGCGTACGTACGGAATACCGTGTCCACGATGTGATGCGACTCGTTCTACATGATCATAATTACATAGTAATTATATAAATGAATTGAATGAATAAATATGATATATTTTACACTAATACCATTCTGGATATAAGGTATCTATAACCTTAAAATAAGAATAAGAATTTATTCGGCAAAACACACATAAGAACAAAAGGCAATAAAGACCCGAGTAACAAGTAACAATAAAATATTACTAATAAGAAGCTAAGAATATGACCATATATGATATCATATCAATATTTATGATTCTGGAATAAGTCAATAACATTATTTAAACCATTATACAGGAGCTTCGGACACGTACAAAGAAAATCGGACCTAAGGTAAGGGAAATATCACAATCTCATTTTTATCCGAGATTGTTTATACTTTGGAATTTACTGGGGTGTATTTTATCATCCACATCCATGTTTCCTCAATATGTAATATTATTTCAATTCACCTACAATTGTTTAAATCCAATTTTACCCTTTGGTGATATTTTTGGTAAAGGATATGAAAGGAATCTTTTGTCATTTTTCGTACGAGGTACTTTTTTTGACTTTTCCGACAAAAGTACGCAAAGAATGTTTTTTATTAACTTATACGGCATGAATGGATTTTTAAAACATTATTTCCAAGAAGCTTCCTTTACAAGTTTTCAAGTTTATTTTTAATCAAATTCTTTTATTTTAAAGTCGTATGACATGTTATGAAAGGAAAAATGTTTTTGAAGAAGAAATGATATTTTCCTCAAGAATGGATTTCAAGTGTTTTATCAAAATTATTTTCCATCTAAGATAATAAAGGGTTCTGTTTTTATCCCTATTATTAAATTGATTTGATCATGTTGTGATGGAATTATTTTTATGAATTCCTTTATCTTATATGAATTGTTTTATGATGTCATGTTGTTTAAGAATCCCATTTTTACTACATGGGTTATGCAATGATGTATGATTTATGATTTTGTGGCACACATAAGAATGATATTATTATGAGATGGGTGGGACCTATATCTCCCTCCAATGAATTGGGTAAAGATTTTATATCTCATGAGATAGACATGGCTGGAATGGTAGGTTATACCGGTTCAGTGAAACAGGACTGAAACGAGGGTGACTCGGTTCAGAAAGGGACTTTGTCCACTAAGATAGTCTTGGAAATGAGTCTTGACTAACAAGAAATTATTTTCTATGATTATGTGTGTACGCCACAAAGTTTCATGTTTTAAGTTATGATTATTGTGATTACATTTCACTACCATGATTTATCCCATGTTATGAAATTATGATCTCTTTTGCAGGTTAAGATTACCAAAAGTTATGTGCTTGTGTATACAATGTGATTGATATTTCTTTTGTTTACCCTTACTAAGCAATTGAGCTCACCCTTTTGTATGTTTTCTTTCCCCGGGTCAGGAAGAAGGTTATTAAGTAGGATATGCCAAAAAGGGACCCTATATATGATGAAATAAGTGGGAGGAAAAGTTGATACTTTATGAACCAGTTGTTTATGTTTCCCAGTTTCTAAAGACACTATACCTATACGGTCCTTTCGTGGTTTTGTTATATGTTGTAATAATTATGCTTCAATTTTGAAGTATTAACAATGTATGTAAAGTATGGGTCGTTATAGTTGGTATCAGAGGAAAGGTATAGTCAACCTTTGGAAACTAGGATGTGAAAGCCTTAGTAAGAACCCGAAGGATAAGTCTAAGCATAGAACACAATCTTAGTGTTTTAGAAATGGCCATGAATAACCTAGGATAAGGCCTTAAGCGTGAAAATTTTATTCTTGAATTATGTGGTTTTCCTATTATAATTAGTGTTGCTCACACTATTCTTCTTGGTTTTAGTCAATGGCTGGAACCCGAAGGAACCATGTTAATGCGGAATGCGATGGGCAATGCAATGATTGTCCCCCTAAGCAACCAAACGATATGGGAGCTGGAATGCAAAATCTTGTAGCCATGCTCACACAACTTTCTCAAGATATGAATCATGTAGGACTTCCAAACAAGCAAAGGAAGGAGCAACATTCTATTGAATCCTTCATGAGGCAACGTCCACCTTCTTTCAGCGGGTCTAATGATCCATTAGTTGATGAAAAATGGATTAGTACTATTGAAAAGATATTTTCAGTTCTTCAATGTTCTGAGCATGATAAAGTCATCCTAGTAGTTTATCGTTTGGAAGGAGATGCTGATCAATGGTGGAATCTTATTAAGAATACGAGGCAAAGGGATGAAATTGAGTCCATGGAATGGGACGAGTTCAAGAACTTGTTTTTCAATAAGTACTTCCCTCGTATTCTCCGAACAAAGATGGAGAAAGAGTTTCTTGAACTGAAGAAAAGGGATGATGAATCTGTTGGTACCTATGAAGCAAATTTTACAAGACTTGAAAGGTACGCTTTTGGTATTATTATCCAACCTGAGAGTAAGATCGATCTATTCTTTAGTGGCTTAAAACCAAGTCTTCGAAGGGCGTTAGACATAAGGGACTTCAATAGCTATGAGGAAATCGTTCGATGTGCTCTCAAAGTCGAGATAGAGATTGGAGTAACCTTTCAGTCATATGGGTTTGATAAGAAGAGGAAAATGGAATTCAAATGAAAATATAAAGAGCACACTGAAAAGAAGATGAGCTTTCCCTTATGCTCAAAGTGTGGAAAGAAACATGGAGGGAGTTGTCTTAAAGGGACAAGTAAATGTTTCCAATGTGGAAAGGAAGGTCATCGGGCATTTGAATACCGCAATAATGGGAAGAAGATGTCTAATGATGCAAAAAAGGAAGGGATACACAGAATGAACCTACTACACTTCAATGTTTCAAGTGCAAGGAGATGGGGCATTATTCCAATCAATGCCCAAATCCAAGGGTTGATGATGATGGTCGACGTCAACAAACTCTTAAGGCTAAAGAAAAAGGAAAGTCACATGCAATTTCTATCAGCGATGTGGAGTACGATAATGATGTGGTGAAAGGTACACTTACCATCCACTCTAAAGTAGAAAATGTTTTATTTGATTCTGGATCCACCCACTCTTTTATTTCTGAAGAATTTTCTAAGGGTATCACCGTATTACCTCAACAATTAGATGTTGAGTTAGCTGTGACAACACCTAATGGCACATCAATCGCATCACAAGTTTATAATTCTTCTCCAATTGACGTTTGTGGGAAAGTGCTTCCTGAAAATCTTGTGATCCTTCCTTTAGTGGAATTTGATGTGATTCTTGGCATGGATTGGCTTTCTTTATACGGAGCTCATATCAATTTCCAAAGAAGGGAAGTCACATTTCATATTCCAGATCAATCTATGATCGTCTATCAATGCAAGGATGAACATAACATTCCAGTGGAAATTTCTTCCATTTTATGGGTATTGATTCCACTAAATGAAGGTTATTTATCTCAAATGGTTGGTGAGAAACTCGCGATTAAGAATATGCCCATCGTATGGGAGTTTGATGATGTATTTCCAGAGGAATTACCGGGTCTTCCACCAAATCATGAAGTTGAGTTTTCAATAGAACTCGTACTGGGTGTTTTGCCTATTTCAAAGACACCTTATAGAATGGCCTAAATTGAGTTACAGGAATTGAAGAAGCAACTCCAAGAGAATCTTGATAAGGGATTCATACGCCCTAGTGAGTCACCTTGGGGAGCACCTGTTCTATTTGTTAAGAAGAAAGATTGATCAATGAGACTCTGCATTGATTATCGAGAACTTAACAAGAACACTATCAAGAACAAATATCCTCTCCCACGCATTGATGACTTATTTGACCAACTACGCGGAGCTCAATACTTTTCCAAGATTGATCTTCGTTCAGGGTATCATCAATTAAGGTTCAAAAGGGAGGATATACCAAAGACGGCTTTCCGTACAAGGTATGGACACTATGAATTTATAGTGATGCCATTTGGTCTTACTAATGACCATGCTATCTTCATGGATCTAATGAATAGAGTCTTTAGAGACTATCTTGATCAATTTGTGGTAGTCTTTATAGACGATATTTTTGTCTATTCAAAGAGCAAGGAAGAGCATGAAGATCACTTGAGAATTATATTGAATACCCTGAGAAAGGAGAAGCTTTATGCCAAATTTACCAAGTGTGAATTTTGGATTCAAAAAGTTGCATTTTTGGGTCACATAATCTCAAAATAGGGGATATCTATGGATCCAGCAAAAACAGAGGTTATCAAAAGATGGTCGAGACCAACAACAGTAACTGAGATCTGAAGTTTTCTTGGTTTGGATGGATATTATCGATGTTTTGTGAAAGATTTTTCACGATTATCTAATCCACTCACCAAGTTGACTTGGAAAGGAGTTAAGATTGTTTGGAGAGAGGAATGTGAATAGAATTTCAAGGAGTTGAAAAGAAGGTTATCCAGTGCACCTATGCTCACACTGCCTTGTAGTGGAGAAAGGTTTGTGATCGACAGTGATGCATTCAAGAAGGTATTGGGGTGTGTTCTTATGCAAAATGATATGGTGATAGCTTATGCCTCACGACAGTTGAAAATACATGAGCAAGATTACCCAACTCATGATTTGGAGTTAGCTCCTGTAATCTTTGCATTAAAGATTTGGAGGAATTACCTTTATGGTGAAATGTGTGATATTTATACTAATCATAAAAGTTTAAAGTATATTTTCACACAAAAGGAGCTGAATATTCATCAAAGAAGATGGTTGGAGCTGATTAAGGATTAAGACTGCTCAATCCATTACCACCCTGGGAAAACAAACAAGGTGGCAGATGCATTAAGTCAACAAGACCATGCTAGTTTATCCATGATGAGGATCACAAAAGATCCAATATTTATGGATTTACAAAGGATGGATCTTGGAATTATAATGGATGGGGAAAAATATTATCTTTCTCAAATGAATGTTCAACCATCTATACATGTGAAGATTAAAGAGGCATAGAAAGAAGATGTCGAGTTACAAAAAAAGGTGAGAAACATTCTTGAGTTCAACCTTGATTGTGATGGGATAATAATGTTCAAGAATCGGGTTTGTGTTCCTCCCATCCCCGAATTAAAGAAGGAGCTGCTGGATGAGGCTCATAGTTCTTCATTCTCTATTCATCCTGGAAGCACAAAGATGTATAGGGACATGAAAGAGTACTTCTGGTGGGATGGCATGAAAAGAGATGTTGCTGAATATGTCTCTCGATGCTTGGTTTGTCAACAAGTTAAAGTTGAGAGACAGAAGTCTAAGGGGTTGTTACAACCATTACCCATACCCGAATGGAAATGGGAAAACATCACTATGGACTTTGTCACAGGACTTCCTAAAACATCCAAAGGCAATAATTCTATCTGGGTCATAGTTGATCGTCTTACAAAGTCTGCACACTTCATTGCTATTAGAGAGGATTTATCTCTAGATCAGCTTGCCAGAATATATGTAAAGGAAGTGGTAAGATTGCATGGAGTACCACTTTCTATTCTATCTGATCGGGATCCGAGATTTACCTCGAAGTTCTGGAGAAGTCTTCAGCATACTCTGGATACAAAGTTGAGTTTCAGCACTGCTTATCATCCTCAGACAGACGGTCAGTCTGAGAGAACAATTCAAAACCTAGAAGATATGTTGAGAGCTTGCTCTATGGATTTCAAAGGAGGTTGGAATCAACACCTACCTTTGGTGGAATTTTCTTATAATAATAGATTTCACTCCAGTATTCAGATGGATCCTTATGAAGCTCTCTATGGAAAGAAATGCAGGACTCCAACTTGCTGGGATGAAGTTGGGGAAAGAAAGATGTTAGGACCTGATCTCGTTGATGAAGTGGCAGAAAAGGTCAGATCTATTCAACAACACATAAGAGAAGCTCAGAGTCGATAGAAAAGTTATGCCGACAACCGAAGAAAAGACCTAGAGTTTGAAGTGGGTGATAAAGTGTTCTTACGAATATCTCCCTGGAAGAGGGTTATGAGATTTTGAAAGAAGGGGAAGTTGAGCCCTAGATATATCGGTCCTTTCGAAATATTGGATCATGTTGGAAAGGTAGATTACCTATTGGAGCTTCCACCGAATCTCTCTCAAGTTCACGATGTGTTCCATGTATCTCTCCTGAGAAAGTACATACCTGATCCTTCACATGTACTCAGCTCAGAAGTTGTACCGCTGGAGCAAGATCTTTCTTATGAAGAACAACCGATAGAGATTCTGGATCGTAGTGAAAAAGTCCTACGAAACAAGACCACCTGATTGGTGAAAGTTTTATGGAGGAACCACCAATTTGAAGAAGCTACATGGGAGCTTGAGGATATGATGAGGGAGAAGTATCCTCATCTGTTTGTTACAAAGTGACGAATTTCGAGGGCTAAATTCGTTTTAAGGGGGGTAGAATGTAACACCCGCGATTTTTATGAGTAATATTTTGTTTTAATGTTATATATATATCATAGAAGGAATATTTCACTACACATTAGCTTGACTTACTTTACACGCAATCGCGACCTTCCTCGATAGCTTGCATTGTACGCAATACCGAGTTTCACTAAACGGCGATATGCTATTAAAATATTATTTAAAACAGCCATTATTAATAGTAATAACCACCTTTTGAAATTTTATAAATTTTATTTTTCAAAATGGACTTCATTTTTGGATTCGGAATACCGAAATTAGCCTAGGGTGAAATTTTGGTATTTTTCTGAAAACTTTCAATTTTTGATGAATAGTGAAACCACTAAGTGGTAGGTTAAAAACAGAATTTTGCATAAAACTTAATTTTACCGCTTATGTGAATGGAATTTCGAAAATCCGACAGACACGGTTGATATCAGTAAGTAAAATGTGGTTCAATGAGATAAAAATAACTTTTTGGTGAATAGTAACTTTTTACTTTTTTTACCGCGGTTAATAGTAAATAGGGTAACTAAGGGTAAATATGATATTACTATTAATATAACACATGTCCTAATTCTATTGGATAAGTGTAATTCGACCAAAAACAACCTTATGAATATAATATGACCATTTAGGTCCACTTGGATTAGATTGTGACATTTAATAATATTTTATTTAATGAATAGTTAAATAGTTAAAAATCAACGTTTAATAACTAAAACATTTTTAATATGGGGTTATACATAAGATAAATTAGATTATAAATATTCATTAGAAATATAAAAAGATTTACTACATAATTATATTTTATTTATATTTTTTAGACTTTAAATAAATTAATTTATTTATGACACAACGATGATGTAGTAATTACCTTTTTAAGGAAATGTTAACATAATTGATGTTATAAATTCTCAAATAAATGTAATTTGAGACTTTTTATGAATTCCACTAATTTTATAGGTTACTATGATATATTAGTGTTGATTTAATCAACTTGGTTTGAACATATAATTTTCTTATGGCTTTCACAAAAATCATATATCAAATAGTGTCAAAATTGACACAAAATAGTTTTTAAATAAAATATTATATTATTAATTGTTATTTTATTCCTAGAAATCTAAGGTTCGGCCAAATGACTTAGATAAGGATATATATATTAATAATAAACAACTTTGGGTTCTTTTGGCATGTTATAGTAAGTGTATTAACCATATAGTGTAAGAAAAAAAAAGTCACGGTAAAAGTAAAATTATTTAACTTAATGTTAAATCTAAATGATAGGGTTAAAATAGGAACCTAAACTTGTCTAAATTCTATTGGATGAGAGGATTTAGACCCATCCCCACCTTATCTTAGAAATATATCAATTTTAAGCTATTTAAAACCGAACTTGACTTTATAATAAAATAATATTTTGAGATATTCCTAAGGTGCCCCTCTCCTCCCTTATAAAAGGGCACCTCCTCCCCCTCCTCCTCACACCAATTTGAGCACCCAAGATCGGCCAACCATTGAAAAAATCCATTCCCCACTTCCCTAGAATAATCCTAGAGGTCCTGGTCTTCTTCAAAGACCAATCTTAGTTCCCTAAGTGGAGGATTCAAAGAGGCGTTTCAAAGAAGAGGTAATATCCATTACCGATCTTTTCAATTTCTTTCTTCTTCAACTTCTTCTTCTTTAGTTGTTTCATGATAAAGTAATAACATCAGTATTACTTACATACTGATATGTTATTATAAATATGAAACAACCCTAATTCACCTTCTATCCATCCTACGGAAAAATGAAATCACCGCGCGTGTGTACGTACAGAATACCGTCTCCACGCCGTGGTGTAATCTATTTTCCACCATCACCTTACAAGGATGGGTATAATGGTGTAATTAGTAACTATATATGATTATTATAAAGTGATATTGATACTGAAATAGTATAAATACACTTAAATACAATTCCACGATCATGGGAACAATATCATCGCTCGTGCGTACGTACGGAATACCGTCTCCACGATGTGATGCGACTCGTTCTACATGATCATCATTACATAGTAATTATATAAATGAATTGAATGAATAAATATGATATATGTTACACTAATAACATTCTGGATATAAGGTATCTATAACCATAAAAGAATAATAAGAATTTATTCGGCAAAACACGCATAAGAACAAAAGGCAATAAAGACCCGAGTAACAAGTAACAATGAAATATTACTAATAAGAAGCTAAGAATATGACCATATATGATATCATATCAATATGTATGATTCTATAATAAGTCAATAACATTATTTAAACCATTATACAGAAGCTTCGGACACGTACAAAGCAAATCAGACCTAAGGTAAGGGAAATATCACAATCTCATTTTTATCCGAGATTGTTTATACTTTGGCATTTACCATGGTGTATTTTATCATCCAAATCCATGTTTCCTCAATATGTAATATTATTTCAATTCAACTACAATTTTTTAAATCCAATTTTACCCTTTGGTGATTTTTTGGTAAAGGATATGAAAGGAATCTTTTGTCGTTTTTCGTACGAGGTACTTTTTTTGACTTTTCTGACAAAAGTACGCAAAGAATGTTTTTTATTAACTTATACGGCATGAATGGATTTTTAAAAAATTATTTCCAAGAATATTCCTTTACAAGTTTTCAAGTTTATTTTTAATCAAATTCTTTTATTTTAAAGTCGTATGACATGTTATGAAAGGAAAAATGTTTTTGAAGAAGAAAGGATATTTTCCTCAAGAATGGAGTTCAAGTGTTTTATCAAAATTATTTTCCATCTAAGATAATAAAGGTTTCTATTTTTATCCCTATTATTACATTGATTTGATAATTTTGTGATGCAATTATTTTTATGAACTCCTTTATCTTATATGAATTGTTTTATGATGTCATGTTGTTTAAGAATCCCATTTTTACTACATGGGTTATGCAATGATGTATGATTTATGATTTTGTGGCACACATAAGAATGGTATCATTATGAGATGGGTGGGACCTATATCTCCCTCCAATGCATTGGGTAAAGATTTTATATCTCATGAGATAGACATGGATGGAATGGTAGGTTATACTGGTTCAGTGAAACAGGACTGAAACGAGGGTGAATCGGTTCAGAAAGGGACTTTGTCCACTAAGATAGTCTTGGAAATGAGTCTTGAATAACAAGAAATGATTTTCTATGATTATGTGTGTATGACACAAAGTTTCATGTTTTAAGTTATGATTATTGTGATTACATTTCACTGCCATGATTTATCCCATGTTATGAAATTATGATCTCTTTTGCAGGTTAAGATTACCAAAAGTTATGTGCTTGTGTATACGATGTGATTGATATTTCTTTTGTTTACCCTTACTGAGAATTTGAGCTCACCCTTTTGTATGTTTTCTTTCCCCAGGTCAGGAAGAAGGTTATTAAGTAGGATATTCCAAAAAGGGACCCTAGATATGATGAAATAAGTGGGAGGTAAAGTTGATTCTTTATGAACTAGTTGTTTATGTTTCCCAGTTTCTAAAGACACTATACCTATACGGTCCTTTCGTGGTTTTGTTATATTTTGTAATAAGTATGCTTCAATTTTGAAGTATTAACAATGTATGTAAAGTATGGGTCGTTATAATGGGCTAGTCTCCTATCGATTCTTTACCTGGTTTACTAAATAAGATTTTAAAAATAATAGGGTACCTATCATCGATCCTTATTCCTTGAAAGAATCCATACTCCAATCAGACAATAAGTTCATTAGACACCATTGCTCCTCTGAAGGCCATTCACCAAGCTCTTGAGCTCCCTCCGCCTTATAACTATGAGAATATTCCCTGAATTTACCTTTACCTAGTGTATAAGACATCTCAAATTTAAACATATACAATTACTCTATCCATCACCTCTTTCTCAAATTGAGGCCCCACTGAGTGAAGATATATTATAGGATCTTATGGCCTGTGCGGATGAAAAAACCTCCCACTGAAGAGATATTGTCTCCAACACTTCATATCATGGACCACAAATTCCAGCCCAATGACTTTCAAGGGATATTTATAATCATGGGGTCGTATTTGACATGACCCATAAGAAAATAATCACTCCCTCTACAAAAAAACTTTCCTAAAGAAAACTCATAATGCATTGTAGTACACTACATATCCAATCTCGAGATTGAAAGAATAAACACTAGAGTTATAGTCAACCACCTCTTCAGCTCAATAAGAACCTCTCCACACTGGCCCAACCACTGGAACTATGCCCATTTTTTCATTATCATAGTCATTGGTGCTCATAAATTGGACAATTCATAGATAAAACATTGGTAGTATCCCTATACACCAAGAAAGTCCCTAATCTTGAACATGTTCGAAGGACATGCCCCAACCAAAACATCATCCACTTTATATGGGTTCTTGGATATAATAATTTTTGACACCAAATGTCCCATGAATTCCACCTTCTGAATCCAAAAGTTACACATCAGTAGTTTTACATACATCTGAAGTGATTTAAGTGTACTCATTACTATCTTAATATGTCAAGCATTTTACTTTGGGGTCGGTGAGTAGATGAGGATGTCATCAATGAACACCATGATGAATTATTCAATATATGGGTGAAAGATCTTATTCATGAGATCCATGAACTATACCAATGAATTTTCAAGTCTAAAAGGAATCCACAATTACTTGTATATCCGAAACCTACTCTAAAATTCAATCTTCAAGATTTCCACTTCTCTAACCTGCAACTAGTTATAGCCCAATTGACGATAAATATTAATAAAAAAAGGGCTCCCCATAACTGTTAAAAGTGATCATTTATCTTGGGAAAAAGATATATATTCTTTCCCATCACTTGATTTAGGTTTTGATAATATACATAGTATCAAAGAATTCCATCCACCTTTTTTTGAACAAAATAAGTGTACCCCTTGAAGAAGTACTCGACATGATAAATCCATTCTCCTCTAAGTCCTCAAGTATACTTTACGATCCTTTAGCTTAGATGGTTCCATAATATAAGGGGTTATAAAAATGGGATTTAAACCTAGATTGATGTCTATCTCAAATTTTACTCTTCTGTCAAGGAGAATTAATATGAAATTTTATAGGAAGAAGTCCTAGTAGAGATCTATTGCTGGAGGAAAATAAAATCTGTATTCCATTGATCCTGCCAAAATAGCCAACCTTGAAATATTCATTTTGAACATACTATGAGGACTAAAATCTATAATAACTATCCCTACTCTCAGTCCCCACTCACCGGTCATCACAAACTCCTATTCCTTAAGTGAAGTAAATGATACCCATCTCTAATAGCAATCAATGTGGGATAAAAAACTGGTCAACAAATCCATTCTAATAATCACATCAAAAACAATCTTACCTATAATAATGAAGTCCCATAGATTCCCTTAAATAAAAATGATTATAAGATACTTGGGGTATCACATAATATGGTCCACATTTTTTCCCCAAAAGTGTATCAAGATAAAGTAACTCAAAATAAAAATTGAATGGTAAGTCAAGTCCAACAATAAATTATCTAGATACAAAGAATGTAAAGAACCAGTATAAAAAAGTAGTGTAAAATATATAATTGATCAAGAATGTACTTCAAATACAAGATGTTCCCTCACCAAAATCTACTGGATTTTGATCCACTACATAAAATTGGTATGCCTCATCTCTATGAACCTATTCCCGAGATGCATGGCTTCCCGAGTTGTCATTGTTTGAGTTTATAGAGAGGAACCTTTATAGATCTACAATTACCTGACTATGTCTTAATTTACCCTATATTTAATATTGAACTCACAGATATGGATAAAAATAACTAGACTGAAAAGTAATTTTTTTATTAAGATAGACCCCCTTTTAAGGGTAAAGGGGGAAACCTCCGTGACATCAAAGACATAAAAAAGTCAAAAGGCCCCCAATGGTCCAAAATTCCAAAAAAAAAACAACCCACACTACTTGAGAAAATCCCCTCCCAGCATAAAAAAAATGAAATCCACATTCCACCTTCCACTGATGGTTGACTATCTTTTCCATGAAAAATTACGTGGTCCTAGTACCGATATCCATAACCATACCCTCTCAAACATTAAATTCTAGAAAGAAGTGGTATAATGGAAACTATTAGACCTAAACCTCATCTAGATCAGCCTTATGTAGACGATCTAATTAAAAAAATTCTTTGAACCACAAACCACTGATCCCAAGAAAAAACAAGAAACAAGAAAACCTATGCACATTATAAAACTACAGAATCACAACTTCAAAACATCACTGCATCCACAGTCTTCAAACAAATTCAAAGACTAAATGCACCCAAATTCCATAAATTCACAAAAAACGCTACTCCATCACTAAATATGAGGTGCTCTGAAGGACCTGTGATAATGACCAACCATACCATAGTTGAAATAATATAGTACTTCTACTAAGGTAAGAAAAGAATCCAAACTCTAATCCACCAATATACTACTACCATGCTACACATCGCTGGAATACCTCTTTCCACTACCATTATAGGCACTCATTTTAGTAGTAAGAGGTCTACTTTCATGAGTACTAAAAGGTGAAAAAATAACAACTACTCAATCCACCCCCAAAACCTTCTTGATATTCAAGGCCTTGTACAAAACTTAGTTTATGTTGTTTGGTATAAGGTACTAACCTTCCACATAAAGTTAGAAAAAAGACTAATCTTAGACTTCCTAGCCTTCTATGCATCATTCAGATCCAGAGAGTATAAAAACAAATAAACTAAATTAAATGATCTAATTATTAAGATACCATCATAAACCCATGTTATAGATCTATGGGATCATGTTCTCAGTCCAAATTCAATATATAAAGAAATAATTCACCAAATAAAAGTTCCATGAAGGACTTTTAGGTGATACCATCACATCTACCAGATTATTACATCATGCCCACCTCTTCCTAGCCGGTCCCTATAGCATGAATGCTACTAGCTTCATCTTCCCATGTGTCTCAATGATGTAAAAACACCCTTGATGATATATATCTATTCATTATTATCTTATGGTCATCCAGTTCAATAAAAGGCTATTGGATTCCAGAGTTGGATGCCTCTTGCATAGTGAACCATGGAACTTAGTACCCCTCTTACATGAATAGTAATAATAAAAAAGACTCCCGATCGAGGTAGGTCCACTTCCTGTACCACTGGAGAAAGTGAAGAATCATTAATAGATGTAAAATCCTGTAAAATAGGAAGTAGATCAATGAAATCCTCTCTAGTGGGATTATCTCAACCCATGTCACTTGGTGGTCCCATCAGTCTCCTTTAGGGAGGAATCTTATGAAACATAAAGGAAACACTTAGGAAAAACGATGTCATTAGGATATATCATAATCAGTTAATTGGATCAAACAAAAGTTCTCCTATGAGTCTACCAATAATCCAAGGTATATATATACTATCACTTTCCTAGGTCTCCATCCCTACATGTTAGTCACAATCACACACACACACACACACATATATATATACAGACACACAAAATATAACAACATGCTTAACTTCAAATAATTAATGAAAACATATATATCACAATAAAATGGTAAACATATATTTCAATCAGTCAAAGAATTCATGTATTTATTAAAAATATAAAACAAATAAATTAATTGAATTAAATAAAAAGTTTGAAACATACAACATGTATATATATAGAATGTGATCCTATGTTTCTAGTAATGATTAATGAACACATGGAAATACCATAAAAATGTATCAATAATCCCATAAATAGTAACTCAGAGGCTTGTTACATAGGAGTTTTATAGGAACATGGAAAATACTTTACATAAGTCCCACAAAACCTATTGCATTTCTACCATGTCCTAGGTTAGTACAAAAGAAAAGAAGAAAATTGTACTCCGATACCATTTTGTAACCCGCCAACCCGAACCAAAGGGTCCATGATGGAGAGTCACATGACCTCATGCATGCCTCCACCATATACAAGTGGAAACAAAATATAAGATATGATCTAAACACTATTAATAGGCTAATATACCCTCACTATCATATCCTTTCACAAGTAGTATAGATATGATAATAGTTTATCAATCATAGTAACAAGCAGAAGACTAAATATCAAATGGCAGGAATGTCATATATATAAATAAACATGCTCCCAATGTGGTAAGAAAAACTAAAGTATACATGAAAAAGATGAGTAAATTAAACTATGGTATTATCCAGAGTATGCCCAAATCACTTCCCCTGCTCTATGCTCCACAACTCAGCTTTCAACCACAGGCCCCTTAGCCTATATTGGATCCCTAAACTTAAAATCTACATATGCACCAAGATACCCATACAAGGAATGAATGATAAAACCTAATGGGACAACACCAATTCATACTTAACAAGTGTGTGCAAGTATAATAGGTGAATTCCAAGATAAAACAAATTCACAATAAATCATATACGACCACATATAAAGAAATCATGTGCTAAGTAATCCACTATGAGCCATGGCTGTACCTTATTCTACTCAATTCTATAAAGAATATAATGTTATAATATGAAAAAATAATTATCCAAAAGGATTGTAGACATACTTCTTAGCATCATGTGAGCAAGATATTTGACATTCACTTAGCATAAAATGAGTCATGTTCTCAACACCTACTAGGAATCTAGTGATTATACTACTCAACATCCACTAATACTCAAGTATACCCTCTCCTTGGAATCCACATTCCTTGAAGTAAATCACATGGAATCCATGAGGAATTTTCATATCCAAACCTTGTGCTCAGGTCCATCATTTTCATCATCACAATTCATGTGTACTCCCCCTCTAAGGGATAACTATTTCATGATGATCTACCTATTTGGACACCTAGAAAAATATTTCTAATGTCATGACAACACATATAACATGGAATATAATACAAATAAAATCCTATAACAAAATTATAATAAAATAGTAGTAACATACAATACAGTTGACCATCATCAAACATAAATAAACAAGTTAGAAGTATACTCATGGAAACAAGTATCATAATCATGTCTCAAAAACTATGCACACACCCATATGTGATAATAATAAAGAAATATAATTAAAGTGTGCTAAAAATAGTCATTATAAGGAAACATGTGCATAAAAGATCCCCAAATGGTAATAAAATTCATATATCAAGTTTGTTTATATTTACATCAAGGTTATTCAATGGTTTTGTCTCCCAAACAACATTTACACAATAACTGAAACTAAGTTTCTCACCAATAACTCCTTGAATAAGTTTTTCATAAAATGAATTTTTTTTCTTGAGAATGGAACATGGAATAATTAGACAAGGAGTAGAAAAAAATATGAAATTAGGAATACCAACAATGGTAGAATTCAATCCCAGTTGAAGGAAGAATAAACTATCACTCTTGGATAGCGATGAGATAAAAAGTCCCCAAGAGAATGCCACTGAGATGCCATGGAATGAAACTAATCCTATTGAAGGTTATTGATACACCAACACTATAATTAACACATTAGAGGACACAAGGAATCATCATATAATCCATAAAAATATCATTCCATGATTGAAATTTTTTGAATATGTAAAATTTTTCCAAATAAGGAGACTCTCCAAAGGCCTTCACTGAATCACCCAAAACTAGAAGCACCATTTAAGGATGATGATATGAGGCCTTAAATTGTTAAATGAGAATAAAATATTGAGATAAATTCAGTATAAAACATAGATAATGGATTAAAAAAATCAAAATTAAAATAGTGTTTCAATGTTTCATCGAAAAGCATTAGAGAATGAAGAAATCTTTAATGAAGGGGGTCGATTCGATTAATAGGGGTTAGGAATCAATTAATAACCTCCATAGGACCCCAAAATTATTCCCTATGAATTTAAATTTTGGTTTGGTTAAGATACAAGTAGGGATGAGGAATTTAATTCAACTTTCTCAAAAATATCGATGCTTAAATAGCTCTCAACATGGCCAAGCCATGGCCATGGTGTTCTTGAACACATAAGGCTGAAACATACAGACCTACATAGCATCCCTGAGATCCAGGGTTTTTTTCCAACCACTACCTATAAAATGAGAATGGCGTGTTTACCAAATACATTAAAGATAAGAGTCATACTTGAGAACCATGGCTTGGCCAAGGCTTGGACAATCCTTGTCTCTTTTCTCTTTACACTGGGGAAAAACCAAGAACTTACAAAACACCCTTTTACAAGCAATTGGAATGTTTTTTCATTCCTTGTTTTGGACCATGAAAAGATATTATCCATAATGTATTTCACTATAGGCTTTTGTTGTCCGTTTTAGATAGTAAAATATCGGAAAACTGATTTAATTATCCAAAAGTTACCCCAAGCTCACAAGGTTCTACCTGAGCATGAATCAACTCAGAAACATGAAGGAGAAGAAGGGAAATAAGGTTTTTCATATCAGGAACAAAAATTATTATTAATTATACTGATAAACCCCAATATCACCAACGACCAAACACAACCTTCAAAAATACCATCTAATATGGGAGATCATTGAGATTTGTGTTGTAAAGATCATTTGGGTGGTTGCTGAAGATAATGTAGAAGATCGATTGACAAATGCATTACCACAAAAACATCATGAAGCTCATGTTTTTTATTAAGGTATTTTATACTTTAGATATTGATGTAATGGATTAATAATATTTCATGATTTTATAATAAATAAAATCTCTATTCAACATTCATTCTTGTGTACTCAAATTTACGTTACATAAACTATCGAATGACAATACCCCCTCAAGGCATGGATTCAATTTTTCTCTAATTGATGATTATTATTATTTATTATAGACCATGATGAAATGTTAAATTAGATAGAATATATTCTTGTATGCTTTATAAATGGTTGCATATGAGATATGAATAAATGATTTATGAGGAAATAAGTAGATAATTTTTAATTGGAGTAACACACTAAAGTATATCTTATGGAATGTCATTCAATCATTTCTATAATTAGGGGTGTATGATTATTAAAAATTGTTCTTACCTAATTTTAGCGAGATACATAGCATGTGAACCTTACTTCTTTGATACCTTACTTTCATAATTAAAAATATTGAATTAGTTAATAAGAGGGTGGTAGGGTATGTTGTTGATTATGTTATTAGTTAAGGTACAACCAAGATGGGACTTGTCCACTTGCATGATAAGAAAAAACATATGGCCTTTAATTGAATAATAATTAAGAATTCATGGGAATTCCAAGTTGAGTCACATATGAGGTTTTAAACTACTTTGATGAGGTACATATGATGCACACTTCTATTATATGAATGACATATGATGTATTCATTGACTTGGTAAGTCTTTTTTATATAATAAAGAAAATATGAGTGTGCTTATACTATATTTCCATGTCCTATGTCCAGTGGTCATTTAATGTCATAGAAAAAAGGATTATATAGGCATGAATATGATGCATATAGCACATCTCATGGTGAAAATTTTAATATAGGTATATGAATATGTTTTATGGAGATCACATCAAACCCCTTAGTATCTTGAGTAGAACTAATGCATTGCTAGAGGCCCTTCTTATCTTACATCTATGAAATAGAGGTTTTATTTTTTTTCAATTATTCTAAGGATTATTAGGCCACACAGTTAGGCACTTGTATAAGGATAAATAATTAGGGAATGTTTTTATTCAAAATTAAAAAATATTGATGAATCTACATCCAAAAGAGTTTGGATGGGTTCATAAAGGGTTGTAAAGTTTGGAAAAAAATTCTGATGGATTTTAGTGTAAATGGGAGTTTGATGAATTTTCACTGAAGTATACATGAATATGATGCATGTTATATATATATATATAAATTATGTGATACTATATATATAAATAACACACACACAAATATATATATATATATATATATATATATATATATATCGCATGTATACACTACTGGAAATATGATCTATACCAAAAGTTTTGGGCAAACCGTTGGTATAGTACACTAATTAAGACCTATACCAACAGTTTGGCCAAAAATGTTGGTACAGGTCACTTATATGGACCTATACCAATAGTTTTCCCAAAACATTTGGTATAAGTGACTTATTTGGAGCTATACCAATGATTTTGGGAAAACCGTTGGAATATGTCACTAATTCAACGAACCATTATAGAGACCTTATACCAACAGTTTTGGCCAAACCATTGGTATATACCCCACCTATACCAATGGTTTGTCCAAAACCGTTGGTATATGTCCCCAAATCAAAGAACTTATACCAACAGTTCTCAAAACTGTTGGTATAGGTCTATACCAATAGTTTTGAGAACTGTTGGTATAAGTACATGTATTTTTAATGGAATATTCTTACAGGGGATATTAAATAAATAAAAATTTAAAATACTTATGACAATACATATATATATTTATGAAATTATGTTCACAAAAGTATGTTAGGTTAGTATTTAGGTCGCTCAATCACAAACGCGAGGTGCTAGGATCAAAACCAACCGAATGATTGTTTTTTTAATTACATATACAAATAGGTTTATGGAACCACTGGTATATATTTTCATATTAATTATACCAATGGTTTTGAAAACCGTTGGTATAGGTTTATACCAACAGTTTTCCCAAAACCGTTGGTATATACCTATCCCCACGGATTTCATGGAAACGGTTCTCCAAACCGTTGGTATAGGCTATAAGAATGGTTTGGAGGCCTATACCAATGGTTCCAAACCATTGGTATAGGGTATTTTTCCAGTAGTGATATAATGCATGGACTTTTTGGGAATATTACATGTGATGTATTCAATTATATTACCAAATTGTTACCACATTATCCCCATGTTTTTTCTATATATACTATTCCATTATGAATGTGTCCAAATATTTTCATTAATATGTTGAACTCATTTAATAATCGAGGTATATATCATGGTTTTTATATGAAAATATATTATTTAATATATATATATATATATGAAATTTTATTCATTATATATCACATATAAAAAGAGAATAATATCTCATTGATTTTGGGAATCGAGTGTTTTCATTTTTTGGTGATAATGATAAAAAATTTCTTGATTTTTTTAATACATTTCTTCTTCCTATTTTTGACCGTAAAGATCTATGAAGACACTATCACCTTTTCAAGTGTATGAGTATCCTCTAATAGAGATCAAGATCAAGTGGCTGGTTTCCCTCAGAGGTAGTAAGATTAGTTCAAATATATATTGTGATCCTTTTCATGCATTATGAATGCGCAAGTAATACAGAAACTATTCTTTGGGAGTTCCATGTAAACTCTGTTTTATGCTTTACTTTCTGATTTTTTTCCTTAAAGATAGATTGGGCCATGTTTGGGTTTTTTTACACTACCATTAATCATAATATGGTTAAATGAAAATCATCACTTTTAATATTGTATAACTAAACTCCTATATTTTTTTCAATAATTTAAAACTGTATCATAATCATGAAATATAATTTTTTTCCTCAGTATCAGATAAATTCATCACTTTTTCTAAAAGAGTAACTCTAAGATTGTTTATCATACTAAATTCACCTCATTACATTGTATATAGAATATAAATATTAATTACATAACTTTTATGAGAAAATACAGGAACACTTGTTCCTATATGTATCCATCCATTTCATTCTAAAATTGAATTTGGATTTATTAATAAATAATTCAAAATAGAGTCCTTGAACCATATTATAAACTATTTATTATGTGCATTTGATATCCACCTTTGATCCCTTTATTGATTCAATACATTAGAATTAATTTTTGAGTTAAAAAATATGTCACAAAATTTATAAATTTATGTAAAATATAAATAATAGAATACCCCTTACTTGTAAAGGTAATTGTGAAAACATCTCTTCTATAAATTCATTTACCCACAAGCCACCCACTGTGTTGAGATTTTTGGAGACCAATACTGTCCACATTAGACAAATAATTATCAATAAATTCAATAGCTTCTTAAAAAGTATATCTATCTATAATACAACATTCTAGGAGAATTTTTATTGATATAATACCTTGTAATCTTCATATAAAATTCAATGGGATATATCCATCTGTAATGCACATTATGACAAAGTTAGTTCTCTATAATCATGTGAACCATCAATTTAACAATTATATCTAATAATGGTGGTGTGGAGAATATTTCTAATTCACGTAATATGTCAAAAATTTCATTTTCCATTTTTAAAAACTTCATAAAGTCTATAACATTACTATATATAATTTTAAAAAATTAGAAAATCCTACTAAATGTGTGATTACTATTTCTAGGAAGAGTGCAATGTAATTCCACAAGAACTAAATCTTGCACCAAAACAAATAAATCATGTGACTTTAATCCATTTAACTTCAAATCAGTCCTCAATATTATTTTATTTATATTTTATGAATACCACTATGGAACCTCTATAATATTATAAAAGTTGGATAACTAAATATATCTTTTTACTGGAAAGAGTGCAAGACATTGGAGGAATAAAATTCTACATTTTACCCTTCATTGGTATCAATTATTCCCCTATCCCCTTATCAACCATGGTCATCCCAACTTTAATGCCATATTTTGTTTTTCTAGGTGGATTTAGTAATGGGATAATGAAACAGTAACATCAATTTTTTTATGTTTGGGATATCAAGAAAATGTCCAACATCCAAAAAATCACAATATAGTATTTCCAAAAGAAAAATTTGATCACTTTTCCAGCCTATTTTTCACATTGTTTTTTGAAAAGGGTTTTCCAAACAATAATGGAAATATCCAATACCTTCTCAAAATATTCATTACCTGTAAATGAAGAAGGTGTTATACCATATTATTAATTCCCATTAAAATAAGTCTTTCTATATTGATATTTATTTAATTGGGTTAAAAATTTATGATTTTGTAGAAATTGTATCTTTAAGGACTACTTCAATGAAACTAAGTGTGTACCTTTTTTATAACAACTAGGCTCCACATGAACCCAAATTTCCTTATAGTCAAGTGTTGTACCTTCCCTAGGCCCCACCAATTTTCCCAAATGGGTCCTTAGAGTAATGTTTATCCCCATAGGCCAACTGATGTTCTTTCAATGTGATTTGTCCTCACTCACACATGAGGTCACCCATCTCAATCACTAATGTAGTCCAAACCTCTTTAACCATGGAGCTCTAACCAGGTAGGCTCATGAAGATAAATATAAACCTTGCTAACATGGGTAGTGAAATTTATACTTTTTAACCCTTTAATATTATGGGGTGTTACATTCACCCACATTTTTAGAGCATAAAATCCTCATTGTGGACCCCACATCTCAACCTAGTTAGTCCCATCACACTTAATACTATGTTACTCCTCTAATAACAATGTAACAACTAGGAACCATAAACACACCTTTTTTCCTACACACATGTGTTTTCCCCTACCTAGGGCCCACCCAAATTCCCACACGAGTCATCAGAATAACGACTATCCTCATAGGGCATACCATGTTCTTTCATTGTGGTTTTTCCTTAAACACACATGTCTTAGGAGACTTCTCAAGGGGTTACCCATCCCTATCAATACTCTGAGAAAAACCTCATTAACTATGGAGTTTAAATTATGTAGGATCTGAAAAATAAAGGTTTACCTTATAAACATGTGTGGAAAAATTTATCCCTTTTAATGCTTCAACATTCCAAGGTGTTTCATTTCTCACAAATAGGACACCCTAACATTATATTGATGCCATATCTGGACATATTTACATATGTAAACAATTCTTTTTTTATCCTAAATAATATGTCTCTCAATATAAACTCTTCATTTCTATGAGAATTACATAATGAAACACCCATGACCCTAATCGATTTCTTATTTTGAATAAGTATATCTAAATAAAAATTAATATAATTACCTATTTTTTAATCTTATATAAATGGAGATAATAAAATGTATTTTCATTTCATGCATAACCCTGGTGGAAAGTTATAATTTACCATCACAACAGGTCATATACTATGGGTGATACTTTTTATACTAAAAGGAATCATTTCATCTATAGATTGTACAAGATGGATGCTTTTAAAATTGTTTCCAAACTTAGGACACTCATGATAAATTTTCTTCTATGGAGGAGATAATGGGGGTGATGAAGTTTACCATATTTAATTATAGTATCTACAGACTACATTAATTAAGTTATGGTCTCCCCACTTCCATATAGTTGTCTAAAAATTTTAACTATTGGAAAGTTCCATAAATTTTTTAAAGTAATTGATTCATGTTTCTTATATCGATCCTCACCACACTAAGGGAATTTTTAAGTGATTCATGGTCCTTGAAAAACAATATACAATAATTTGGGTAGACATGTTTTTTTAGTGACCATACCCATTGGACATAATATTCTATTCATTTCATATGATCTATAAGGAAGATCATTATCTTCTAGTGAAATATTATTTAATAGAACAAATAGTTATTGAAATCTAGTGTACCTCCATCCTTTACTCGATTTCAAATTATATAGCTTCATTATAAATAACCATGTTGTATTTTTAATACAAACAATATAAAATGGCATATTTACACAACTCATTAACTCTAGAATAGATTTTGGAAAATCATAATGTCCATTTTTAACAACCATTTTCATTTCCTCAAAATGATTTATATCATTTTTCTTATTTTAAATAATATTAGACGATATATAAGCCATAGCTTCTTCCAAATCACTAGATAAATTTATTTATTCCATGTTTTTTGTTAATAACTTATAAGTTAAATATATTCAGTGATAGATTAAGTGTTATTTTCACTCACATGGACAACTTTTTCTTGAATAAAAACAATGTAAACATGAAAAAAATGATTTGATAAGGGTTATTACCATGATCTTTCACAAAATTGATGAACTAATTGATATCATGCCCATACTAGTTTATCATATGATTAATATCTATCATTTTTAAATTCATATTCATCCTATTTAGTGAAAAAATATTCATATTTAATAAAAAATAAATAAATACCCAAAATTTATTCATATAATGTATCATTTTTACATGAATAAATTATATATAGTATTAATTTAAAAAATATAATTATAAATTATGATACATACATATAATAGATATTTAGTATACCCAAATTGATTTAAAACAATCAGTGGGATTTGAATGGGGTTTTTTCAATAATATTTTTATATTTCAAGTTAAGTGTTTTAAAAGGAATTTTATATGAAATAATGTGATGGTTTTTGATTTATAATTTATTTCATTAAATCCATGATTTAACACCATGTGAAAAGTTTGTTTTTATTAATGTTTTTATTGTTCATGATAATATTTAATTTGAGTAAGAAAATTTCAGAAAATTATAATGGTTTTTATTGGATTATTATAATATACTTGAATGTTCTTATATGTATTTTAGCATATATTAAAGTATTGTTTTATGTATAAAATGTTACATTGTGTTTATTATTAATTTATTACATAAGGTCTTATTATAAATTTTTATTGTTTTAGAATTTTATGTCTCATGAGTTTAGTATATGGTTTTGTGTTTTTGAATTGATTACATGATTTTATTTGTATATTCTTATGATTATAAATTTTATAAATCTATGATTTTTTTTAAGATCCATAATGGAAGTTATTTTTATCATGTTTGGGTTTATCTACTTGAGTTTAGTTTAATTAAGTGAAACAAATGTTTAAATGTCTTAGGCATTTGTTCAATAATGAAAATTAATACTCCCATCATATTTATTTTTTGTTATCTTAAGTATTTTATTTGGGCCTATGTTTAGACTGTAAATATATAATTTGAATGTAAAAAATATAAATTTTCTAAGAATTACTCTATATAAATTATTATTCAATAAAAATTAAGTCATTATTTCCACTAAAACCTGATTAAATTATAAGTAAATGAATAATACTTAACCTTGGTTAAGAACTGCATTAGTAATGAGATTATGGCTAGGTTTGACCAAGTGAAAAGGGTTGATTTGATTCTTAAGGATATTGGGATTCATTAACTTGGTTTTTTCCAAAACTAAAATTAAAAATATATAAATAATAATGGTGTTTATTTTCTTAAAGAGTAGAGTATATAATTTGTTTTAAATAAAGGATTAAAAATTTATTTTTTTTTAATTTGAATCCTTAACCTTGGGTAACTTATTTCTTTTAAATGTTTAATTTATTACTTATTTTTCAAACTAAACTAAATTTATTTATTTTATATAATAAATATATAAAATTCAATTATTTCCTCTCTTTAAATATTGGAAACATGAGTAGATCATAACTTGATATAGAAATTTTTCTTTATTAAACTTACTTTTTTTATTTTATAAATTAGGATTCAAATATAGAAAAAATATTTAGATAAGTAACATTTAGTTTTTAATGAGAAGTGTGATTTGGGGACCTCAAAAAATGAATTTATGAACCCAAATTAAATGAAGTGGTAGCAGGACTCAAGTTTTCTCTAGAGAGGAGAGTTTTACGAGTTCATTCTTCTCTTTTTTATGTGTTCAGTGTGTGAAAATGATGATTACATTGATTTTTAATATAGTATTAAAATAGTTGCCTATCCTTGTATATCCCCTAAATTTTTTATTTAAATATTCATTCTATTTTAACTATCCTTTTCTCTCTCTTATCAGATGAAATGTTATTGATCACCATCACTTAATTGTTTTGTCTTAGTCATACAGATTCAATAATCACTAAAATATATAATCTAACCTATCTTAGGGATTATAAACCTCAAATTACTATTATATCAACCCACTACCCATAATTAAAAGTATTATAGAGAAACTAAGTGGTCTTTGAGTGAAATCTAGTGAAGGAGGAGATACGAATTTTAAAATGCATAGAAGGAAATGAGATCTCTTAATTACCTAAACATTTTAATTTTTCTAGTGTTATGAGTAGATGAAATCAATAATTAATGTTTTGAATATAATGAAGAGGTGGTAAGTATCATATCCTCATCTAATCCACAAATGGATTATTGCAATGTCACTAGAGAATTATAGTAAAATATAATTTAACAAAAAAATTACAAGAGCACAACTTGATTGAATAATCACAACCCCCTTGAGTAAATAGTTTTTCTTCTTATAGGACCTCACTTGAATTTTATCCACCTTTTATGTGATACACTTGGTTTATTTCCTTTTACCTCCATAACATCATAAACCTTCAATAATTTCTTCAAATTCAGTTCCCAACTTCTTTTTATTTGATGTTGATGCATGTCTCGCTTAAGGGTGTTGATCTCTTCCCAAAATATTCTATAAAATATTATTCTTACTCAAAATTATTCTAATGATTAGTGACTTATTCAACTATTTTATGTGTACCAGATGAATTTCTTGATAGATTCTTCCTTGATTCTTCCAAACTAGAAGAATGATATATATTTATTATTTTAGGATGAGTTCAACAATCTTTTTTTGAAAATATAGTTTAAATATTTAGATAGTGATAATGTTACAAATACAACTTAAATTATGAGTGTGTCGATTATTAAAATTTATAGAGCATGAGTAAGTGTAGATGAAACCTTCCATAGTACTAATTTACCTTTTCATGAGTAGTGGGAGAGAATATGTTACCCTTACATAAATTTTGGGCCATGAGTTAATCTTGGCATAGATTTAAATTTTTAACTTAAAGACATTACATTTCTATTAAGATTATACTTAAATAGAAATATGCATATATAAATGACCCTTACATTACCTATGAGTTGTAAAAACTACCCTTATACGACCAGCTGGTGTTCTACCATTACAAAATTCCCTTTAGACGACCCTTATGCATCACATGATCAACCTTTACATAGGTATTAGAGAATGATATTCACCATTATATATCCTATGTGGAACCCCATTCACCCTCATGTTGTTCTTGATTTCCCTTTCTATAGTATATGTTTTCCAGAGGTCCCCTTATATAACACTCCCATGGTAACTTCACAATCATGGTCACTTTTTCAAAGTGTGGTCGATTACTTGTTGTAGGTTCAATTGTTACAGTTGGTTGAAGATAAAAATCATGTAAAGTTTCTGTACAATCATTTGAGCATAATGTATATAGTGGTCACTATTAGTTAAATTGAGGCAGGACCATTACCTAACTTCTTTGTGTCACTTACATGAGTCTCACTTAATTACATTGATTTAGTTCTATTGGTTGGGGCTTTAATTACACGTGGCTTTTAACTTTCATGAAGCTCCCATACCTCATGTAGGAGTAACTCAAAACCAATTAAAACTAGAAAAATCACAATTATCAATCTAATACTTTTCCAAATTTAGTATATAATTGATAAAAATTATAAAGTTTAGATTCAAAAGAAACTTTAAAAAATGTAATTCCAATTATCCAAAATAAAGTATGTGTTGTAAATTAATCCAAACATGAATAAAACATTAAATAAAAAGACTTGATCCAATTATAAAGGAATTAAATATTCTAGAAAATTAATGTAAATGAATGATATACTTGGGTTTTATCAAGATTAGGGGTTTAATTATATGAAAATTTAAATTTTGTTTTGGGAAATATTACCTCTCACAACCCCCACACTCACACTATTTCACTCTTGACCAATAAAACTAATTCCATATATTTAAAAACATATTACTACCAAGATTCAAATTTTCATACCAGAAATGTATAAAATCACCAATTCATTCATTTTTTTGAATTACCATGCATCCTTTATGAATTGGTCTCACTATCTCACTTCAAATCAAGAAAAATTTCCACATATAGGAGTTAAATAAATAGATTTAAGTAGAATTATAATTTTAATAGGTATAAATTCCATTTATCACTCTCTTGAAAGTTCCTTAAACCCACATTCAATTTTTCAATTCTGTGATACAAATAAAATGATTTTTTTATAATTCAATTATTTTTCTTTATTTGGGTTCACAATTACTCTCACTTGAATGCATTCATTTTGGATAATTAATAAATTTATTTGAATTATTGTTTGAGTTATGTATGTGAAAATCACTTATTGGATTTTCAAAGGGATTTTATTTTCTCATACAAAAAGTTCATAATGTCTCTGATCTTTATTTTGAGATCATTATTTACCATTTTAAAATAATTTAAAATGACTTATATAAATAAATTTTGAGTTGTCTCGCTAAGGTTTGTTTTTAAAAATAAGAAATATTTAATTGAATTAAGTTAAAAATTATATTATCCCCATGTTATAATTTTCATTCCACAAATATATTTTTACTCACACTAATTTTCCTAGTTCGGATATCAAATCTCCATGAAAATAGTAACCAATTTCACTTAGTAATCATTTAATTCATAAATTCCAAAATCAATGGAATTCTTCCACACTGGCATGATAATTTTTATAGGGAAGATAATATTGGGGTTGAATTTTTTATTATTTTATAACACTATAAAATTTGAAAAACATAATTCCTGTAGAAATTATGTAAATTTTTTGAAAAGAGGATTGTCTACAATACTTTCTTTTATTTATTTTAAGCTAAAAAAATACAAAAAATAGAAAAATGAACACATAAAGAAATTTAAATAATAAAATAATTATCCTCTCTCCCGCACATATTAATATTAAAAACATTTATAATAAATTCTATAGTTCATTAATGGAGGAAAATAAATTAAAAGAAAATGGTATCTAGACTAGTGTGAAGGAACGATATAACCTTGGGTTCCTTTATTCAAAAACACTCAGGAGGAGCACCGAATCCTCTAGTGGGTATCCCCAAATGTATTCATGAAATATATTTATATTCTGACCATTCACCTTAAAAAGTTATTTAAATTAGAATATTTTATCTTAACTACAATAAATTAATAATTCTTAGTTACAATTTATAGTCCACTCCACTTGGAATAAGGATTATTAGGCATAAGATTCATTTGAGAGGAAAAATGATTCAATTTTTCTCATGGATCAAAGATTATCTTTTTCATAAGTTTTTAATTGATTTTTTGTACATATCGTTGTATAGTAGTGAATTATCATAATCTTACTATCTATATTCCTACAGATCCATCATCTGCATCTTCCTCTTCTCTCTATATTTTCCAAATTTTAGGTTCACCCTCTTTATTGGCTAGTTGTCCTTGTTCTGTCACTCAACAAGAAAGTAACAATGTTTTACATAAAACCTTTTTTAAGGGGAAATTCCTTGTGTGATTTTTTAAATATTCCCACGTGCCAGTACATATTTATGTTTCCTCACTCTAGTCATTTCAGTTAGGTTGAAATGTATTTTCAAAAATTCTCTGGACCTCTTTGTTGAAGGCCACAAGTTACTCATTTTTTTCTGTTTGGTAGGAAGTGGAGGTATTCTAGTGAACTCCATATTTTCTCATTATAGATTCTATGTTCTAATTATAGAAATCTGTGCATGGTCCACTTATTATTTCTCAAGGCATTCTAAATCTATATAAAATGTTTAATTTTAGAAAATCAATCATGATTTTGTAATCATTAGTTCAAATTTATATATTTTTTAATATAGTTAGAAACATACTCTAATGATGAAATAATATATTAAAATCTGAATTAAAGAATAAATGGGGCCATGTAATCTAACCTCGAAACATTAAATATTTGATAGAAAATTAATTGTTTTTAGAGAATTTTATCTATTTTAAAAATTCAACCTTAAAATAATAGTTTTATATGTTTTTAAAAAATCACACAAATATTTATAAATTTAGCTCTAAAAAAACCTATCTTTGAAAATATTCATGAATGTTATTTTTGGTTCAGAATTTACTCCACATGAAAGTGTATAATAAAAAGAAATTATAGATTTAATTTATTTTCAGGGACACAAATTTTAATTAATTAGTCACTACATATTTAATTTAAGTAAAGATCCTCCCAAACATAATATTTGAATCAAGTTTCAATTTAAAATTTTATTTCTTTGAAAATAAGGGGCTACCTTTGTTGTGATTAGAAAATTGACTAAATAATTATTCTAAGGAACTTGAGTTCCTTTTTATATTTTCTCACTAGGGATGGATTCCTATAAATTTGTTTTAGTGTGTGGTTATACCTAGAAAATTTATGTTAATATACTAATGTGTCCAACAACCATATTTTATAGAATTTTTTTCTTGATCTCCAAGTCAAATTCTTATAGAAATAATTTCCATCTCACTAACCTTGGATTTTATTTAACTTTATTGATAAAAGATCTTAGTTTAGCATGGTCAAAAAAATAGTTATTTTACTTCTAAAAATATATGAATGAAATTTATCTAATTAAATAATAATTTATTTTTTATTGTTACGTAATTGATTTGGGATGTTTCTATGGTCAGTGAGGTTTGGGTTATCACTTGTGGGTTACCATAAATATTTTGGGGGAGCATATCCCCTACACCATTGTTTAAGGCATTAAAAAATATATCAAAGGGGATATTCTAGTCAGGTGGGATGATTACATGAATTGTTTTTAGGATCTATTTTAGCCTTTTAAAGTTTACCCGACATGAATCATTAAACACCAATTTAATTTATTTCTTCTGTAATTTAGTTAGGTGAAAATAATTCTTGATAAATTCGCTAATAAACCTTTTATAAAATCTATTTTGGACTAAAATATGATCTAATATGTCTCACTATGGTGGTGGTGATATAGTGTTAAAATAATGTTAGATTTGGCCTTATCCACTCCAATCCCATATCTAAAAATTTTATAACCCACAAAAAATCCTTTATCTACCAAATATTTTCATTTTTTAATGTTGAAATTTTTCTCTCTAAATGAATCTCTTTATAAATGTTTCAAAATATTCAATAAAACTTGTAAAAAATATTAAATAAATAGTAATGTCATCAAGGAAAACTTCAAATTAGATCTCAATTTGGTCTGAAAAGATAGTTTCCATGAAAAATTTAAAGGTACCTTGGGAATTTTGAAGATCAATGAGTATCCTTTGATAAGAAATCATAAAATACAAACACATTAAAGGGGTTTTTATTTCTCCTCTAGAGAAATTAGATTGAAAATTATTAGAAACTTTACCAAGGAAATAGTAGTGACCCTTCCCAACTAGCCTCTCTAACATCTGGTGATCAAAGGAAATGTGAAATAGGTCTTTTATTTTCACATGGTTTAGTTTCCATTAGCCAATAAACACTCTCTATGTATCCTAGATCCTTGTTGGAACTAACTCATTTTCCCATTTGTTTTGTAAATTTGCGTCAAATTTTCATCGTGATAATTTTAATGGGGCTCAACCATTTTGAGTAGTCTAAGATGGGGTAAATGATTCCATCTCACAACTATATTTTGACTATATTTTTAACTACTTACATGAGGGTCAGGTTGAGCCTCATTTTTGATGTCTCATAGGGTTTTATTTAGATTTTAACAAAATATAGAGAGGAAAGGTTGTATGAATTATCCATAGGATGTATATTAATGACCATATTATTTCCCTAATGTTTTGTTTCAATATTTATAAAAGTTGGTTTTCTTGATTGGGATTCATCTTTTTTTTTTGAAATTTTGGGTAGAAATTTCTCATTTTATTTTAAAAAAAAATATTTCCAATTATAAGGGAGGATTTTTAATTCCAATATAGGGGGTTTATCTATAGATGGTTTTAACTCAGCATTCTATATGTTGGAAACATGAACACGAAAGGTAAAGTATTAGTGATAGTTTTGTGTAAATCATCAAAATAACCACCATAAAAATAACCATAAAAAAAATAAATTTCATTAGTACATATTACTATTTAAATATTAAATTAATTTTTAGAAAATGATTATTTAGAAAAATTAGGCATTTATATGGATTCTTCTAAAGAAATTGTATCATCAAAAATTTCAATATATCCTATTGAAAAATAAGGCAATTCAAAATGGTCTAATTTGATAATAGTTTTCTCATCATTGAGGTACTTAATTTAATCTAGAATATTAAAGTTTAATATTTTTTCTCCTAAAGTCTTTGAAAATTTCCCTTCATTAATATTTATTATTTTTTTTTTAAAATCTTAAAAAATGCCCAGCCTATGAAAATTTGGGAATGAGATTTACCTCTATCATCTTCCATGTACAAAATATAAAAATAAATAGGGAATAAAAAAACAACCATACTTACTAGAATATCCTATATAATTTCAAATATGTCATAAACCATCCTATATTACCAAACTATAACCACAATTTGAGCTAGTTAGGACATGGGAAAAAGGGAATTCCTAATCCACATGGGCTAATGACAAGCGCCTGGGAATTAAGAACCACCTTTGGAAATATTGTTTCTAAAAAGAACAAGAGATATGGTGAAATAGATATAGAAAATATTGATATTAAAAAAACAAGACAATAATAGAATAGATGCAATCAAAAGGATATAAAAGTGACAAGATCCATAAAACAACCAATTTTTTAAGAATCAAAAAGTCCCAAATCCATGTGTTGTAAATTACCTCTAGGTTCATGCCCTATTAACAAAAAAACTACTTTCATTATGTGATGCCTTTCCTTTACCCACATAAAATTAAACAAGGTCTACATACACCCAATGATATATGCAAGGTATGAGAAAACATTCCAATATATAACCACCAAGTGTTTGATATATAGAAATTATTAAATAAATAAATTATGATCAAGTAAATAAAGAAAACTCCCAAGATATAACTCTAGGAAGTTAAATAAAAATCTTGGATAAACCACCCTTTTCAAAATTTATAAGACATGCCAATAAATGAATTTATTAATGCATTTCCATAAACATTACAAACATGTATTTTAAAGAAAATTAATTTAGAAAACAATACCATGGGTAACAATAGTTCCAATTCAATGATAATCCTAATACAAAATCATGATAAGTATCCTAAATTATGTGCACATTACCCTAGTAGAATAAGTCAATGGTCAAGACTTTACTCTCAAGAGTGGATCCTTGGAACAACTTAGGGAACCTGGTGAACAAATTACCCTAGAAGAACATGTCTAGGGGGGAATATTTTATCCCCATTTAATACTATGTGACTCATCATTGATCCCATTTAGGTTTACCATATTAGAGTCATTAAAATGGAATTTTATATTTTAATAATATAAAACATATTTTAAAACCATTTATGTTAATAACACCAATTGAGAAATAAATTTTCACAAACATTTCCTAATCCATCAATTTTTTTCAAAACATTGGTCATTCATTTTAAAACTATTTTCATGATAAATCTATAAATGAATATTTATAACCATTTTAGAAACCAAATTCAATGTGTATGCAAGGAAGGTTCATAACATAAATCCTTTTTATGAAACCAAATACCTAAAACACTTAGAATTACAATAATAACATGTGATCCTCATCTAAGAAGAACTAAGGGTTCAATTAGAGAAGGAAGAACTATAGTCCATGAATTGAAAAATAATAATAACAAATTCATTATTTCCAGAACAAATAAAGAATGTGAAATCACATATCATGGTGATTTCTGAATAACACACAATGATGAATGGAGATTGGGAAAAAATATCAATTTTATAAAGAATCTATAAGAAAACTAATTAGATCACATAATAAACATTATATCTAGCATCAACAACCTGTATTTAATGTTATTTTCAAGGATATAAGAATATATCTAGAAGAACAATAAATAATGACCAATAATGGGAATGTACCATTGAAAAACTAGATCCCACACCAAAGAATATATCAAAATTGATCACTGAAATTATATAATCTCTAAAATATACAATATGTGTATCCGTTGTCAAGATACCCTTAAATTTGAAGTGGGATGAGGAAAATAAGATGATTTTCATTTTTTAAATAAATATTATAATTTATTAATTCATATCACATGGTTTCAAAACAAGGTTTGGAAAACCATGTTCCAACCATGCAACCCCTTCTATACTACTAGAGAATCTGCATAGTTTTAAAAACCATATGATAACCTTATGAATGGCCTCTATCTCATGTTACATGGTTTGAGGGGAAGGATACATGGTTTGGTTCACTTGTGCACCTAACCGTCTTCCCTATTAAACCCTAAAAAAATAGCATTATTTATTAGGAATACACAAATGGTTTCTCTTAACCACGAATCAATTATGCATAGGCCAAAAAAACATGAAAAACTCCCAAAAGTCACCCAAAACAACCCAAGAGAATAACTATATGAAATATGGTAAAAAATGGATTTAAGTACCTGAATGAAACATCGGTATGTGAGAATTTACCCCACCATATTACTTTCTACTCTCAGAACTCTAAGTTAAAGAAGGTTGGTTCCTAAAAAGATATGGCCACTTATGCCTCCTCATATAATACCACTCAGAAGTTTCGTGATAAAGAAAACCATACTTCCATAATCAATATAGACTTCCCATGTTTAACATTACCTTTAGAATTAATAACTCGAGGTGGATACTCAGACAAAGACATATCGGGTTTTATATTAAGGAAATCTTAATTCAAAACATCAGATGGGTCCAGTTGATTATTTTTTGAGTTGTGTCAATAAAATAAATTTTTTATTAAAGAAAAATAAGGAGATAAATACAATATATAAGACACCTTTCCAATTCATTGAATGATATCCAATGGTCTAACATACTTAGGAGTGGGTTTTCCTTTCTTTTCAAGACAATAGTGCCCCAACTTGGGAGAACATTCAAGAATACCTGGTCAACAATTGAAAAATACAAAGGGAAATAATTTCAATATATATAATACTTTCAATGGAATTTATCTATCCCAAAAAATATACGAATAAACTAAATCATGACCATTTACTTCTAAACCAAACTTATTCCAATCAATGAAGATTCTCCAAACTTGGACCAAAAAAGAGTAGATCTAAAAGTATGATCATATAGGGATTCAAAAGATTCAATATGATGGATGATTGGAAAATATTATTATTATAAAATTCAACTATACCCAAAGGGATATTCCAAGAACCTTTGAAGTCCAATACAGATGAATAAAGCATATCTTCTAAAATTTAGTTTGAACTTTTTATCTTCCCATTTTTCAGGGGATGATTTGTTGTGCTCAACTAGACCTAAGTACCCATTTTCTCCCAGATGACCTTCCAAAACCATGAGGTAATGAGAGGGTCCATATCTATGGAATTGTAGATAATAATTCAATGCAACCTTAAAACATCTATCTTATAAAACTTCTCCAATTTTTCCACTTTGGTGGTATCTCGAATGAGTATGAAATGTGTTTACTTGGTTAACGGATTATTCACCACCAAAATTGTGTTCTCACCTCAATGAGTTTGAGTTTAACTAGTAATTAAATCCATTAAAATATCATTCTATTTCCATGTTATCTTGGGGAGGTGTTGAAGAAATCCAAAAGCCGTTTAATACTTAAATATTTTTTGGGAATGTACAATATCGTGGTAAAAAGTTACCTATGTATCATTTTATAATTCGTCACCTAAAATAATTCCTCAGGACATAAAACATATTCATGGTGAGAGGTTCTATAACCCATAAATAATTATGAAATTCCCCCAATTTTTTCTTCCATGTATTCAATAGAACAAAATAATTGTTTCTGAATTAAAGGATAACTTTTATTGAGGGAGAACAATCCCTGATAGTCTCCCTGATTTATAAATAATCTCTAAAACCCTATAACTAATCATCTTTATTTTTCTTCTAAATAAAATTGCAAGGAGAGATGATGTTACATGAAAAATTCCAATAATTTTACCAAGATATTCTCCATTGAATCCTCATTGCATCTTAGAAAATATCTCCACTAATTTCAATTCATTATTTGCTTCATTGATGTCCTTGGAAGGAAACCTCCATCTAAGAGCATCAATAACTACATTATCTTTTCCTAATGTATAGGAAGTATCGAAATAAAATGACTATAGATATTTCACCCATCATCGCTATCAGAGGTTTAGTAATTTTTGAGGAAATATATAAACCAAAATTACATGATTAGAGTAAATAATAAGACTTCCCCCAAAAAGATAGTGATGGTGAATTTTAAGGGCATAAAAAATTGTTTAAAATTTCAAATCACGAGTGGGATAATTCATATCATGATATAAAAGTAGGTATGATCCATATGCCACAACATGACCCTCCTCAATTAGGATGCAATCCAAAGTATTCTTGAAACATTAAGTCCCACATTAACTTTATAACCTTTCAGGTGAGAGCTGTGATATGGAAAGTAAGTTTTGATAAATCTTTTATGACATAATAATAGCATCATCCACGAGTGTTATAAAACAATTATCATGTTATTAATGGAAAATTAAGTTCATGAGTTCCATGAATATAGTAGGTGAATTAGGTAGGACAAATGACATCATAAGGCACTCGAATTGGATATACCTACTCTTGAAGGTGGTCTTTCGAATATTTTTATCTATTATTATGAGCTAGTGGTAACTAGAATAAGGATAATTTTTGGAAAACCACTTTCTTCCTTTAAAATGATCAAAAAATTATTAATACATGAAAAGGGATATTTTTTCTTATTTGTTACTTGATTGAGATTTTGATAATCAATGCACAGGAGAAGAGTTCCATCATATTTCTCAGAAAAGTGCACAAGATATTCCCAAGGTGAAACAATTGGGTATATAAATCCCTTGGATCTCAAATTGTACAATTGAATTTTCAACTCTTTAAACTTAGATAGAGCCATACCATAAGATGAAATTGATATCAGTTAAGTTCTTTCCACTAATTTTATCAAGAAATCCACTTCCCCCATTCGATACACACCAAAATGTAATTTAGAAGCACTTTTAGTAATTCATTAAATATTGAAATAATTTCACCACTAATAGATTCATATCCCTATTTGACTATAGAAAAAAACATTAAATTACCTAGCTCTGAAAGAGGTGGTCCCTCCAGACTGGACCTTGGGTCCCAATCCTACGAAACACATGTGACTAACCATTAGGGATAGTAAAAGTCACTCTTCAATGGTAGTTATAAATATGAGAATTATGATAAATAAACCAATCAATCCAGGTAATAACATCAAATATTTCTCAGTCTTGAATTTGAAAATCCTAAACTAGCTTTATATTGCCCATAAATAAAGAACATGAGGGTCTTTGAAAACAAAAATCCCTTTTCTTTCTGAGAGGTTTCAACAATTCCATAATAAATTGAATGGGTTCAGTTGTAAGTTTTAGAAGATCCACTAAAATAGACAATATAAAGTATTGATATTCACATGTATTAAACAATATAGTTTTCCATGTATAAGCAATAAAAATGAAACCTCTCACAGTCGCAAGACCAACATCAATTTCCATTGGAATCTCTTCCACTTTACATTGCTTCTTCAATATAGACGACTATGTCTGGAACCCTATAGATCATGAAGCATCAAGATACACTACAGATCCCTTAGGTGACTATTGGGCTATTCCATAGTGAGGAAAAATATATTCTAACAAAACTTGTGTAAGTTACCATGATGCACACACGTATTGAAACCTTTTGGCAGGCATGGGAAAAAGTTTTTCATGTGTTATGTCTAGCCACACTAGTAATAATTCATGACATTAACCATTGATAATGGAACAAAAAAAGACTTTTGAGAAGCACCACCATAATTTCCTCTAATAAAATCACTTATATTCCTTTTATCTTGTTTGAATTAATAGAGCTACCCACAGTGGAAAACATGACTCTAGGAATACCTTAATTAATCTATAGGTATTTCTATGTCATAATAACCATATCCAGCACTTTACCATTGGTTTTTAGCTTTATCTTGATGATAAATGACTAAATATTAGAACAAAAAACCATCTCAAATCATTGAGTCTTCATATTATCAATTGAAACAACCTTATTAGAAAATAAGGCGGTCTTTGAGAAATTATTAGAATACACTAACACTAACTGGTTCCCTTGTTCAAGGGTTAGGAACTATATAGATTTCTCCATGGTCATATATTTTGGGTATAATTTATTATTGAAGATTTCCTTGAATTCTTTATACTCAAATACCTTATGCTTATTTTTCTTGATAACTAAGTCCCACCACCTTCTACTTGGACCTTAATTCTTGAAAAAAACACACCTAACTTTGATTGAATCATCAATCTCTAGAAATTCAAATATTTTTATGTTATTTCCCAACCAATATTTGGCCTCATTTGGATCATTTATCCATTTTAAAGACAATGATTTATAGTAAATAAACTCTTTAGTTTGATTCCAATCCTTATCCATTTTAGGTTTCACCTATCTAGCCTAAACAGTAATAGGTTCCATACCTTGGTATATTTCATAGACCATGTGAACAACTGATTTGATCAGATCCTAATCAATTATTGGGTTTCCCTACCAAGGACCATCAGTATCTCAATCCCAAGGATTCCCTAATATTTTTCTAGGTGGCATGGTACTATACATCAATAAAAAATGAAACATGAGAACATGAGATTCAAGAATCAATTTTTATGTAAAATAACATAAGGTAACTAGAATTATCAAGATATATAAAAAAGAAAATGATGGGATTCAAACAATATATATCTTAAGAGACACATTTCCTAACCATTCATGGTAACTTAAGGCTCATCACGATGAGAGATGGATATGAAATCACTGAAAACATACCCCTTAAGTCCCCACATTTCTACGTCATGTCTAACAAGAAATATCAAAATTTATACTGGTAAAGGAAATATAAAGGCATGGATTTGATACCATTTTTTCTTGAAACCAACCCAAATTACCCAAAAAATCGCAACTCGATCTAGTCTTGACATGACCTAAATGGCGTTTTCAATCCATATGGGTTGGAGAAAAGTGATGGGGAATCGAGAACCACATTTTGGAATGATTTTTCTACAAAGAACAAGCGACATGGTGATATAGATATAGAAAATATCAGTATTCTAAAAACTATAATACAATTGAATAGATATAATCAAAATGAAAAATAAGTTTCAAGATCCATAAATCAACCAAATTTTATAAGAATCATAAAATCCCAACTCCTTGTAATGTGAATTAAACTCTGATATCCAACATTGATAATAGAATAAATAACACTATCATTTGGCACATTAATTTGACCAACATAAGATATAACAAGGCTTATATATATCTAAAGGTGTATGAAAAGTGTGATAAAAATATCCCAAAAATATCCCACTATGTATTTTATAAGTAAAATTTATAAAATAAACCAATTAAGATCAATTAAATAAAGACAAGGCATGATATATTACTCTAAATTGTTTAATACAAATCATGGAGAAATAACCCTTTTAACAATTTATAAAACTTATAAATAAATAATTTTATAAAATAATTTCCATAAACATTTCAATATTTAATTTCAAAGATAATAAATAGAGAAACAATACCATGGGTGACAATAGTTCTTGGTTAATGAGGATCCTCAAAACATAATCTTGATTAGTAAGAAACCTAGTGCACTCATTACCCTAGAAGAACATGTATTGGGGTATGATTTCACTCTCAATAGTGGATCCTTTCCACAACATAGGGAAAATACTACACACATTATCCTATAAGAAGAGTTCTAGGGGGGAAGAGTTCATACCCACTGCTAGATTTATGCCTCATCATCAATAATATTTAGGCTTATTATATTAGAATTATTCAAATAGAATTTCATATTTCATCCCAAAAAAATGCCTTAAACCCATTTCTATTAACCATAAAAGGTATAAATTTATTTTTATAACCATTTACAAAAGAATTTTTTTTATTAAAACATACCTCATGCCTTTTAAAACCATTTCAGAATAATTTTCCAAGTAAATATATTCATCTTTATTTCTGATAATTTAAGAAATGAAAGTTAAAGTGTAAGGAATCATGGCTTATAACATAAATCCATTTCAAGAAACAACCTATCTCAAAACACTTATAATACAAAAATTCGAATAGGAACAAAAATTAATGTAGAATTTAGGGTTAAAGAATAAAATAAAATTCCTTAATCCATGAATTATTAAATAATAATATTCAATTATTCACTAATATAACAAATGGTTATATAGAGAAATAACTTACAAAAATCATTCTCAAAAAATTCATAATGATTAATAAAGATCCGAAAGAAAAAACCAAATTACATGAAGGATATATAATAAAACTAATTTTATCATTTGACAAACCTTAGATCAAGCATTAATAGCCCATATGAAAGGTTTCATTCCAGAAGACAAGAGATAATCAAGAAGAATAATAAATAATGACCAAGTATAGGAATACACCTTTTAAAAAAAATAGATCTACCATCTAGGGATAGCAAAAAAATGATCACCAAGAGGCAAAAAGTATCCAAAATCTCTTAGATGAGTCTTCTTGTACAATTGAATATTCCAAAAAAGCAGAATGAGTCAAATCAGATGAGTTTTGGGTCTTAAAATAAAAATTTTAATTAATTGATTCATGTCACATGGTTTGGAATACAATGTGCCCCATTTTGAGATACAACGGAAGCCACATTGGTTAAAAAACCAAGTGCCACCATGAAAAATTACTCTATACCATGTAGAATAGTTTTAGGAGAAGGTAGAATGGTTTGGAACACCCATGAACCTAACTAATAACTTTCCTCTAGAACCCCAAAACAAGGTTCATTGTTTCCTAGGAATAGCTTCATGTTTTTCCCTTAATTTATGCCAAAAAAATCCAAAAGTCACCCAATATGACCTACGAAAAGAACCAAATGAAATATGTTCAAAATTAAGGGATGTAAGTACCTAAAGTTTATATGGGGATGTGATATATAGGGTAGGAAATGGTTTTATTATCCAATTATATAAGAACTTGTGTAGGTATGAGCTCTCTTATCTATATGGAAGAATAATTGGAGTAAATAGTTACATTAATTGATGCACCCAAAGAATACAATTAATTTGAAAAGGTGATTTGTTATATATTAAAATAGATAGTCAAAGTACCTATTTCTTGATATTTATTATGTATTTGTGGGGTAACCACAGAAATTAAATTTCTACCAAAAATTCCCTTTTCATTATCATTAGATTTCAAATTCTTAGTGCATTTCTACTTGATAATTTTTTCAAATATTGGGATATGGAAGATGGAATCTTGTAAAGGTATGTTGATCTAGACTCTTTTTAATATCTTCATGTTCTCTTATTGTATTAAATCTTTACTAATTTTCATGGGTAATTTAATCATTCAAAGGTAAGGAGGTTGGGGATGTTTAAAGTCTTCCATCTTAGAATTTCCCATTTCCTTATTTGACTAGTGTTTTTCCACAAATAATTCTCCTCCAAATTTTATTTTTTGTGGAAAATCATTCAGGTTGACTAAGTTTTACACCTTTGTCTTTAGATTGATATGGTGACCCTTCACTGTTTCCCAACTCATTTCAAATATTTAAAGAGAAAGACCAAACATGCCCCTTAGGTTTAGGAATTGGTTTTAGTATGAATGATTTCAATTATCAATCATCAAAGGATTTTTGATTTAATATAATGTTTATAGAGACACTCAGGTCGAATTCATGGTTATGGTACTTTTTTTTGAATTATTTGTTTTTGATTTTCTTTTGAATGAGGTGTTTGTTTATAGAGACACTCGGGTCAAATTCCTATGGTTATGATATTAATTAGTTCTCAATGATGGTTGGTTGAATATTTCATGAGAAAATTCTTATTTTTGTTTCAAATAATTTATGGAATCCACATAACTAACTTGATATGTCATTAACTAATGAAATATCTTGGTTAGCTATGTAATGTTATTTTTTGTAAGCTTGACACATGTATAGATCTCAATTTCCTAAAAACCACAAGATTTTGACACACCCCAATGGATTTTATACTATAAAATTATTATGGTGAATAATATTGGTTTTTATAGTTGTAATGAGAAATTAAAATAGAAAATAATGAATGGGAAAAATAAATGAATGGTTCATGCTGCACACACACACAAGTGGTATGAAAATATCACACAAATGCGATGAAATTAAAATGGTAAAGAGGGAAGAGATTAAAAATTAATTTAAAATATTTCTAGGACCAATAAAATAAAATATTGATATATTATGAGTTTAATAGAGAAAAAAAATACATTTTCATTAAAATTTAAATAGAGTTACAATAGACTTACATGATTATAATTAAAAGTGAATGAAGAAAAATATGAAAGAAAGAAAGGATGAGAGGTCACTGAAGAAGAAAATTGAATTTGTAATGTCATCCCAAGACTTTATAAAGTCTATGGTTGTAAAAATTATAATCCTTTAGTTATGATATTCTAAAATCTTCTAAGGAAAATAGGGGAAATAATTTATAGCCAAAGGTAGATGAAAACTTTCAAATGTAATCCGTCTAGGTGGTTGGCCAACCAATTAGACAAATTAGAGAGCCTTATCTTAAGATATAATATTATAATATATTTTATATATGGATACTATCAGTTCACCCACAAAATAAAACTACCATTTTACTTTTTGAGATAATGATATTTCTATTTATTAAACCATGTGCTCCTATTCTGGAAGACTCAAATTTCTTCCAAAGTTCAAATGTGAATGTATTTTCGGACCGAAAGATGCAACTAGATAGAAAAAAATATAATAAAAATTTATTTTCCTATATCTTGAATTTATCTCTACCAATTATCAATTACATTTAGTTATTTTATTGGTAGAAAAGTCAATATAAGTGATATATTAAAATATTTCAGGCAGAATTGTGGGTTATTTTTTCATACTTTGGTTGGGACACATATAAGTTGAATTGTTTAACGCCCCGAACCAAGTTACCCAAATTCAGTGCATTATTACATAACATTGGAATGATCACAAGAAAGATCAAATCTAGAAAGACCGATTGGTTTAGTAGCCTTGGAAACACTAGATATATTCATAAGTTTTACATTACATCATAAAATGAAAAACTACTATAACAACATAATGTCTCCATAATCCACACTCATATACCCACATAAAATCCCTACAGGTCATTCATAATTTACTTCTTCACTTCCTGGGAAAAATAAAACATAGAAAAGGGGTGAGCTCAAATGCCCAGTAAGGATAACAATATAGCGGAAACTTTCATAAATAAGAATAAAAATTTAAGGCAATGTATAACTAAAAAAAAGCCTTTCAAACTTTAAATTTAAACATTTTATGGCATAAATAAAATGAAATAATTCCATTTACTCATTCACATAGATATTCTACTAATCGAATAGTCACATGCAAAATCACTAACCACTTTCATAATGTTGGAATGCATAATGCCAGACTATCATAACCACATAGCCAAGGCCTCGTGCCAAGACTACAAATAAGATTTTGTCAAGGCCTTGTGCCAAGACACTAGTTTGTCTCATGAGACCTACCGATGCATCGAGGAGCTATAGTGAGCTCCACCCGTCACATATTAAGTCCAATGCATTCCCATATGAAAAGGTTTAAACATAATATAAACATTCGTATTAAAACTAGCATACGAAATGTCAATAATTTCACCATAAACTATGAATGGTATAAAAATAGCACATCCACAATCAAACATATCACAAAACCTTCAATACAATATAGAAGTTTTGTATCATAATAAATTAACTTCAAATAAGCGTAAAATCCATCAAAGGATGTTGACATAGATGAAATCAAAACTCTTTTTAGAGAAATATCTCTTTCTATTTTTTTTGAAATAATTTAAGATCCATATAAAATAAAACATTTTCTTTGAAAATATTCTTATAATCTTGTAAGGAAAGCTTTGAAGATTTTATAATGGCAGAAAATAACCGCACCCGCCGTATAAGTTAAAAAAACTTTCTTACCTTAATTCTGTCGAAAAGGTTTAAAAGGACCTTGGTGGACTTTTTCACCACACTTGTAACAGACACCCATTCCCTTCAAGCAAGTTCCGGGGTGTTTCTTCCCATATTTACCACAGGATGGATATTCAACCTTTCCTTTCTTCCCCTTATTTCCATTCCCAAATTGATCAGCAAGCCTCTTCTTCTCTTGCTTTGCATTAAAGTCATAAGACTTAGAGAATTCCTTTTCAGTATTGATAGCACATGAGACAATGTCTTCGTATGATGAAAAGGATTGTGAGACTAATGCTCAACGGAGAAATGGTTTTAACCCATCAAAGAAACGATCAATATTACTTCTTGGGTTACGTATATAATCACCAGCATACCTTGCTAACCTTGTAAAGTTAGCCTCATACATTGTGACATTCTCATCCTCCTTCTGTCTCAGACTTAGAAATTTCCTTTCCAAATCTACTTAATGGTCACGAGGAAAGTATTTTTCTAAAAATAGATCTTTGAACTCCCTCCATTCCATATTTGATACTTCATCATCTTCCTTCATGTTTTGAATCAATGACCACCATTGATCAACATCTCCAGTGAGGTGGTAAACTTCCATGATAACTTTTTCCCTTTCACTGCTCCCCAAAGCCTGAAATATTTTCTCTAGGGAATTTATCCACTACTCAGCTACTAAGGGATTTGTACTCCCATTGAACGTTGGTGGTTTTTGCCTCATGAATCGATCTTACATTGATCCTCCACGCTGTGGATCAGGGTGCTCCATATGGGTAAGGTTATTATTCATAACCTGAGTAAGTTGTCCCAGTATGGTGATTAGCTGATCGGCACCAGTTGCATCACCAGACCCACTATAATTATCTTGAGCAGGAGGGAAATCCCTACATGGAGTGCGTGCATTGATATAGTTTTCATTTCTTCCACTAGGCACCATTTCTAAAAAATTTCATAAACTAGATCAGTTTATGAATAAAAATACATAATCCCATACTTATAAAACACTTAACATAAATTGAACTATTTATGGATATAATCCATAATCATAAAAATGTTTTCTTTGAGGAATTATATACTCATAAACCCTTCATAATGATTTTTAAAGAAAATGAGTGTTATCCTAAGCATATCCCTCAGGAGTGTCGTAACCAAGAGTGCAGCAAGGCCCATTGTCATGCACCGGTTCCCGTTTGAGTCTAGCTCAAAGCGGTGTTTTCGGGTTTTACCTCTAGGTACATCTGTGCCAGAGCCGCCTCAACATTCTCATATCTAGACAGGGATGTATTGCTCGGAAAACTCACAAAATCTCTACAATACCAAAATTCTAGGAAGTTCTTCTATACTAATCCTCAAAGTTCATCTTAGGTCTACGTGCTCTAATCAGAGTTTTTCTAAATATAGCTTCCAAAGTTTGTACTAAACTTCCTCTGATACCAACTGTAACGCCCCGACCCTAGTTACCCAGAGTCGGTGCATTATTACATAACATTGGCATGATCACAAGAAAGATCAAATCTCGAAAGACTGATTGGTTTAGTAGCCTTGGAAACACTAGATATATTCATAAGTTTTACATTAAATCATAAAATTAAAAACTACTACAACAACATAATGTCTCCATAATCCACACTCATATCCCCACATAAAATCCCTGCAGGTCATTCATAATTTACTTCTTCACTTCCTAGGAAAAATAAAACATAGAAAAGGGGTGAGCTCAAATGCCCAGTAAGGATAACAATATAGTGGAAACTTTCATAAATAAGAATAAACATTTAAGGCAATGTATAAATAAAACAAAAGCCTTTCAAACTTGAACTTTAAACATTGTATGGCATAAATAAAATGAAATAATGCCATTTACTCATTCACATGGATATTCTATTAATCGAATAATCACATGCAAAATCACTAACCACTTTCATAATGTTGGAATGCATAATGCCAGACTATCATAACCACATAGCCAAGGCCTCGTGCCAAGACTACAAATAAGATTTTGTCAAGGTCTTGTTCCAAGACACTAGTTTGTCTCATGAGACCTACCGATGCGTCGAGGAGCTATAGCGGGCTCCACCCGTCACATATTAAGTCCAATGCATTCCCATATGAAAAGGTTTAAACATAATATAATCATTCGTATTAAAACTAGCATACAAAATGTCAATAATTTCACCATAAACTATTAATGGTATAAAAATAGAACATCCACAGTCAAACATATCACAAAACCTTCAATAAAATATAGAAGTTTTGTATCATAATAAATCAACTTCAAATAAGCGTAAAATCAATCAAAGGATGTTGACATAGATGAAATCAAAACTCTTTTTAGAGAAATATCTATTTATATTTTTTTTGAAATCATTTAAGATCTATATAAAATAAAACATTTTATTGTAAAATATTCTTATAAGCTTGTAAGGAAAGCTTTGAAGATTTTATAACGGCAGAAAATAACCGCACCTGCTGTATAAGTTAAAAAAACATTCTTACCTTAATTCTGTCGAAAAGGTTAAAAAGGACCTTGTTTTGAAAATGACGGAAAGATTCCTCTTATAAAAAGTCAAACAAGGGTATATATGACTTTAACCCATATTCTTGTAAATAATAAAAATGTTTTGAAATACATTTTGAAGAAACATGGATGTGGATGATAAAGAGATCCCAGAAGATTATTACGTATAAACAACCTCGGATAATGAAGAGATTGTGAAATAACCCTTACCTTGTACTTTTCCTTGATTGGGGTAGGTTAACCTCCTGTATAATGGTGAAATAATTATTATTAAATTATAAAATAATCATATACATTAATATGATATCATATATGATCTTTTAATATTGATTTGATAATAATATCTTAGTATTATCGTTTTTTTGGGTGTTAACTTACTTGTCTTTTATATGTTTTGTTACGTAATACAGGTTTGTAAAGAATAGGTTGTATATTATTCATATCCATAATGATATCAAGTCCTTAAACATCATTTTTAAATAATCAAATTATAATTATACTTTAATGGTTACGATGGAGAATGAATCTCATCGCGTTCGTGGAGACGGTAGTCCGTACGTACGCACGAGCGACAATATCATTCTGTTGATATTAAAATAATATATAAATGGATGATATATCATATATACAGAATCATTAACATGTTATATTTATTATTTACATGAGTTACACATCATTATTATACCCATCCAAATAATAATATATTGAATAACAATTACACCACGACGTGGAGACGGTAAGCCGTACGTACGCACCTATGGTGACATGTTATTCAAAGGGTGGATAGAATACTGAATATCGTTGTACCATATTTATAATAACATCACAGTATATATATGATACTGGAGTTATTATTTTAGAATGGTAACAACAAAGGAAGAATAAGTGGAAGAAGAAATGAACTTGGAAAAGGGTGGTGAAATCATTACCTCTTCTTCGGGTTCTTCCTTTTGATTTGATCAAAAGGGATCCTTAGGTTGGCTTTCTGATCAAACTAAGGCCTCTAAGTGGTATAGGGAAGTTGTGAGAGTATTTGGGCAGAGTTTTTCCGAACCAAAAGGCTTTGAAGGTGTGAAGAAATGAGAAGGAGGAGTGCCCTTTTATAAGAGGGGTGAGAGGAACCTTTGGAAAAGCTAGAAATATTAGTTTATAATAAATTCATATTTGGTTTCCAATGGCTCCAAAAATGATTATTTAAATGTTAAGGTGGGTATAGGTCGAAAACAACTCAACCAGTAGAATTTAGACAGATTTGGGTACTTATATTAACCTTATCTTTAAGTATTAACTCTATTTTAATTAGTTTCACTTTTACAATGTCTCTTTGTATTTTTATATAATATGTTTAATAAACTTACTATATACATCCAAGCAACCCCCAAGTGGTCCATTAATGATGAACCTATCATGATATAGGTCTCTTGGACGAAACTTATATTTTTAGAAATTTAATATCAATTAATAATATAATATTTGTTTTAAGAACTCTTTTATGTCAATTTTGACACTATTCAATAGTTGATTTTTTTGAAACTCATAATAGATTGATTACTTCAAAAAAAGCCAATTAAATCAATCCTAATATATCATATTATCCTAGAAAATTAGTTTAATTCATTAAAAGTTTCATATTATATTTATTTGGGTATTTATAATATCAATTGATTTATTTTTTCACTATTATAGTTATTACTACATCATTATTGTGTCATAAATAAATTAAATTATTTAATGTCTAAAAATTATAAATAACATATCATTATGTAGTAAATCTTTTTATATTTCTAATTAATATTTATAATCTAAAATCCAACATATATAACCCTATGTAAAAATTGTTTTGCTAAAAGATATATGCTTGTGTCATTTTTGTATTCATTTTAACTTAATTAAAAAAAAGTGTCCCTGTCACCTACAAGTGGCACCATGGGGTCCCAAAATCGACCCAAAGATGGCTATGGTCGAACATGTATCAAAAAATAAGGATATGACACGTGTTAGGGTAATTTAGTATTATTATAATATTATTTTTTAACCCTTATTTACCAGATTTACCCTTAACCATGGTAAATAAAATATTTACCATAGTAATTATTCAAAATGTCTAAAAATAAAAGTTACCTATTTACACAATTTGGACATCCTGATTCCAAATATGGAATCCATTTTTCTAAATTCAAAATAAAGAAGTGGCAGAAATTAATTTAAAATTAATTCCCACTGTCAAAACAAAAAGCGTGTTTTTAAGAGATAATAACTATCAAAAGATTGACACTTGTTTACGTTCGGTTTACTTGTAAAATTATGTCCAATGACCAAAATTATATTAAATGGTAAAAATATATTCTAAATATACTTTAAAACCACTCAAATTTATAATTTATTACTATTAATTATTTTGATTAAAAAAGTTGTTTTTAATTAAAATTTAGTAATTTTCACTATTCATCAAAATATGAAAGTTATCCGAAAAGTACCAAAATTTCAACTTAGGCTAAATTCGATATTCCGAATCCAGAAATGAAGTCCATTTTAAAATATAAAATATATATAATTTCAAAAAGTAGGTATTACTATTCATAACGGCTAGTTTGATTGGTTTTGCTGTGTTAGAACTCGGTGTTGCGTACAACACACGCTATCACATTATTCAAAGAGAAGCGTACCGTAGAAGCTTGGGGTGTTACATTATCCCCTCCTTCAAATAATTTTGTCCTCAAAATTTCAAGAATACTTATCACATGAAAATACTCGGGTGGTTCTTCATCATAAGTTCCTCGGGTTCCCACGTTGCCTCTTCCATCTTATGGTTTCTCCACAAAACTTTTACTAGACGCGTCGTCCGGTTTCTCAGTACTTGTTCTCTCGTATCAAGAATCCGGACGAGCTCTTCACAATAGAAAAGATCGGGTTCCAGTTCTAATTCCTCATAGGTGAGTACATGCGTTGGGTCAGGCATGTATTTCCTCAAAAGAGATACGTGGAACACATCGTGAACTTTGGAGAGACTTGGCGGCATTGACAATCGGTAAGCCACAACCCCAATTCGTTCTAGAATTTCGAAAGGTCCGATGTACCTGGGACTCAATTTACCTTTCTTACCAAAACGTATGACTCCCTTCCATGGATATACCTTCAGGAAAACATGATCACCGACTTGAAATTCCAAATCCTTTCTTCGATTATCGGTATAGCTCTTCTGCCTACTTTGAGCTGCTTTGATGTGATTTTGGATTACCTTCACCTTTTCCACCGTTTCCTCCACCAGTTTTGTGCATACAAGTTTTCTTTCACCAACGTCATCCCAACAGGTTGGTGTATGACATCTGTTTCCATATAACGCTTCATATGGTGCCATCTGAATACTCGAATAGAAGCTATTATTATTGGAAAATTCTACCAGTGGTAAATATTGATCCCACATACCCTGAAAGTCAAGTGAGCAAGATCTCAACATGTCTTCTAAGGTCTGAATAGTCCGTTCTGATTGTCCGTCTGTCTCAGGGTGGTAAGCAGTGCTCAAATGAAGTTCAGTATCCAGGGATTTCTGAAGACTTTTCCAAAATCTTGAAGTAAAACGGGGATCACGATCAGAAACAATCGATAGGGGCACTCCATGAAGTCTCAAAACTTCATTAATATATAGTCTTGCTAGATGTTCCAGGGGTAGATATTCTCTTATAGCAAGAAAATGTGCTGACTTTGTATGATGATCAACAATAACCCATATTGCATCGTTCCTTCTAGGTGTCTTTGGTAGCCCCATGACAATGTCCATCGTAATATTGTCCCATTTCCACTCCGGTATGGGAAGAGGTTGCATGACTCCTCCAGGCTGTTGCCTTCCAGCTTTCACTTGTTGACAAACCATACATCTTGACAAAAAATCAGCAATCTCCCTCTTCATGTTGTCCCACCAAAATTCTTCCTTCAAATCTCTATACATTTTGGTGCTCCCAGGGTGTATAGAGAAATTGGAACTATGAGCATCATCGAACAATTCCCTTTTTAGATCAGGTATATCGGGAACACAAAGTCTCTTCCTGAATTTCAAAATTCCATCTTCATACACAAAGTCTCTCAATCTCCCATCATTCACAGCTTTAATCTTCTTTTGAAATTCTTCATCATCGGTCTGAGAACTCTTAATCCTTTCTAGTGAAGATGGTTTGACAACCATTTGAAAAAGCATTGATGTTTCACCTTCCCTGGTTATTCCCATGTCCATCTTCACTAGATCAATGAAAATTGGATCCCTTTCAATTCTCATCATGTTCAAAACTCCATGGTCTTTTCTGCTCAAAGCATCTTCCACCTGGTTTGCTTTCCCCGGGTAAAAGTGTATCGTGCAATCATAATCCTTGAGTAATTCAAGCCATCTCCTTTGCCTCATGTTGAGTTCTTTTTGTGAGAAAATATACTTCAAACTCTTGTGATCAGTATAAATCTCACATTTTTTACCATAGAGGTAGTGCCTCCATATCTTCAAAGCAAAGATCACAGCTGCTAACTCGAGATCATGAGTAGGATAGTTTTGTTCATGAATTTTCAACTATCGTGATGCATAGGCAATAACTCCATCATTCTGCATAAGGACACAACCAAGGCCTTTCTTTGATGCATCACTATAAATAATGAACCCATCATTCCCCGATGGTAGAGTCAATGTAGGAGCATTGACTAATCTTCTATTCAGTTCTTCGAAACATTATTCACACTCTTTTGTCCAAAAAAATTTAACCCCTTTACGTGTGAGCTTCGTTAATGGGTTAGCCAATCGGGCAAAATTTTGGACGAAACGTCAATAATAACCTACCAAACCAATAAAACTGCGTACCTTAGTTATACTCGTAGGTGCTGGCCATTCTTGGATTTCCTTGGTCTTAGAACGATCAAAAAAGATTCCATATTTAGAGACAATATGGCCAAGAAAAGAAATCTCATGAAGCCAGAATTCACACTTGCTAAACTTCCCATATAATTCATGTCTCCTCAGAGTCTTCAAGATAATGCGCAAGTGATTTTCATGATCTTCATAGGTTTTGGAGTATACCAAGATATCATCAATAAATACCACAACAAATTCATCGAGATACTCCTTGAAAACTCTATTCATCAGATCCATGAATACAGAGGGTGCATTAGTCAATCCAAAATGCATTACAGTAAACTCGTAATGCCCGTACCTGGTTTGAAATGCTGTCTTCGGAATGTCTTCCTTCTTTACACACAACTGATGGTATCCAGATCGAAGGTCAATCTTTGAAAAGTATTGAGCTCCATGTAGTTGGTCAAATAAATCATCAATACGAGGTAGGGGATACTTGTTATTTATCGTTATAGCATTGATCTCCCTGTAGTCGATACATAACCTAATAGATCCATCTTTCTTTTTAACAAAAAGAACAGAGGATCCCCATGGAGAAACACTAGGGAGAATAAACCCCTTATTACTCAATTCCTCTAGATGTTTCTTTATTTCAACTAATTCTACAGTGGCCATTCTATAAGGGGTCTTCGATATAGGCCTTGATCCAGGAATCAAATCAATGGAAAACTCAACTTCTCGTTCTGGAGGATGTCCAGGTAAATCTTCCGGAAATACATCTACAAATTCTTTCACAACAGGTACATCCTCTATTTGAACATTACTTTCCTCACCAACAGTTATTTCATTCTCTTCCTCCCCAATAATTGAATTTAGTTGAGCTATTGAGGGTGGATCTAAATAAGAATTAGGTGGTGACGATTCTTCTCTAAAGATAAGGTGTTCGCTATCATTATCATCAAGAATCGTAACCTCTTTCTTCTTACAATAAATCTTCGCATCATAGTCTGAAAGCCAGTCCATACCGAGGATTATATCAACCTCAATCATAGGTATTACGATGAGATCGGCAGATAACGAACATTTATGTGCTCTAATGGGGACTGATTCACAAAACATTGTTGCAATGATACTTCCCTTAGGAGTTTTAACTGAAAAATCCCATATTAAATCAAATTGGAAATATCTAATTTTCTTAACAAACTGGGAAGATATGAAACAATGCGATGATCCAGAATCAAATAATGCATTTTCTAAACTTGAGGAAACCATTAAATTACCTGCCACCACGTCTTTCGGAGATTCTACCTCAGCAGTAGTGATAGCATAAGCCTGGCCTTGATCCCTTGGCCTTTTCTGAGGTAAGTTCTCCTGATGCTTAGGACATTCATTTGCATAATGCCCCATATCCCTGCAATTGTAGCACTGAACATTGGTAGCTTCCTTCTTCCCTTTGCAATCACGAGCTTGGTGGCCTTTTTCACCACACTTGTAACAGACTCCCATTCCCTTCAGGCAAGTATCGGGGTGTTTCTTCCCATATTTACCACAGGATGGATATTCAACCTTTCCTTTCTTCCCCTTATTTCCATTCCCAGATTGATCAGCAGGCCTCTTCTTCTCTTGCTTTGCATTAAAGTCATAAGACTTAGAAAATTCCTTTTCAGTATTGATAGCACATGAGACAATGTCTTCGTACGATGAAAAGGATTGTGAGACTAACGCTCAATGGAGAAATGGTTTTAACCCATCAAAGAAACGATCAATATTACTTCTTGGGTTACGTATATAATCACCAGCATACCTTCCTAACCTTGTAAAGTTAGCCTCATACATTGTGACATTCTCAACGTCCTTCTGTCTCAGACTTAGAAATTGCCTTTCCATATCTACTCGATGGTCGCGAGGAAAGTATTTTTCTAAAAACAGATCTTTGAACTCCCTCCATTCCATATTTGATACTTCATCATCTTCCTTCATGTTTTGAATCAATGACCACCATTGATCAACATCTCCAGTGAGGCGGTAAACTGCCATGATAACTTTTTCCCTTTCACTGCTCCCCAAAGCCTGAAATATTTTTTCTAGGGAATTTATCCACTACTCAGCTACTAAGGGATTTTTACTCCCATTGAACGTTGGTGGTTGTTGCCTCATGAATCGATCTAACATTGATCCTCCACGCTGTGGATCAGGGTGCTCCATACGGGTAAGGTTATTATTCATAACCTGAGTAAGTTGTCCCAGTATGGTGATTAGATGATCGGCACCAGTTGCATCACCAGCCCCACTATAATTATCTTGAGCAAGAGGGAAATACCTACATGGAGTGCGTTCATTGATACGGTTTGCATTTCTTCGACTAGGCACCATTTCTAAAAAATTGCATAAACTAGATCAGTTTATGAATCAAAATACATAATCCCATACTTATAAAACACTTAACATAAATTGAACTATTTATGGATATAATCCATAATCATAAAAATGTTTTCTTTGAGGAATTATATTCTCATAAACCCTTCATAATGATTTGTAAAGAAAATGAGAGTTATCCTAAGCATATCCCCCAGGAGTGTCGTAACCAAGAGTGCAGCAAGGCCCATTGTCATGCACCAGTTCCCGTTCGAGTCCAGCTCAAAGCGGTGTTTTCAAGTTGTACCCCTAGGTACATCTGTGCCAGAGCCGCCTCTACCTGCTCGTATCCAGACAGGGATGTATTGCTCGGAAAACTCACAAAATCTCTACAATACCAAAATTCTAGGAAGTTCTTCTATACTAATCCTCAAAGTTCATCTTAGGTCTACGTGCTCTTATCAGATTTTATCTAAATATAGCTTCCAAAGTTTGTACTAAACTTCCTCAGATACCAACTGTAATGCCCCGACCCTAGTTACCCAGAGTCGGTGCATTATTACATAACATTGGCATGATCACATGAAAGATCAAATCTCGAAAGACCGATTGGTTTAGTAGCCTTGGAAACACTAGATATATTCATTGGTTTTACATTACATCATAAAATTAAAAACTACTACAACAACATAATGTCTCCATAATACACACTCATATCCCCACATAAAATCCCTACAGGTCATTCATAATTTACTTCTTCACTTCCTGGGAAAAATAAAACATAGAAAAGGGGTGAGCTCAAATGCCCAGTAAGGATAACAATATTGCGGAAACTTTCATAAATAAGAATAAACATTTAAGGCAATGTATAACTAAAACAAAAGCCTTTTAAACTTGAACTTTAAACATTGTATGGCATAAATAAAATTAAATAATGACATTTACTCATTCACATGGATATTATATTAATCGAATAATCACATGCAAAATCACTAACCACTTTCATAATGTTGGAATGCATAATGCCAGACTATCATAACCACATAGCCAAGGCCTCGTGCCAAGACTACAAATAAGATTTTGTCAAGGCCTTGTGCCAAGACACTAGTTTGTCTCATGAGACCTACCGATGCATCGAGGAGCTATAGCGGGCTCCACCCATCACATATTAAGTCCAATGCATTCCCATATGAAAAGGTTTAAACATAATATAAACATTCGTATTAAAACTAGCATACAAAATTTCAATAATTTCACCATAAACTATGAATGGTATAAAAATAGCACATCCACAGTCAAACATATGAAAAAACCTTCAATACAATATAGAAGTTTTGTATCATAATAAATCAACTTCAAATAAGCGTAAAATCAAATAAAGGATGTTGACATAGATGAAATCAAAACTCTTTTTAGAGAAATATCTCTTTCTATTTTTTTGAAATCATTTAAGATCCATATAAAATAAAAAATTTTATTTGAAAATATTCTTATAATCTTGTAAGGAAAGCTTTGAAGATTTTATAACGGCGGAAAATAACGGCACCCGCTGTATAAGTTAAAAAAAACATTCTTACCTTAATTCTGTCGAAAAGGTTAAAAAGGACCTTGTTTTGAAAACGACGGAAAGATTCCTCTTATAAAAAGTCAAACAAGGGTATAAATGACTTTAACCCATATTCTTGTAAATAATAAAAATGTTTTGAAATACATTTTGAAAAAACATGGATGTGGATGATAAAGAGATCCCAGTAGATTATTACGTATAAACAACCTCAGATAATGAAGAGATTGTGAAATAACCCTTACCTTGTACTTTTCCTTGATTGGGGTAGGTTAACCTCTTATATAATGGTGAAATAATAATAATTAAATTATAAATGAATCATAAAAATTAATATGATATCATATATGATCTTTTAATATTGATTTGATAATAATATCTTAGTATTATCGTTGTTTCGGGTGTTAACTTACTTGTCTTTTATATGTTTTGTTACATAAGACATGTTTGTAAAGGATAGGTTGTATATTATTCATATCCAGAATGATTTCAAATCCTTAAACATCATTTTTAAATAATCAAATGATAATTATACTTTAATGGTTACGATGGAGAATGAATCTCATCGCGTTCGTGGAGACGGTAGTCCGTACGTACGCACGAGAGACAATATCATTCTGTTGATATTAAAATAATATATAAATGGATGGTATATCATATATACAGAATAATTAACATGTTATATTTATTATTTAAATGAGTTACACATCATTATTATACCCATCCAAATAATAATATATTGAATAACAATTACACCACGACGTGGAGACGGTAAGCCGTACATACGCACGTATGGTGACATGTTATTCAAAGGGTGGATAGAATACTGAATATGGTTGTACCATATTTATAATAACATCACATTATATATATGATACTGAAGTTATTATTTTATAATGGTAACAACAAAGGAAGAAGAAGTGGAAGAAGAAATGAACTTGGAAAAGGGTGGTGAAATCATTACCTCTTCTTCGGGTTCTTCCTTTTGATTTGATCAAAAGGGCTCCATAGGTTGGCTTTCTGATAAAACTAAGGCCTCTAAGTGGTATTGAGGGAAGTTGGTAGAGTATTTGGGCAGAGTTTGGCCAAACCAAAAGGCTTTGAAGGTGTGAAGAAATGAGAAGGAGGAGTGCCCTTTTATAAGAGGGGTGAGGGGCACCTTTGGAAAAGCTAGAAATATTAGTTTATAATAAATTCATATTCGGTTTCCAATGGCTCCAAAGATGATTATTTAAATGTTAAGGTGGTGATAGGTCGAAAAAAACTCAACCAATAGAATTTAGACAGGTTTGGGTACTTATATTAACCTTATCTTTAAGTATTAACTCTATATTAATTAGTTTCACTTTTACAATGTCTCTTTGTATTTTTATATAATATGGTTAATAAACTTACTATATACATACATGAGACCCCCCAAGTGGTCTATTAATGATGAAACTATCATGATATAGGTCTCTTGGACGAAACTTAGATTTTTAGAAATTTAATATCAATTAATAATATAATATTTGTTTTAAGAACTCTTTTATGTCAATTTTGACACTATTCAATAGTTGATTTTTTTGACACTATTCATCAAAATATGAAAGTTATCTGAAAAGTACCAAAATTTCACCTTAGGCTAAATTTGATATTCCGAATCCAGAAATGAAGTCCATTTTAAAATATAAAATATATATAATTTCAAAAATTAGGTATTACTATTCATAACGGCTAGTTTGATTGGTTATGGTGTGTTAGAACTCGGTGTTGCGTACAACACACGCTATCACATTATTCAAAGAGAAGCGTACCGTAGAAGCTTGGGGTGTTACATTATCCCCTCCTTCAAATAATTTCATCCTCAAAATTTCAAGAATACTTATCACATGAAAAGACTTGGGTGGTTCTTCATCATAAGTTCCTCGGGTTCCCACGTTGCCTCTTCCATCTTATGGTTTCTCCACAAAACTTTTACTAGACGCGTCGTCCGGTTTCTCAGTACTTGTTCTCTCGTATCAAGAATCCTGACGGGCTCTTCACAATAGGAAAGATCAAGTTCCAGTTCTAATTCCTCATAGGTGAGTACATGCGTTGGGTCAGGCATGTATTTCCTCAACAGAGATACGTGGAAGACATCGTGAACTTTGTAGAGACTTGGCGGCATTGCCAATCGGTAAGCTATAGCCCCAATTCGTTCTAGAATTTCGAAAGGTCCGATGTACCTGGGACTCAATTTACCTTTCTTACCAAAACGTATGACTCCCTTCCATGGAGATACCTTCAGGAAAACATGATCACCGACTTGAAATTCCAAATCCTTCCTTCGATTATCGGTATAGCTCTTCTGCCAACTTTGAGCTGCTTTGATGTGATTTTGGATTACCTTTAACTTTTTCACCGTTTCCTCCACCAGTTATGTGCCTACAAGTTTTCTTTCACCAACGTCATCCCAACAGGTTGGTGTACGACATCTCTTTCCGTATAACGCTTCATATGGTGCCATCTGAATACTCGAATGGAAGCTATTGTTATAGGAAAATTCTACCAGTGGTAAATATTGATCCCACATACCCTGAAAGTCAAGTGAGAAAGATCTCAACATGTCTTCTAAGGTCTGAATAGTCCGTTCTGATTTTCCGTCTGTCTCAGGGTGGTAAGCAGTGCTCAAATGAAGTTCAGTATCCATGGATTTCTGAAGACTTTTCCAAAATCTTGAAGTAAAACGGGGATCACGATCAGAAATAATCGATAGGGGTACTCCATGAAGTCTCACAACTTCATTAATATATAGTCTTGCTAGATGTTCCAGGGGTAGATCTTCTCTTATAGCAAGAAAATGTGCTGAGTTGGTAAGATGATCAACAATAACCCATATTGCATTGTTCCTTATAGGTGTCTTTGGTAGCCCCATGACAAAGTCCATCGTAATATTGTCCCATTTCCACTCCGGTATGGGAAGAGGTTGCATGACTCCTCCAGGCTGTTGCCTTCCAGCTTTCACTTGTTGACAAACCATACATCTTGACACAAAATCAGAAATCTCCCTCTTCATGTTGTCCCACCAAAAATGTTCCTTCAAATCTCTATACATTTTGGTGCTCCCAGGGTGTATAGAGAAATTGGAACTATGAGCATCATCCAACAATTACCTTTTTAGATCAGGTATATCGGGAACACAAAGTATCTTCCTGAATTTCAAAATTCCATCTTCATACACAAAGTCTCTCAATCTCCCATCATTCACAGCTTTAATCTTCTTTTGAAATTCTTCATCATCGGTCTGAGAACTCTTAATCCTTTCTAGTAAAGATGGTTTGGAAACCATTTGAAAAAGCATTGATGTTTCACCTTCCCTGGTTATTCCCATGTCCATCTTCCCTAGATCCATGAAAATTGGATCCCTTTCAATTCTCATCATGTTCAAAACTCCATGGTCTTTTCTGCTCAAAGCATCTGCCACCTTGTTTGCTTTCCCCGGGTAAAAGTGTATCGTGCAATCATAATCCTTGAGTAATTCAAGCCATCTCCTTTTCCTCATGTTGAGTTCTTTTTGTGAGAAAATATACTTCAAACTCTTGTGATTAGTATAAATCTCACATTTTTTACCATAGAGGTAGTGCCTCCATATATTCAAAGCAAAGATCACAGCTGCTAACTCGAGATCATGAGTAGGATAGTTTTGTTCATGAATTTTAAACTGTCATGATGCATAGGCAATAACTCTATCATTCTGTATAAGGACACAACCAAGTCCTTTCTTTGATGCATCACTATAAATAACGAACCCATCATTCCCCGATGGTAGAGTCAATATAGGAGCATTGACTAATCTTCTCTTCAGTTCTTAGAAACATTCTTCACACTCTTTTGTCCAGACAAATTTAACCCCTTTACGTGTGTGCTTCGTTAATGGGTTAGCCAATCGGACAAAATTCTGGATGAAACGTCAATAATAACCTACCAAACCAATAAAACTGCGTACCTCAGTTATACTCGTAGGTTCTGGCCATTCTTGGATTTCCTTGATCTTAGAAGGATCTACAGAGATTCCATCTTTAGAGACAATATGGCCAAGAAAAGAAATCTCATGAAGCCAGAATTCACACTTGCTAAACTTCCCATATAATTCATGTCTCCTCAGAGTCTTCAAGATAATGCGCAAGTGATTTTCATGATCTTCGTAGGTTTTGGAGTATACCAAGATATCATCAATAAATACCACAAAAAATTCATCGAGATACTCATTGAAAACTCTATTCATCAGATCCATGAATACAGAGGGTGCATTAGTCAATCCAAAAGGCATTACAGTAAACTCGTAATGCCCGTACCTGGTTCGAAATGCTGTCTTCGGAATGTCTTCCTTCTTTACACACAACTGATGGTATCCAGATCGAAGGTCAATCTTTGAAAAGTATTGATCTCCATGTAGTTGGTCAAATAAATCATCAATAAGAGGTAGGGTATACTTGTTATTTATCGTTATAGCATTGACCTCCCTGTAGTCGATACATAACCTAATAGATCCATCTTTCTTTTTAACAAAAAGAACAGGGGCTCCCCATGGAGAAACACTAGGGAGAATAAATCCCTTATTACTCAATTCCTCTAGTTGTTTCTTTAGTTCAACTAATTCTACAGTGGCCATTCTATAAGGGGTCTTCAATATAGGCCTTGATCCAGGAATCAAATCAACGGAAAACTCAACTTCTCGTTCTGGAGGATGTCCAGGTAAATCTTCCAGAAATACATCTTCAAATTCTTTCACAACAGGTACATCCTCTATTTGAACATTCCTTTCCTCACCAACAGTTATTTCATTCTCTTCCTCCCCAATAATTGAATTTAGTTGAGCTATTGAGGGTGGATCTAAATAAGAATTAGGTGGTGATGATTCTGCTCTAAAGATAAGGTGTTCGTTATCATTATCATCAAGAATCGTAACCTCTTTCTTCTTACAATAAATCTTCGCATCATAGTCCGAAATCCAGTCCATACCAAGGATTATATCAACCTCAATCATAGGTATTACAATGAGATCGGCAGATAACGAACATTTATGTGCTCTAATGGGGACTGATTCAAAAAACTTTGTTGCAATGATACTTCCCTTAGGAGTTTTAACTGACAACTCCCTTATTAAATCAAATTGGAAATATCTAATTTTCTTAGCAAACTGGGAAGATATGAAACAATGCGATGATCCAGAATCAAATAATGCATTTTCTAAACTTGAGGAAACCATTAAATTACCTGCCACCACGTCTTTCGGAGCTTCTACCTCAGCAGTAGTGATACCATAAGCCTGACCTTGATCCCTTGGCCTTTTCTGAGGTAAGTTCTCCAGACTCTTAGGACATTAATTTGCATAATTCCCCATCTCCCTGCAATTGTAGTACTGAACATTGGTATCTTCCTTCTTCCCTTTGCAATCACGAGCTTGGTGGCCTTTTTCACCACACTTGTAACAGACTCCCATTCCCTTCAAGCAAGTACCAGGGCGTTTCTTCCCATATTTACCACAGGATGGATATTCAACCTTTCCTTTCTTCCCCTTATTTCCATTCCCAGATTGATCAGCAGGCCTCTTCTTCTCTTGCTTTGCATTAAAGTCATAAGACTTAGAGAATTCCTTTTCAGTATTGATAGCACATGAGACAATGTCTTCGTACGATGAAAAGGACTGTGAGACTAATGCTCAACGGAGAAATGGTTTTAACCCATCAAAGAAATGATCAATATTAATTCTTGGGTTATGTATATAATCACCAGCATACCTTGCTAACCTTGTAAAGTTAGCCTCATACATTGTGACATTCTCATCGTCCTTCTGTCTCAGACTTAGAAATTGCCTTTCCATATCTACTCGATGGTCGCGAGGAAAGTATTTTTCTAAAAACAGATCTTTGAACTCCCTCCATTCCATATTTGATACTTCATCATCTTCCTTCATGTTTTGAATCAATGACCACCATTGATCAGCATCTCCAGTGAGGCGGTAAACTGCCATGATAACTTTTTCCCTTTCACTGCTCCCCAAAGCCTGAAATATTTTCTCTAGGGAATTTATCCATTTCTAAGCTACTAATGGATTTGTACTCTCATTGAACGTTGGTGGTTGTTGCCTCATGAATCGATGTAACATTGATCCTCCACGCAGTGGATCAGGGTGCTCCATACGGGTAAGGTTATTATTCATAACCTGAGTAAGTTGTCCCAGTATGGTGATTAGCTGATCGGCACCAGTTGCATCACCAGCCCCACTATAATTATCTTGAACAGGAGGGAAATCCCTACATGGAGTGCGTGCATTGATACGGTTTGCATTTCTTCCACTAGGCACCATTTCTAAAAAATTGCATAAACTAGATCAGTTTATGAATCAAAATACATAATCCCATACTTATAAAACACTTAACATAAATTGAACTATTTATGGATATAATCCATAATCATAAAAATGTTTTCTTTGAGGAATTATATACTCATAAACCCTTCATAATGATTTGTAAAGAAAATGAGAGTTATCCTAAGCATATCCCCCAGGAGTGTCGTAACCAAGAGTGCAGCAAGGCCCATTGTCATGCACCAGTTCCCGTTCGAGTCCAGCTCAAAGCGGTGTTTTCGTGTTTTACCCCTAGGTACATCTGTACCAGAGCCGCCTCTACCTGCTTGTATCCATACCGGGATGTATTGCTCGGAAAACTCACAAAATCTCTACAATACCAAAATTCTAGGAAGTTCTTCTATACTAATCCTCAAAGTTCATCTTAGGTCTACGTGCTCTAATCAGATTTTATCTAAATATAGCTTCCAAAGTTTGTACTAAACTTCCTCTGATACCAACTGTAACACCCCGACCCTAGTTACCCAGAGTCGGTGCATTATTACATAACATTGGCATGATCACAAGAAAGATCAAATCTCGAAAGACCGATTGGTTTAGTAGCCTTGGAAACACTAGATATATTCATAAGTTTTACATTACATCATAAAATTAAAAACTACTACAACAACATAATGTCTCCATAATACACACTCATATCCCCACATAAAATCTCTGCAGGTCATTCATAATTTACTTCTTCACTTCCTGGGAAAAATAAAACATAGAAAAGGGGTGAGCTCAAATGCCAAGTAAGGATAACAATATAGTGGAAACTTTCATAAATAAGAATAAACATTTAAGGCAATGTATAACTAAAACAAAATCCTTTCAAACTTGAACTTTAAACATTGTATGACATAAATAAAAGGAAATAATGCCATTTACTCATTCACATGGATATTCTATTAATCGAATAATCACATGCAAAATCCCTAACCACTTTCATAATGTTGGAATGCATAATGCCAGACTATCATAACCACATAGCCAAAGCCTCGTGCCAAGACTACAAATAAGATTTTGTCAAGGACTTGTGACAAGACACTACTTTGTCTCATGAGACCTACCGATGCATCGAGGAGCTATAGCGGGCTCCACCCGTCACATATTAAGTCCAATGCATTCCCATATGAAAAGGTTTAAACATAATATAAACATTCGTATTAAAAATAGAATACGAAATGTAAATAATTTCACCATAAACTATGAATGGTATAAAAATAGAACATCCACAGTCAAACATATCACAAAACCTTCAATACAATATAGAAGTTTTGTATCATAATAAATCAACTTCAAATAGGCGTAAAATCAATCAAAGGATGTTGACATAGATGAAATCAAAACTCTTTTTAGAGAAATATCTCTTTATATTTTTTTTGAAATCATTTAAGATCCATATAAAATAAAACATTTTATTTGCAAATATTCTTATAAGCTTGTAAGGAAAGCTTTGAAGATTTTATAACGGCGGAAAATAACCGCACCCGCCGTATAAGTTAAAAAAATATTCTTACCTTAATTCTGTCGAAAAGGTTAAAAAGGACCTTGTTTTGAAAAAAACGGAAAGATTCCTCTTATAAAAAGTCAAACAAGGGTATACATGACTTTAACCCATATACTTGTAAATAATAAAAATGTTTTGAAATACATTTTGAAGAAACATGGATGTGGATGATAAAGAGATCCCAGTAGATTATTACGTATAAACAACCTCAGATAATGAAGAGATTGTGAAATAACCCTTACCTTGTACTTTTCCTTGGTTGGGGTAGGTTAACCTCCTGTATAATGGTGAAATAATTGTTATTAAATTATACAAGAATCATAAACATTAATATGATATCATATATGATCTTTTAATATTGATTTGATAATAATATCTTAGTATTATCGTTGTTTCGGGTGTTAACTTACTTGTCTTTTATATGTTTTGTTACATAAGACATGTTTGTAAAGGATAGGTTTAATATTATTCATATACAGAATGATATGAAGTCCTTAAACATCATTTTTAAATCATCAAATGATAATTATACTTTAATGGTTACGATGGAGAATGAATCTCATCGCGTTCGTGGAGACGGTAGTCCGTACGTACGCACGAGCGACAATATCATTCTTTTGATATTAAAATAATATATAAATGGATGGTATATCATATATACAGAATCATTAACATGTTATATTTATTATTTACATTAGTTACACATCATTATTATACCCATCCAAATAATAATATATTGAATAACAATTACGCCACGACGTCGAGACGGTAAGCCGTACGTACGCACGTATGGTGACATGTTATTCAAAGGGTGGATAGAATACTGAATATGGTTTTACCATATTTATAATAACATCACAGTATATATATGATACTGGAGTTACTATTTTATAATGGTAACAACAAAGGAATAAGAAGTGGAAGAAGAAATGAACTTGGAAAAGGGTGGTGAAATCATTACCTCTTCTTCGGGTTCTTCCTTTTGATTTGATCAAAAGGGCTCCTTAGGTTGGCTTTCTGATCAAAATAAGGCCTCTAGGTTGTAGTGAGGGAAGTTGGGAGAGTATTTGGGCAGAGTTTGGCAGAACCAAAAGGCTTTTAAGGTGTGAAGAAATGAGAAGGAGGAGTTTCCTTTTATAAGAGGGGTGAGGGGCACCTTTGGAAAAGGTAGAAATATTAGTTTATAATAAATTAATATTCGGTTTCCAATGGCTCCAAAGATGATTATTTAAATGTTAAGGTGGGGATAGGTCGAAAACAACTCAACCAATAGAATTTAGACAGGTTTGGGTACTTATATTAACCTTATCTTTAAGTATTAACTCTAAATTAATTAGTTTCACTTTTACAATGTCTCTTTGTATTTTTATATAATAGGGTTAATAAACTTACTATATACATCCAAGCGACCCCCAAGGGGTCCATTAATGATGAACCTATCATGATATAGGTCTCTTGGCTGAACCTTAGATTTTTAGAAATTTAATATCAATTAATAATATAATATTTGTTTTAAGAACTCTTTTATGTCAATTTTGACACTATTCAATAGTTGATTATTTTGAAACTTATAACAGATTGATTACTTCGAAAAAAGTCAATTAAATAAATCATAATATATCATATTATCCTAGAAAATTAGTTTAATTCATTAAAAGTTTCATATTATATTTATTTGGGTATTTATAATATCAATTATTTTAATTTTTCACTATTATAGTAATTACTACATCATTATTGTGTCATAAATAAATTAAATTATTTAATGTCTAAAAATTATAAATAAAATATAATTATGTATGAAATCTTTTTATATTTCTAATTAATATTTATAATCTAAAATCCAACATATATAACCCTATGTAAAAATTGTTTTACTAAAAGATATATGCTTGTGTCATTTTTGTATTCATTTTAACTTAATTAAAAACAATTGTCCCTATCACCTACAAGTGGCACCATGGGGTCCCCAAATCGACCCAAATATGCCTATGGTCAAACATGTATCAACCAATAAGGCTAGGACACGTTTTAGGGTAATTTATTATTATTATAATATTATTTTTTAACCCTTATTTACCAGATTTACCCTTAACCATGGTAAATAAAATATTTACCATAGTAATTATTCAAAATGTCTAAAAATAAAAGTTACCTATTTACACAATTTGGACATCCTGATTCCAAATATGGAATCCATTTTTCTAAATTCAAAATACAGAAGTGGCAGAAATTAATTTAAAATTAATTCCCGCTGTCAAAACAAAAAGCGTTTTTTTAAGAGATAATAACTATCAAAAGATTGACAGTTGTTTATGTTCGGTTTAATTGTAAAATTATGTCCAATGACCAACATTATATTAAATGGTAAAAATATATTCTAAATATACTCTAAAACCACTCAAATTAATAATTTATCACTATTAATTATTTTGATTAAAATAGTTGTTTTTAATTAAAATTTATTAATTTTCACTATTCATCAAAATATGAAAGTTATCCGAAAAGTACCAAAATTTCACCTTAGGCTAAATTAGATATTCTGAATCCAGAAATGAAGTCCATTTTAAAATATAAAATATATATAATTTCCAAAAGTAGGTATTACTATTCATAACGGTTAGTTTGATTGGTTATGGTGTGTTGGAACTCGGTGTTGCGTACAACACACGCTATCACATTATTCAAAGAGAAGCGTACCGTAGAAGTTTGGGGTGTTACAAATTGGGACATGAATTTTTTATAGAAATTATACTAGAAATTTTTTGGGCCTTCTTGTGTGGTCCATATGTTCCTATAAATATAGCAACTAGGATATTAATTAATTGAATTCTTTATATTAATAATCATAAGAGAACCTAAAAAATAATATTAAAACAATTTGTAGCATTTAATAAATATTTATGATTAAAATATTAAACCACCGTGAATCCGGATTAATTTAAGAAATGATTTCAAAATATGTTTAATATTAAAATATGGGAATTTTACACCAATTATTCACTTTTCATTGATAATTATAAATAAAAAATTATGATTAAATTAATTACATCAAATTTTCCACACATAAGCTAGTGAATTTCCTCAATCAGAAAAAAAACACAACAAAATTGTTTTCACGCACCAACCAATCTTATTTTTTTCTATAATTTGTGGGTATAATCATGTTTTTTACAACATGATAAATTACACCAGAATTTTTTAACACAATCATGTGTCAAAACATTTCATTTTTCAAGCTCAATATTGTAATTTGAAAATATATTCAAACAAACAATCACTCCAATCTAAATAATGAAAATTTATTTAATTAGGTTCACCCATTCACCAACCAAAAGTGAAAATATTATAGTTTGTAATAGCCCTCAACTTAAATTATATATTATAAAGAGGAAAAGAATCAAGAGGTATTTTATATGGTTTTTTATCTAAGGGATGGTAAAAAAATAATTTTCAAAATAGGGGTAAAAACAACCACATGGAAAACAAATGCACAATTTTATGAAACTGGACATTCAAGGGTATGTAATATTTTTTTGGGGAATAAACATGAAAAGGGAGACATAGAATAATGATATATAAATTAAAGATGATTAAATGTGAATTTTTTTAAAAATCTCATTCTTTCTCATGATGATTCAAATATTTGTTTTTGTTTTTTTATAAGAATTTTTTTTCAATTTTTTTATTTTTTTATTTTTTAATAAATTAATTTTTTGAACACATTTAAATAACATATTTATAAAATGATATCAACAGAGTTCCATCCCCTAACCTCACTGAATGAAAACCTCTCCTACAAACTTACATCAATTATTTCCCTCAATCTTATGAATAGTAGTGTAAAATATATAAAAGGAAGCCCTAAATAAATTCTATTCCTCGAACACATATTTTTCAAAAAAATCATGCAATGAAAATACAAGCTAATATTGGGTGGGACAAGGTTTTTGGACTGTAATGTTTGAATTAAAAAGGGAATTCATAGGCTTTATATGGATTTGAATAAGAGGATGAATGTATAGGTAATGTGAGTCTATTTTGATATTTCAATTTCCATGTGGTTTAAAAAATTATTCGATCATATTAAACTACAATATAGTGTTAAGGTCCACAAATGCATGACTCAAAATTTGTGGTTAAATATATACAGGATTAAAAGATGGTCACAGGTGACATTTCCATGAAATATTATATTGTTCCTCATGGTTGGGGAAATCATTTTTTAATAAAAAATTGACAAAAACTTATTATTCTTGAAAATTGATCCTTTATCCATATTTTTTAGTGAAATGAATAAATTTTGAGATGAAATTAATATACTATTGAATCCCACAAAAATGATTGGAAAAATATATTAAAATTTTAAGGTGAGTAATTATGTTTATTGTTCTTTGAAAAACACACACACAAAAGAAAAAATAGTCGATGAAGAAAGTTATGAAAAGTAAAAAAATGAGATAGAAAGTTATAAATTGATAAATAGATAGAGATATAGGATATAGGGAGAGTGATTTAAAAGGAAAGTGTTTTTCTTGGTTTGGAATAGGTGTTTTTATCGAGTAATTGTGGATATGATGGATGTTGATATAATATTAAGGTCATTTTTCCTCTCATGATGATGATTTTGTTGATTCTCATTGACCATGAATTTTCCTGAGGATAAAATGTCCTCGACCCACACCACAAAAAATGGGTATATATTGAAAATAAAAAAATGTCCTTCCTAGCGAGAATTAAGCTTACCTGGTGAAGCCAAAATTGAGAAATGAAAATAATTACCTTATCACCCTCCTGAAATTCTATTTAGAGGATATATTTATCATGGAGAACTGTAGTGTTTTCCTTGTAGTGTTTTGTAATCTCATAGTAATCAAGTTGAAGCTCATCCAATTCATTTAATTATATAAACCCCACTTCACCAACTTTTTCACAATCAAAACTAAAAGGTTTTTCATTCTATAATTATTTATGTTGAATTCAGACCAGTATATACCATGGTTTAACAAAAACTATCACAAATGGTGGGATCACAATGGGTGTATTATAGGCCATTTGATAAGACAAAAGTTCCTCACTATGTTTTTTAGAATAGTAATTTTTTATTGGATTAAAAATTCATTCAAGAACTCTTTTAACATCCCTGTTTTTAAATTTCATCTAATCCATTTTTTGGGGATTATAGGTAGTGAATTTTTTGTGGACACCCCATATTTTATCAAATGAAACTCCATGGTTCAATTATAAAATTGTGTTTCAAACTCACTCACCAAAGGACATGGTGTTCCAAACCTATAGAAGATGCTTTTTTAAGAAACTCAATCATTATTTGAGTTATATCCTTACTAGTGGGTTTGGACTATACCCATAGAGAAATATATTCTTCAAAAATAAGAATTTATGTTAAGCTATTGGAAGGGGGTAAGGGTTCCATGAAATTGATATCATAGACATCAAATATCTCATATAAGAATAAGAGATTTTGGGGCATTTCATACATATTAGAAATTAGGAATCTTTTTGAATGTGGTAAAATATTTAAATTACTAATTTGATTCATTTAAAAGGGTTTTCTAGTAGAATACATAGTGTAAAACCTTTTCTGAGTACCATTATTGTCCAAAGTGGCCATCTCTAGGTAATGAATTGTAGCAAACCTCACTCCAGTAAACCGGATTCAATGTTTATGTTATTAAATTAATACAAGATAAAAGGGATTATACCATGAAGGATCAAACATTTTATTAATCTTATAAAACTTGATATATACATGAGTTCAATATTACATTGGAAGACGAAAACATAACATGATAAACTTTCTTGAATTTTTGAAAATCGTTCAAATATTACTTCTTAATCTCCTATGGAAAGAAAAAGAAATAAAGGGTGATTTCATATGATTATTAAGGTAAATTTTACAACAAAATAAATTATATAATAAATAAATCATTAGTAATTTAACACTCAAGACCTAACTTGAAAAGGTAAACACTATATCCTAAAAATTATTACACATTTCACTCTTTATAATAATAGAAAGTGACATGATTCCTATTTTTATGTAAATTAAATAAGTACAAGAAATTATATTTGATAAAAAATCCAACATTTTCAAATTCACTATTACAAAATTATCTTAGGGTTATTTTTTGAGTTTTTTCTAAAATAATTGATTTTTCAGGGAATAGTGGAAAATATAGTTTTTACAAAAACCGTAGAATTTATAAATATAACAAGAATAAATTATTACTTAAATACCTATAAAAAATATTCAATTATAAAATATATATTTAAGGATTAAAAATATTCCTCTCAAAATAATATTATGAATTTAGAAAACCTATGTTTTACATTTTATAAACAGAAGTAATATTTTATGATAAAAGAAATTATGTACAATATTTTTTCTTAGTTTAATATTATTTTTATATAATTTTGTTTTAGATTAATTTTAAGGAAAAATAAATTTTATAATAAACTAATTTACATTATTAAAATATAAATAATTGATAATTTTATCTTACACATTAATTTTAAGCTTAAAAATACACTTTATTCTAAAAATGGTTTTTTTTTCACATTACATGCACTAATGTTAAAATTGATTTTCTCACATATATATAATTTTTTTTGAAAATATTGATTTAATATTTTGAATAAATAGGTACATATTATATAATAAGGTTAATTATATTTCTATTCATTAAAATTAATTAATTTAGGTAAAATTAGTTACTTAGGTAAAACCGAAAATGATAAAAGTGAAAATTCTAAGAGTAAATAAGTTAAGAAAATGATTAAAACATGTTTAAAAATAATGTTTGATGGATTATAAACCACATATCCTCACCAAATTGATTATTTTATACCTTTTACTCACATTAACATGTAAAATATTTTCCCTCTTTATATTAAGTTTAAATATTTACAAAAATGTCATTGTCGCCACTTATAAAAGGGGCCACTCACCACCCCTTAATGACAACTCTAAAAATTTGGTTTCATATTAAAAATATTCTCTCATTAATTCCCATATAATGATATTCCCATTCATTAAGACAATTTTTAGAACATGTTTTCTTAAGACCTGTATTTCCAATGAGTCCTCCAAGGGAAAACCCAAGTCCTAAACATGGGTACTTTTTGCCCAAACTTATTTGGATTTATTTATTAATTTACAAAATATAATTTTATAATTACCATATTATTAAATAAATATTTTTTATATTGAATGTTTTTATGATAGGGTAATAACTATGAACTTCCTCTTCTATTTTTTATTAAGAATAATGAAACCGTCAGTCGTGCTTTGTGCAGACTACCACCTCCATGAAGTGACGACTTGCACTTTTCACCAATACCTATCATAATTAGTTAAAATGGTTAAATTTAAGAATAAATGTGATATATATAATATAATAATAAAAATTAATAATTGTAAAATTATAACCCAAATAATTTCCATCTTATTCTTCAAGAAATAAAAATGTTAATCGTGCGTTGTGGAGACTACCACCTCCACGAAGTAACATATATCATTTTCATTTATTATATTTATTTTACATTTAAATATCCTCAAATATTATTAAAAACCTTAAAATTATCTATAAAATTTCTTTTTATTCTATATTAATGATATTAGTAAAAAAATAAACCAATTTTATAATCATATCCATCCATTAATTATGATATGTTCAAGTCTGAGTCAGTCAAACCACCAACTTGAAAAATGAGATAAAATAATACCATGGATGGATATGAGAACATAAATAATGATAATACATGATATAAAAAAGTAAATAATATTTTTATTTTCTTTTTGACTTTTTTAAATTTATATTAAACTCGTTAATCAAGATACCAATGCCAGTTTGTTAAAAATCACCGAGACATGCTCATCACTAATTTTATCTTTAAATATAATTATCTAATATCCCATAGAATGAAACTATTATAGTATAATTAGTTATAAAAAATAAATTAAAATGACTTGTATGATCTGGTAATAATTAAATTTTTACTAATATATAATAATTGACTCTGTAACCACGATTCTTATATAATATAAATAATCGTAATATCCAAAGACTTTATGATGGAAATAAACTCTAAATATGTAATCTATTTATAAAAAATATTTATAAAATAAGTGTATAAAATTATATATATATATATATATGAATAAGGTTCTAATTATAGTTATTATAAAATTTATAATGATTATATAGGATATTCAATCAATTATTTTGAAGTTAAGTATTATGGTAAGGGTTTTTCAATCTCAATTTTGATTCATTGAGATATGATTTATATTATCCACTTGTTTCCGTTGTGTGGTGTATACATTTACATGTATATATTTTGTCATATTATATATGAATTTCAAGGTATTTATAAGTCTATATCATTATCTATCCCTCATATCCTTTTGACTCAAGAGTTACCAAAATTATTATAAAACTCAAACTTTAATGTTGTGAAATACAAAGTTTTTGGTAAAGTAAAAGTGTTTACAGTTCCTGGATATTACATACATATATGGATATGAGTAAGTGTATTCAGTTATGTAACAAAAGGAACCTATTGGTAATAACCCTGAAAAATTATGTCTAGGTATCAAATCAATAATCATTCGGTGCATGAGGAGTGGTCCTAAGACTATAGAACAAACTAGAATCTACTGGTAGAAATGGTTTGTATAATTTAAAGACTCTTACAAACCATAAAGAAGGATTTTCATACCATTAACATGGAATCATGACATTTAAAACTGTCACTATCTTCGATTGATAACCCAATACATTGAAATTACCCTTCACCACTACCTTTTATTCATTTCTTTGATTGGTGTACTTTCCATTTCATTTTGAATGTTCTTATGTTTGGATATTACACTGTTCAACCACATTCTTTCATTGAAAAAGAAAATATATATAATTTTTCTATCTACTATTTATATATCGATTACTACTTATTACTCAAATATGATAATGGATGAGGTTCCTTATGTAACATCAATATATGTATTGTTTAACCACCCACTTTCTTTCAATGTTTGGGTTATGACCATGTTATCCCTTTCATTAACATGGAGAAAAGTATTTACATTCTATATGTTGTTATTCCAATACATATTTTTATGAAGAAAAGTTGATTATTTATATTAATATTATTAAAACCATTCATATGGTGAATGATTTGTACTTAAAGAAGTGATGGGTGGGGCCCATCATTATATATCCCCTCATTGCAATTGGTCTCATAAGACAAAAGGTTCGGGTATTTAGTGTATGCATACCCAATGCAAGAATGGTTTATTGTCTATAAAAATAACACTAAGAAAGATTAATTTGTTGTGGCCTTGATGGAAATAATAATATATAGTTTGAGGCATTGATGGTAAAGATTCATATGTTTGACATTATGCATTCCATAACCTTGAATTAAGGTACTATTATCCATGTTATCATTTTGCATTTCTAATTTATCCATGTATATTTTTCATACTCAATATATTTTTTTTGCTCAGAAAGGCTCGAAGCATGAGTAGAACCCATACTTTACAAAATTTATTACGAAAAAGACAAAAGTCAGGTGATTACACGAGGTATAATAAGCTTTTACCAGCAAGATAAAAAAGTGAAAAGAAGGAAGAAAAATGGAAAGGGGAACCTCAAAAATCCATGCAAAGGCATAAGAGTTGGCATGCATACATAGAGCAGCAACCACCCATGTTCGAGTCCTCACCAAACAAAATATGTAGAGCAGGTAATTAGAATGTCTCACTTAAGGCCAACACCAATGGGGTAGTGATGGAATCATTTATGCAGAAAATGCCATTATTTCCTACTACCGAAGCCCATACTCTTTGTTGAATGCTTCCACCCATTTCAACATCTGTGTTGTTCACATGAAGAGCTGAAATTTTGACAACCCAAAGATATGGATAACAGTTCTTGAGGAACAAGCATGCTCACATCACATAAGGTAAACAACCTTTGATTTGGCAGGAACAACCTATCTTCTGCTTCTCCATTATAGAGGACTCGAATAATCCATCCAATACATGTCATCTAGGACAACAATCTCCTTTAGTTTTTGAGTGACACCATAGTCATCCTCCAAGGCATGAAACACAAAAAAGGCACAAACCACATTATGTATTACTTTGATTATATCATCCACTATACTTTTACCCTTACTCGGCATTTGATATCACCCATTATTGTTGCCTTATCTAGGGTTGCAAGTAACGAACTATGATAAAATTTAGGGAGGAACTAAATTGACTAAGAATGTTTCAATAAGTTTTAATGTTTTATTTTGATGTCATAATGTAATATGGAAATTATATATGTATCTAGTATCCTAATACTACAAAATTATTCTATACATTTCTATATGATTCTTTATATCTTGTACTTTTGTAATAAAGTAACCACAAAATCTAGGTTATTGGAAATGTGGTGTGATAGTAGGGGCCAAAGGAATTTTAGTAGGAACATTTGGAAATATATTTTGGGATTACAAAACTATCTAAATAATTATAATCAACCTTTAGTATTCCTAAGAACTTTTAACTTCATAAGAATTTTTTTATAGTGAAATATTCATAATGTTATAATATAATTAAGTATATAGAATTGTTTAGATATGGTTCCTAACAGAAGGAAGGGAAATCGTATCAGCACCCATAATCAATATAGGTATTTACTTACAGAGCATTTCAATATAGTTGGTGTTGTAATTTAGTATATTATAGCTGTATTAGGGTATTTCAATCAGTTTATGACTAATAACCTTTACCGTATGGAGAAAACTGCTAATCCAAAGCATGATGGTATATTATTATGACCACTTCATGCAACAAATAAGTCTACTATTCAATGTGACCATTGATTAATTAATATATGGATAATGGATCAAGTCCCTAGAGAAGATATTTCTCATTTTGGGAAGTAATGAAATGTGTAATGTTTTTTTTCCGGTTTATCATCTAAAGGGAGATGTTGAATAATGGTGGAAATTGATTCAAAATGATAAGGATAAAGAGGAAATAAAAAATGCAATGAAAGACTTTCAAGTTGATATTGTTTGAGAAATACTTCCCATTAGAGAAATGATCTGGCTTTGAAATCAAATTCATTAATCTGATAAATAATGAAGAGAAGATTATTTCTGAGTATGAGGATAATTTTGAATTTTTTTCTAGGATTCTACAGACTACATATGTAAAAATTAATTTAGAATTAAAATTTTCATTTTTATGATTAATTTGAGCCTCTAAAGGACATTAGTGTATAAAACTTTTTCATCATATGATGATATTGTATCTAGTCCCATAAAGGAAAAAAAGTGAATATCTAAGTCATTTGTTTTAAAAGGAATCATAGATAAGAATAGGACAACTAATCACCACAGAAAAAAAATGTAAGAGTGAAGAAGAAGGGAAATATGGGATATCAAGAAAGTGATAATTACGAAATGAAATAACCTTGTACTTGATTAAAGGGAATATGAATTTCTTACCATTTTAGGGATAAGGTCTATCTGGCTCATGACAACATGGGAAAGAATAATAAACTAATATCTAATGATTATTATATAAAGATATGGGGAATTAATCAAAATATTACCCCAAATTTTAAGCTAATATAACTCAAAATAGGATGAGGGATAATGATTAATATTATGAAATTACCCAAACTGAAGTTTTAGTTCTTAAAGATGTGATAATTGGTACATTTTTCATAAACTCAAACCTGGATGATGATTTATTTGATTCTAAATCTGAGAACTCTCTTATATCCTACTTATTTTCTGAGAATATTAAAACATTACTTAGTACCTCGAGATGTGAGTAGTTAATCAAGACACCCCATGTAAATATTTTTGCATTGAGGGAATACGAATCACCCCACATTATGATTCATAAACACAACCTACTTGAAAAATTGATTATCATAACTATGGCCGACTTTTACATAATCTTGGGTATGGATTAACCTTTAAGTATTATTAAAGATTTTATTACTATGATAAAGAGGTTTTGATTCATGAATGGGGAGCATATTTTGTTGTATTCATAGGAAAAGACTCATTATTTGAGTCATACCTCGATGATTCTCCAGTAGTACACCATAATGAATTCCTTAGAGAATAAAAGAGATTAAAACCTATGGTTGTCAAGGAAATATTAATAATGGAGGATATACATTTTGTGTATGAATATATTGATGTGTTGAATAATAAATTACCTATACATTCACTTGAGAGAGAAATAGAATTTGTTATTGAACTCATATCAGAAGAAAAACATATATCTAAGGCTCCCTACTGAATGTCCCTTGCTAAATTAGCAGATATGAAGATACAACTGTAGGAATTGTATAATAAGAGACCTATCTACACTAGTTTTTCTCCTTAGGTATCCTATTTTATTTTATTATTATTAATAAGGATGGATCTATGAGGTTATGCATCAATTATGTGGAGATAAGTTCTATTACTATAACTAATAAGTGTCCTCTCCAATAAATATATGACTTATTTGATTAACATTATGGTGATCAATATTTTTTAATGATCGATATTCACTTCTATTATCACCAATTAAGGTTAAATAAGGATGATATACTAAATACTTAATTTTGTATGAGGTATAAGTATCATTAGTTTATAGAAATTTTCTTCAGATTTACCAATTCACCTTCTTTTTTTATAGATTATATATATATAGTATTAAAGTATTTCTTGATGATTTCTTAGTGGTATTCATTTTTGATATATTTATATACTCTAAAATCTATGAGGATAATTAGAATCATTTGAGAATCATTCTTAAGATCCGTAGAGAAAAATGAAATGTATGAGATTTTTTGTAAGTGTGAATTTTAGATTCCTGACATTTATTTTCATGTTCATATTATCTCTAGGTATGGAAGGGGGTAGCCATGGAACATCCCACACCATATAATATAATGGATATATGTGGCTTTCTTGGCATATCAGGTCACTATTGATAATTTTTTTCAAAAAATTCTTGATTATACAACCCTTTAACAATGTTGACACATAAAGGGGTAAAATTGACATGGTTAAAGGAATGTGAGTAGAGTTTTGAGGAGGTAAAAAGAATATTTTTCAATGAACTAGTATGGAATCTTCCACCATTAAAGGATGGATTTGTAATATATTGGGATTCATTGAATGAAGTTCTGGTTTGTTTCCTTATGAAATATGATAGCGTGGTTTCTTATTCATTAAGGAAACTTAAGATCCATAAATAGAACTATCCAAATCATTATCTTGAATTTATAGATCTAATATTTACCTTGAAATTATAAAGGAACTATCTATATGATGAGTAATGTGTGATACATGTGTTTTCCAAGAGTTTGAAATATATTTTATCATAAATGGATCTCAACATGAGATAAAGAGTTGGGTAAAAAAAAACTCAAGGACTATGATTTCTGAATACACCACCACCTTGGGAAAGAAAAAAAGGTGGATGATTCCTTAAGTATAAAATATCATAGAGTTATGATGAAGATGAAGATAAACAAGGTTTTAATATTCCTGGAGTTAGTAAAGTTGGATATGAGAATCATTAGGGAAGGGGTAATATCACTCTTTTTTTAAATTATTTCTATACCATATTTAATAGGGAAGATATCAAAATTCCAATATAAAGATGAGGTATTGAAAAATTAAATTAAATATATGAATGATGGGAGTTAAAATAAATTCACTTAGAAAAATAGTGTGTTAATTGTTGAAAATCAACTATGTGTTCTATTTATAATTGAGTGGAAAATAGAATTTATAGATAATAAATCAAATTTATCATTATAAAATAGTAGAATAATTATGTACATGGATTTAAGTGAAAATTTCTGGTGGGATTTATGAAGTAGGAAATTACTGAATATGTGTCTATTTATTATCATTCCAACATAAAATGGCTGAAATGAAACATCCTAAAGGAATCTTTTAACCTCTCTCTATAGCAATGTGGAAGTGGGATCATGTTACAGTGTACTTGGTCACTAGATATATGAGGATTCATAAAAGGAATAATACTATATTTTTCATTGTGGAGTTCGGTAACAAGTCTACATATTTTAAATAAATAAGGTATGACTTACACCTCAAAGGTCTAATGTGACTCTATATCAATGAAGTAGTGAGACTTAATGGTGCACCTATATCTATTGTATCTGATCCCGAACCTCGGTTCACATCAACAGTTTGGAGGAAAATTTAAGAGGCACTAAATTTTGAGATACACTCGATAATCTACCATCACCCTCAAACTAATGGATATTATGAAAGGACAATTTATAAATTATAAGACATGTTAAGTTCATGCCCTCTTCACTTTCAAGGTATATGGGATCAAGATCTACATTTGGTAAAATATTTATATAATATAATATTTCATTTGAATATCAAAATGGCACCATATAAAAAATTATATAGAAATTTATGTAGTACTATTACTTGTTGGTTTGAGGTTGCAGAAAGGAAGCTAATAGGCTCAATTTTTTTTGAAGAGACAACAAAGAAAGTAAGAAATATTCAAAATCACATTAAGTCAGCTCAAGGTAGATAGAATGGATATGGATATAATCAGAGAAAGTATATGTAATTTCAAGAGAGGGATCATATATTCATAAAGGTATCTCCCTAGAAGGGAGTTATAAGGTTTTATAAGAAGCATAAACATAATCCTAGGTACATCGGTCCTTTTAAAATTTTGGAAAGAATGGGATTTGTGGCCTATTGTCTCAATATTACACATGAAATCTATAAAGTGCAAAAAATTTTCTATGTTTCTTTTTTTGTGGAGGTACATGATATATCCAACACTTGTACGCACCACCAAAATGATAAAATTAGTAACTGACTTATATTATATTAAAGATACCATCAAAATTTTTAACATTAAAGAGAAACTATTGTGGAATAAAAAAACTCAACTAATGAAACTTATTTAGAGGAATCACATTTTAGAGGAGGAAATTTGGGAACCAAAATAGGAAATGATTAAGAATAAATAAAATTTGTTTATGATATGATGTATATCAAATTTTAAGGATGAACTTATTTGGGCGAAGTGAATTACTATCTAAGACCCAACTGGAGAATGTAAACACTATATCCTAAATATTATCAAATAATGATCACTCTATCACAATAGAGATAAATTTTATTCTTGTTTTATGTTAAATTTATAATTTATAAATTTATATTTGACAAATAGAATTTATTTTTTAATTCAAAATGAATAAATTATCTTAGTGTGATGGTTTTTAGATTTTTCTAAAGTAGTTTATTTTTAGGAAATAGTAAAAATACGATTTTTACTAAAATTATAGTGTCTATTAATATACTAAGAAGTATATAAAACATAAATATTTGAAATTTTCCGTGATAAAATATATATTTAATGAGTAAAACTGTGCTTCTCAAAATTCTATTTTCAATTTAAAAAATATTTGTTTAACATTTTATAAATATCATTCATATTTTCTAATAAACGAAATTGTTTTTAATATTTTATTTTAATCAAAAATTATTTTGGTTAAATTATGTCATTAATCAGGTTTTTCTGCCATCCAGCCCAATACCTGACCTAGCCTGGGGTATTGGCCTAAGGTCATTCCTGATCTTCTCAGGATAGAAACTAGTTCCTAGAAAAAAAATCTGGGAATAGTTTTTACCATAAGAATAACAATCAATATCCATATCCAATAACATTATACATTTCACAAAAAGTACATAAACATGAACCATTACAACTATATAAAAAGGATATATAATATTCTCAAGCTTTAGTTTAGATTTATAACCCAGAATTAAAATACACCAAAAGGGAGGGGACCAAAAAAAATTACCATGAGCCTCCACATGGCATGAGGGCCGACACCCACCATGTCACAACCACCAACACCTGCCAAAAGGAAGCACCACGAATAAGAGTATCTACTGCCACCTCTATGTAAATCCTTTCCTTTACCTGATCTTGACAAAACAAGGTCTACATATAACCATTGGGTATATGTAGTGTGTGAGATCACTTTCCCAGTTGGATCCCACCAATTGTTCCATGCATAACCATTATAATAAAATTAAAAAATCTAATTTTGAATGAAATAAATGAGTTTAATTTATAAAAAATTATTTAATTTTTAAATTAAGATAATATATGAAAGAATAAATGGAAATAGTTAATAATAAAGAATAATCACTATAGGAAATCCCTAAGTATCTTGGGTTAGTGGGGACCAGGTATCCTTGTACTCTCAATGATAAAACATGGAAACAATGTTTTGTATGCTACTCGAGCCTACCAGCCCCCATGATCATAGTTTAATTATTATTTTAGCATAATCCTTATAGGTAGGGAGATTCATGCCAAGTTTACTTATCATAGTCTTCCCACCAAGGTACGTAGAATTTCCTTGTTCTTCACCCCATATATAAAACCACCAAATACCCTTTTCAAAAATAAAACCATAATATTCCAAACATTCTATTTCTAACCATTTCTATAGGGTATAAAACATTTCAAAAATGAACACACAGAAACACCTTGTAAATAACCAATTTTCACACATAGATAAATAAGAAGAAATTAAAAATGGGGGAATGTATATTTAAATAAAAAAATAATAGAACAACATGGAAAAACCTAACTTTTCCTTGAAATCACAACGAACCATTTGAAAACTGAAATCCAAAAGGTATTAACATCCTCTGAAAAAAATAAACTAATAATATCAAAAACCAGGATATAAAATTTTGGATTCAATCGACTCTCAGTTACCAAAACCACCAGGGAAAAGGAAACATAAGAAATAAGAAAAAAGAGACCTAGAAGAAAAGAAACAAGTTAATAACTTGTAGATTCTTAGAGGAACCAAGATCAAATCAACCAAGAAATAGAGAAAAGGGAGAGGTCGATTAGAGGGGAGGTGTTCCTAGGGATGAGAGGGTTGGATAGAGGAAATAAGATGGGTGAAATGGGTTAAAATTGGGGATAGGAAAAAATATTATTTAAAAATTTTGAAAAACTGGATAGGCTACATGTTTTGGCAACATGATTTTTCAAACCATGCACCGACCATATACCAAACTCTGTCTTATGAAAAATTAATTTTTTTTAAAGAAGAACGCTAAAAAATTCCAGAAAACAAAAGAATGACTAAAAATAAATGAAAAACACATGGAAATAACATAGTGGGTGAGACAATTCGCCCCACCATGGAACCTTTTAACCTTGGGAAGTCAACTCAACGTTTGATCAGAAAACAAGTGAGGGTGATACATTTTTACCCAAGAATTAAATTCCCAAGACTCATGCTCATCATTCCTATTCTACGATAGATCTCATAATAAGGGAATTAATTTACCTCAAAGAACATTCACTTGTGAATCCACAATTCAAACTAGCATTTAGTCACTGATAGATTAGATTCTAACTCATGATCTTCACAACTTACCATTTTATAAGGGTCTAGGTTATACCTTTACAATAGGGAGACATGGAAAACCTCATGAATTGATTTCAACAGAGGAGGTAATTTCAATTGGTATTCTACCTTAAAAATCCTCCTATTAATCTCAAATGGTCCAATATATCTAGGAATAATATTCCCCTAGTTTAGAATAAAATGATAACACAGGAGAGGTTACACCTTTAGAAAAACCTAGTCACTGACCGAGAATTACGAAGCACATCATCGATGATCAACATAAGACTTATATAGACTCTAAGCCATTATAAATTCAACCATATATTCCGAATATTTCTAATCATCCCCTAAATGATGCTTGATCCCTCTAAGGAAGTATCACCCACTTCCATCCATCATAGAGAAGATTGATATGGAATACAATACAACCCTTTTAATGGAGCCATCCAAATCAAGGACCAATAACTATTCTTTTGGGTTAGTTATTCTAATCTAATATGGTGATATCATGAGTTGAAAAAGTCTAATATATAGGTATGAAACATGTCCCTAGTATCTATTTTTTCTTCTCTTTCTGGATATCTATTTGAGGATGATATGTCGTACTAAGCCTAATCTGTAACCTTATGGACTTTTGGAGACCATTCAATAATTGAGAGGTAAAATGAGGCTCCTTGTCACAAGCTATAAAATATAGTATACTATGAAACCATATAATATCTTGAATGTATAACCTTTGTAGATCTTCCAATTTAGTGGTATCCTTGATCAGGATAAAATCGGTAACTTTGGTCAGATGATTGATAAGCACCATAATTTTGTCCCTTCCTTAGGTTATATGGGTTAACTTGATAATGAAATCCATAGCTACCCAATACCACTTATTTGGAGGAATCAGATTTGTCTGAAGTAATCCCGAGGGATTGTATTGCACAACTTTGACTTGGTGATAGGTATAACATCAAGATACCAAGTCATCTATATCATGCTTCATACATGGAATCTATAACCAGTGTCACACATCATAATACATATTGGTGGAACCAGGATGAACAAACCATTTATACTAATGGAATTTATATTTCACAACCTTTCAAAAAGATAACTACATAACCTCATAACCTCTGAAGCAGTGAATACCTTTGTAAGACCCCACTATTAACATGAATTTTCATTTGGAAGGTCTTTAAAAATTATCTCTATAAGTTATATTGTTATATTCAAGCTAGCTAAGAACTTTCCTAAAGTATGTTCCTTGGAATCTAGGTAAATCTAAGAGAAAATTGATCTTAGTTTCCACCCATCACTTGACTCCTTTAGATCCCTTGTTGGTAAAATGCTTCTTATATGGGATGTATATACTATCAAATTCAAACCCAAAAAGGTACTCTCTCCATCATTATTACCTCATGCTAAAATATTGTTTTGAGAATATATACATCAATATTTATTAGTCCTACTAGACCATAAACTTTCATAAAAAGATAGTTATTCTAGGATTTAAGGGCATGCATCACCATTGAAATCTAAAGGTCATGTATTGGGTAATTTTTCTCATGTGGTCAAAACTGGAGAGATTCATATGCCACAACATGGTCTTCATGCATAAATATAAAACCCAAATCTATATCATAAGCATCAAAATAGTCCACATAACACTACCCAACTTCATGAATAATCAATACTTGGATGGGGGTCAATCACCACTTAAGCTTCTTACAAGAAACTTGGCATTCTAGACTCTGCATGAACTTCATCTCTTTTCTAGTGAGAGCTGTCATATGAAAATAAAGATGAGAGAAATCTATTATAAACTACCTATGGTAACCTATCGGGCCCAAAAAACTTCTAATATTAAATAAATCCCTTGACTCTTCCTATTATATCACAACCTTGACCATTTATTAGCCAACCAAAACCACACACTCTGAGATCAAATGCCCCAAAACCATAACTTCTCAGTTCTAAAAATTATATTTAAATAATTTATCATAAATACATTGATCTAATAGTATCTCCAGAAAAATCCTCAAATGATGCTCATGCTCATCTTCCAATCTTGAATAGACTAAAATGTCATCCAAAAATACTAGGATAGAGTCAATGTATCTATGGACTACGTAGTTCATAAGATCCATGAAAACTACAGGAGTGTTTGTCAACATGAAAGGCATTATCAAATACTCAAAATGGGTGTAATTTATTTAGAATGTGGTCTTAGGAACATCCATTTATCTCACCCTAACCCAGTGGTAATTTGAATGAAGGTTTATCTTTAAGATCCGCCTTTCTCCTTTAAGTTAGTCAAAGTGATCATTAGTACAAGGAATAAGGTATTAATATTTGATGGTGACTTGGTTCTACTTTCTATATTTGATGCACAACCAAAGGGATCCATATGATATATTAGAAATGAGAACTGACACAACCCAAGGAGAGATTCTTAGGTGAGTGAACCCTTTGGATTCCAAATCATTTAGTTTTATCTTTTACTCCCTCAAATAGTTGGGGTCTATATGGTATAAAGGGGATATATATCATCTATTTCATTGAAACTAAATCGATAGTGAACTAAACATCCCATTCTGTTGGTAGAATTGAAAAATACTCTAATAATGCCTAGGGAAACTCTATCACTATAGAAGGAAACCCACCATCCAAACCTTGATCATATTCCTCAAATAATAGGGATGATACCTAACAGGTAAGTCTTCCTAGAAGTGGAAGTAGTGGTCCTGATCATCCTGAATATGGATCCCATTCTCCATATAAAATATGAGTTCTCCCATCAGGGGTTGTGAAAGTCACTAGCCTATCGTAGAAATAGATGTGGTCCTTATAGAGGGTTATCTAATCCATACTATGATCCTGTAAAATATGTACATCTCCTAGATGAGGAAGTACTATTTTAGATCAACCTTTGATAAGGAAACACAAGATAAGAATAGGAAATTTCACTCTATCCTTATGCTAAGAGCCACAACCAGATCCCTAAAATACAATATAAGATTTGATGGTAGTGTCAAAAAACCCATAATCTAAGAAGAAATAAATTGGGGAGAATAACCCATATTGAATAAAGAAATTAATGTGGATGATGAAATAAAAATGATACCTCGAACTGTCATAGGGCCTACACTAGATTCCATTGGTTCCTGGTTCATAGAATGTAGGTGATTTGTCTTCATCTGTTCTTATAATTGATTATTGAACAGAAACTCTTCCTTAAGTTGACTCTACCCAAAATAAGATCCAACCTTTCTACCATGTCCACCTAAATGAGATGATATAGTTGCATCAGACTTATTTGTGTTCCCCTAGAAGCTATAAAGTGTTCACTGTTCTTATAGGTATGGGTAACCTTATAGAACCTTTGTTGATGGAACATGAAACCACAAATATGGCATGCCCTAGGTGGAATACAACACATTGAACTCTTGTTACCAAATTTCCTACACTAACAGCATATAATAGTTCCACTACCTATAGCTACAGAGAAAAGTAACGAAGATGGATATCCAGAGCTACCACCACCCAACTTCCATTCATCCTCACACCTCCCATCCCTTTTACACAAGCGACTACTACTCTGGCCCAACCCTTAATGCATCCCAGACAAGCCTGAAATACCTTCCTGGTCAATATCCACCATCAAGTCTCTGTCAACCAACTCAACATACATCTTCCACTTATATAAGTATACATTAGATTGAATGTTTAGTCACAACCCCATTTCAAACCTTTAGGATTTTATCATATCATTTTTAATAAAATTGGGAGAAAAATAAACTAGCTCTATGAAAGGATTTTCTACTCCATCATTGAATTATCTCCCTAATGGAGGTCCATGAACGCATATAATCTTGTGAGGGAAGGGTATCAGGGTATTACTACTAATTGAAAATAACCTTGAAGTCCTTCCACTCCATATACTCATGCTTCCCCACATGAACCTCTAACTCTCACCGCCTACGACAGGGGCCTTCCAAAATATAATATAGCACACTTTACCTTAACCGATTCAGGTGTCATGAGGAACTTAAATATACTCAAATTTATAACACATTACTCATTTTCTTGGGGGTTAGTTCTTACTTAGAAGGAAGGGGGTTATGCTTAAGAAAATATAGAGACCAATACTTTTCCAACATTAGTTAAAATTACTTATCCTGAGTAGGACCAAAGATAACTCCGTGATCTGGGGTTTAGACATCCCAAACAACTTTCTCTACTAATATATGATCAACTAGTGATAGATAACTACCCATAGTCACATCTCATGGCTATATAAGAGGTATCCACATATGTATAATTCTACAAAAGTCAAACAAATAAAAGGAAGAAACCATGAAAAAATCAACCCATGGATAACAAAATAAAGCTGATAAAAAACTAAAATAAATCACAATAAAACCACAAAACCTAAATCAAAATTTAAAACCACTATGCCATAACATGGATCTCATGCCTAGTATAAAACCTATAAATTACACATGAATCAGTAGTCAAAACATTTTTCCAACAACCCATGCTGACCCATGGCATATCACAAGATTTTTTGGACAAACACCCCACTCATAACCAAAAAATGAATCCCATAGTACTAAATACTATATATCCAGAATTTCCCAAATGAAAAGACCTTGGGAAAAGAAAAAACCACCTATGATACCATTTTTTCATGAAATGGTACATGATACTATCCAACAAGACTCCTAACCTATCCCGTGGCATGGGTAGAAGGGTATTACTGATCACCACAGGCTTAAAAAAATTCCCATGAATTGAATAACTCATAATAACATTACATATTTATATAAAGAACCATAATCACCATCCATTACAACTATGCAAATAGGTGTATATAAAATACTCAAGTTTATCTTTATATTTTAATCAAAGACCAAAATATACAAAAAGGGATGGGATTAAAAAAATAATCATGAGAAGACATGTGGGATGAGAGATAACACCCACCATGTCACCACCACCAATACTTACCAAAAGAAGTTCGACTAACCAGAGTATTTTCCTCCACCTCTATAGAAATTATATCCTTTAATTGAGTTAAAAAACAATGTCTATATATACCCATTTGGTATATGTAGGTATTGATCTCACTTTCCATGTAGGATCCCACTAAATGTTCTATGTATATCCATTATAAGACAAATGAAGATGCTAGTTTTGAAATAAATAAATCAATTTAATTTTTGAAACCTGCTTTAACTTTGAAAGAAAGATAAGATATGAAATAATAAATGGAAATTGGTAAACTTATAGTATAATCAACATGGGAAATCCATTTATAGCTAGGGTTAGTGGGGACCTTGGATCCTTATACTATTGGTGATCAACCATGGACATGAAGATCTATCTCTTGCTTAATCCAACCAATCCCCATCATCATAGTTCAGTTAGTGTCGTAATGTAACCCAACTATTTTGGTTAGGTCAAGCATATCATACATGTCATAGTCTTCCCACACACGTACCTGGGATTACCATGTTCTTCACCCCATTTATCAAACCACACAAATCCCTCTTTTTTCACAAACTAATCAATCACATTCCAAACATACCGTTTAAAACCATTTCCATAGGGGATAAACCATTTCAAAATAACCAATACACCAGAACCTTGTAAATCACCCATTTTCCCACAATAAAAATTTAGAAAACATCATAAATAGTGAAAATCATAAAATAATAGAAAAAACATGGAAGTAACTACCTTTTCCTTTGAAATCACCACCAAATAGTTGAGAAATGAAATCCAAGAGGTGTGGAGATCATATAGAATAAGATTAGACCCTCAAAATCAAAATCCAAGAAAATTAATTTGGATTCATCCCATTATAGGTCAAAAAAACCACTGAAGATAAAACATTTCAAGAAAGAATAAAGAATATACCCATAAGAGAAGAGAGAAGGTAATTACATTAAGATTCTTGGAGGAACCAACTTTAAATAACCTAAGAAATGGATCTAATAGGGAGGTGGAGAAGAGGGTATGTGCGCCTTGGTTTGAGAGGGTTGAATATGGGAAATGAATAGGTGAAATAGGTTAAAATCAAGGAAAGAAAAATTATAATTTCAAAATATTTTAAACATGGGAGGGCCTCATGGTTTGGTCACATGATTTTCCAAACCATGTGAAAACCATGTGGGTACCTCCATATTAATAGTTGGATGTCTCATGATTTGGGATGTATGATTTCACAAACTATGCACTTAACCATGAATGCATTCAAGCACAACTGTCCAAGATGGACATTTTTTTAAGGTTGGAGCATGGTTCTTACTAAATGTTAACCAATAGTGGTCCACCATCTATCCCCCCAAAACACTCATTTTCACAAAAATACCCCCTGAGAAATCTATGAAATAAAATAAATATCAATATTAAATGAGAAATACATAAAAATAAAACTGTGAGTGTGAAAAATTTGGTTTTGGATTGATTGGAAATAAAAATAAGTTTTACAATAAAATAATTAAACTTTGAAAATATAACTCATTTATAATTTTATTATACACATAAATTTTATACATAAAATACACTTTCTATAAAAACAAGTTTTGACACTTTACATGCACAAATGTTAAAATTGATTTGATTACAAATGGAAATTTTATCAGATAAAATTAGTAACATATTTTGAATTAGTAGGTAAAAATTATTTAATAAGGTACATTTTATTATTATTCATTAAAAGTAAATCACCTAGGTTAAAATTAGATACCCTATTAAAAACAAAAATGATAAAATTAAAAATTATAAGAGTAAAGGACTTAAAAACATGTTTAAAACATGTGTAAAAATTCATGGTTGAGGTATCATAAAACTTATAGCATTACCATTTTCATTATTTTCTATGTTAGTGTCTTCTTGACATGTGAAACATGTGATATTATTATGTTATGTTGAAATATTTGAAAAATTCCATTGTCACTACTTATAAAAGGGGCCTCTCACAACCCATTCAAGTCCACTATAAAAATTTGTTTTTCTTAAAACTCTATGCTTATTCCTTATCCTATAATACTATATGATTTTCTTGAGAATATTTTATAATAGATTGGATTAATACCTCCATTTCACAGGAGTCCTCCAAGGGGAAACCCAAGCCCTCAACATGAATACAATTTTCCTAAACATCTTTTATTGTCTTAATTATATTTATATATATAATTTTCTAATTCCTATATAATTAAATAAGAATTTTTTATATTAAATTTCAGTATGATAAGGTGATAAATATTAACCACATTTCCCTTTTCTATTAAGAAAAACTACACTGTTATTTGTGTGTTGTGTGGACCACTACATTAAGGAAATCATTAATCATGGAGTCTATGAACAACCACCTCCACGAAGTAACATATATAATTTTTCATATAGTTTATTTATTATTTATTTGACTACATTAAAATATTATTGACCACATTAAAAGTATCTAAAAAATATCATTAAGATTCTCTAATAATACTATTTTTCCAATATAAGTGTAACATCTTGACCTAGGAGCAACTTAAACGGTGCCCTGAGCCGGTTGGATACGTGACCTCAAGCACACCTCCTTGTTTGCTAGAGGCTACTGAGTAGTAGCTAGGGTATAATGGATATAAAATTTGAAGAATATTACCTCTAAACAAGTGAGAAAAATTGGATTAATAATAAATGAATAAAATTATTAGTATAAGATAACAAAAATTGAAAATCAGTATATAATGAATAAAGAACCTTGAATGGGAACACTACAACATACAAGTAGTAACCAACAAACGAAATCAAGTTAATATTAGGTTCCTTAAAGACACCTAGCCAACCATAACTACGTCAACCTAAGAAAAAATGTATCTGAATGTTCCACCATGTATATATAATCCTACAAGTGAGTTTGTCTATAGATATATACATGGACCAGAGAGGCCCTGTGTCTTAGCACCCATGCATCCATGTAAGGGCAATATAATAAGTCTAACATTTTAATTAGGGGACCTCATTATATAATAATAATTATAAAGAGGGACCAAAGGTGTAGCCAAAGCATTTTTGACTCCATAGGTCAATCCAACATTTAGTACTAAATCAAAAAATCTAACTGTAGGGGGTATTAGTGTAATTCATATTATAAAACCTTGTTATTGAACAATAAAAAGTTCTAACTGAGTCTGGGGAGTCATGTACCAAGTCATCTCAGGCTAAGCATGATTTTGAAATCAAGGAGCTAATATGTGGGATTCCATGTTTCAGGATATAAAGTTGAATACTAAGAGGTAATCCAAGACATTATAATATCAAGAATAAGTAGATGAATTGTCAGGACTATGCTGAGTCATTCACATAAAGATAAGACATTAACCGAATTCTAAGGTGGGAATCACCCTTGGAAACCATCTTAATGAATTGGGGTGGCATCCTCAAAGTGGTCAAGGGTTTCCCTTAGGAATACAAGGATGACTCAAGCATAACAACCCCTTTAACTGGAAAAAGTTCCAAAAGCATAAGTCACCTTTCATTAAATAAATAATAATAGGCCATGGTAAAAATCCATGCCAAATCACAAATTGTTTTATATTATTCCATATAAAATTTCATTTATAAATGAAAATGAGGTCAGGTAGCTATATTCAACCATTTAAAAGTTACATTAACTTAGTTTATACTTCCACTAACCAAAGTAATGAAAGTATCCAAGAATTTATAAAAACAAATAAAACCATTTCATTTATAGTCAAACATGAATGGTATGAGAAGAATACATTCCCTAATAGAAGTTAAAAAAATTTATATATCTTCACCCATTTTAATTAATAAGAAAATTCACCCCATTAGTTTTTTTATAAAATGATAGTAATTTTATCATCAATTTCATTTAATTTTGTTTAGTCATATCTTTCAAGAGGAATGATACAACACACCCTAAAAGGTTATTTAAAACATAAGTAAGAAATTACAACCATGAGCACTAAACAAATCACCCTAATGGGTTTTTTAGGTTGAGGTCATCAACCTACAACCATTCTAGGTGGTCTAAAATCAATAAGGTTGTTTTATAACAATTTAATTTAAGGTATATTACATTTTAAAAGCAACACTTGGAAAAGTATGACATGTTTCATAAGGGAAATAATTTATAAACGAAATGAATTTAATGTAAAAAAATAAATAACACCAACCTCATTCATAGGAAAATCCACTTATCCATTATTGTAATTTGCTTTGAGTTGGAATAAGAGAGATTATAAAATTATACAAAATCCATGAAAATAGGGGTAATTAGCTCTTAGGAAGATAATGATGGAGATGGAGAGATAAATGAAGAAAATAATTAATAGCGCCCATTAAATTATTGATACACTTACACCGTGATGAACGATGCTTGATTCCAAGATAAAATATAGAATAACCCACCATGGTAAAAATAGGAGGAGAGGTGAAAATGTGGGAGTCCTCCTAGGATAATAATGAGGGAAAATAGGGAAAAACCTATTTAAGTGAAGTGGGGTAAAATAATCATTTATCCCCTTTAAATGAGACTCATGGTTAGGTATCATGGTTTATCTACTTATGTACCAACCATGAATCTCACACTTTCCATGATCTATACCCCACACAGTTTTTCCACATGGTTTAAAATAACCATGCACCAACTATGCAGTGATATTGGTTAAGTGAAACTAACCATGCAGGCTGAACACTCATTTTGGAAAACCATGCATAGTCGATGCATGCACATATAGAATTAGGTTCATACATTTTACATGGCCATGAAACCCACAATGCATGATTAAAAAAACCTTGAAACTCTCCATATATTGTAGAATGGTTTCCCCAAAGAAGTGGAAGTGTTTATGTAAGCCATTTAGCCTGTCTATTTCTCATAGAAACAGAGTTTTAAAATCCTAGTGCTACTGAAACTCAAACAAACTTCTAAAAAACTTCTCAAACCATAAAACCAATACCAAAAAACACTTTAAAGTTCTATAACTCTTTCATCTACATTCAAATACATAATTTATGTTTTTTCCTAACCACTAAACTGAAATTTAAAAATTAGATGGAATTTTAAACCTAGTCCAAAAAACATAAGATAAAATATTCCCACCTTAGAACTTATTATAATTGATAATCCTTGGGGAAAAAATGAAAAAATCACCTTACCTATTTGGTTCAGGAATTTCTATTTATATGGATGTGTTGTATCTTGTAACACCCAATATACCGCCTAGAGCCCTTTTAAATTAATTGAACTTAAATAGAAAAAAACCAAACCAAAACTCATAAAAAATAAAAAATATTAATGCAATTCTTTCACAAGACCATATAACATGAGGAATGATCATGTAATAATACCATAAACCAAACGTCCTATGGGATTTACCATTATAGGTTCTATCTTCCTCATGAAAATTTGTGTGTCACAATACTCCCGCCATTGAAATTTACATTAAATCACTCCCTTAGTTTCCTGGAGACATACCTAACTCATTTATGAATTTAAAAGAGAGGTTAAATCCCAATCTATCCAAATTATACTATTCATGCTGAATTCTCCTAGAAAAACCATGGGAAACCTTAAGATATACTTGTATAATCCTAACAACATGGTAAATATGATTCCCTATTAACTAGATACAACTTCTAGAGGAACTCAAATAAAACTGACTTTGGTTGAATACTTCTGATAATGGTCAGATTTAATTTCTAGTGCATCATTTAAAACCAAAATTGAAAGTCTTTATCTAAAGGAATACTGAAATTTTTCAGAGAACACTCAACGAAGTCTATACCTTACTTCTAGTGATGTCTCCTGAATGAACCATCCCCTAATCAAAAGTTTTCATAATTCTATAACACTGGAACTTACATTGTCCCATTCCATGATCCAGATAATTTCAAGGTACTCTAGGATTAATTACCACAAATAGATTTCACCAAAACCCATAATTAAACCCTTACATAAAATTTACCAAATATTCGAGTTATACATTGACTCATTTAGTTAATTGAATTCAAGTTCCAACACAACCATCACTTAGCTGGACTCAATGTTCCTTGAACCTTGTCACATGAGTGTTGCGCTCTAGAAACTAAAATTCCACTCCCAACCTGAGGATAATCCATGTTTCCACTTAAAAAAAATAAAAATTTATTACCTTGATGCATTCCCTATCCACTAACAGAAATAAAAATGTCTACGGATAATGATCCACTCACTTTGGACCACCAACATAAATGTCACCCAACACCTATTCCATTTTTTCAAGAATATTTTCCATGACGAACAAAAAAATTGGAACCAAAATGAGAGTCACCACCCTTAAAAATCAATTGGTTTATTATAAAAAAAGTATATTTCCTTTAAACTATTCCTTGACCAAAACTCTAAAAGAGTTCTTCAATGAAATCATAAAAGATATTTTTTTATATGTCTTAGCATATAAGTGATGCTTTCTTAGTTTACTTAGGATGATATTAAGGTAGGGGAAATGATCTCCTCTAAATAAAAGTAGACTAATATTTAATCATCAGGCATATATAACTCACTCTGAGCTGCATTCTAGTCCTTCTAGCTATTTTTTTATATCCTACACTAGAAACCACATCTCCTGAAAATGCATTTCATGGTTTAAAAATGGTCTAATGTTTCACGTTACTCAAAATAAACTAAAATTATCCCTTATCCTAGGCACTTGCCTTGAATTTCCAAAAGCTCTGATTCACCCTACCCATAAAAATCATACTCAAAACCATAGTTCAAATCCAAAAAATTACCATGTGAAATAGGTGTGAGATAAATTTTTTCACATGAAATGGGTGCACATCCTATTCCACACAATTTCAATACTTTAATAATGCTCCTGTGAGTCATTTATTAGAATGATCATGCTGGCCATGCAACAAAACACACTATTATTTTAACATTTCATGATTTTATTTCTAACCTCTCTTTATAATTATTCATTTTCCTATTCCATGATTTTTCTAAAAATCACCCACCTTGGGGAATCATTTCTGAAATAAGGAATCAAACAGATGACTACTGGTCAATAGGGATAGGCACCTGAACTGTATTTCCATTAAAATAAAGTTTTGATAAAAAATAAGTATTCAGATTCTAAAAAATCTAAGGAATATTTATACCATAATCAAAAGAATCAAGTACCTATCATTTATTGTTTAAGAAACAAGCGTGAAACAAATTTTACCCCAAAAATGAAGATATAGAACCTAAGCCAACCTCTGATGTAGTTTTCCCTAAATTAAAATTAAAATAGGGTTACTAGATCTATCCTCCTAGCCCTATAGTCTCTCACATGATATCTATAAATCAAATAAGGTTATCAGTTACAATATATCTAATTCACCTATAAAATCTATCTTAAAAATAAATTGAATTGAAGAAGGAAGAAAGTTGTCAACCTAAAAGGGTCATAACCTCAATGTAAATGTACAAGAGTAGATATTCCTCAATTACCCGCTAGAATAATCCCATTGGAGGATAAAATTACTATAAAGACACCCACCAACCTGCGTGTATTGTTTCATTATATAAGAGTCCTACCCATGAAATGTCAATAATTAGGCTTGGATGGTTCCAGAAAAATGGCATCAGAGAAGCAATTTTTCAATTTGTGGCATTAGGTAGACTGGTGATTAGGGTTTTCAGGACTCGAGGGGTAAGTTTGAGACGGACATCATGAATCCTTTGCTTTTTTTATAATCATTGAGTTACTAGGGGTAATCTAGGATTTGAGTAACTTGTTTTAGTTATTGGGTGTGTGGACAGGGAATGAGAATATAGGTGAATTGGTGAAGTTTGGTGAGATTACATGGAGTAGTGACCCATGATGATCCCAAGTTCATGGTTTGAGGACCTCATAGTAGTTGGTTCTTTCCTTTAGTGTGTTTCACTAAATGATGTGTCCAATTTTTTCATGGAAATTACTTATCTATTCTTTTAATTTGGCGTTATTTGTGTTTAATTTTGTTTTTAGTTGGAGTGAGGTGATTTTGAAATAAAAAGTGATTTTTTAGAAAAAGTGGTATTCAAAAGAAGAGTTAATTCAAAACTATTTTTACTCAAAAATTGGTCATTAGAATTTAAGTTGGTCTTGATAGTGATGTGGGTATTTTGAGATGGTGGAATGGGAATGGAAATGGTGATTTCTGGAAGAGTTGTTTTGGATATAGTTGTCTTATATTTGGTTTGTGAGTTGGTATTTTGTTTGTTGGAATCATTTTAATTTAATTTGGTGTGGTTTTTGATTGATATTGGTTTGGTTATATGTTTTTTTTCTATGTAGAGTATTCTAAACAAAGATATCCCAAAGGTTTTCAGTGAGTCACCCCTATTTGTTGACCCTACCCAGATTCCTGCTAAAGTGGAAGAGTTGAGTTCTTCTCAGTTGTTTCTAGTTTTCCATGGTGATCAAGATCCATTAAAATCAGTGGAGTATCTTAAGGAAGTAAAAGGTGTCTTTAGGCTGATGGGAACTCCCGAGGCCCTGAGTGTGTGTGATGTGCTGAGTTTGTTTGATGGTTTGGGTTTGGATTGGTGGAAGGTGATCATACCAGCATCATTACAAGATGGAATGTATTGGGAAGTGTTTAATACCTCTTTTATCTAATGGATCATTCCCAAGGAGGTGAAATAAAGGAAAGTGGAAGAGATCTTTTGGTACTCAGCAAGATCAGTGGATGGCGAAGGGTTACGTTGATTATTATAATGAGATGGTTTCTTATTATCCAAATATAGCCTCTAAGGAGTAGATAAAGGCTCCTTTTTTCATTTGGAGTCTTCATCCAGATATTAAGGCATGAATTCTATCATCTAGTGATGTTTTGTTTGAGAAATTAGTGGATGAGGTGTTTATAGTTGAGTTGGTTACTGGAGCATGGTCTGTGGTAGTGGGTGATCATGAAGGTTATCCATCTAGAGAGAAGTGTATAATATAGGAACCTATTATTGGTGAGTATCCTTTGTCAATTTTATATTCTCGCATGCCATAATGATCTCTCATGTTCTTTTAGTGTGGAAAATTTAGATATTCAAATATATCTTGGTAATCCTCTAACATCTTGTCGATGATGTGGCTATTGGGGTCACTTGAAGATGTTCTGTAAGTAGTGTAAAAAGAGAGAGGATATTTTGATCATTGGATGTCATATCCTGGTTATGGGGAAATAGATGGTTCAAGACATTAGGGATCAAGCCATATTCCCTAATGTGAAGCTCTTCACACAGTCAGGAATTGTGGGGTGTGTTAGAGTTGTTGTCTAGCTTTTTTATCCAATGTTGGAGTGAGAATAGTTTATGTTTCTATTTTTTATAGTCTCCTTGTTCATGATAGTCCTTTTTTTGGATAAAACTCTTTATGGTTCCATTTTATTTTATTCTAGTTTTTGTGTTTTGTGTTGTGAGTCTTGCCAGTTAGATTTATTTGGATTGGTTATTGTTTTCAGTTGCATTTGTTTTATAGTCTCCTAGTTTTTCCATTATATATAGAGATTTTTGTTTGAGTTGGGAGTTCTAGGTGGTTGTTTGGGGTAAGGGGGGTCCCAAATTTCTTCATTTTTGGTTTACCTTGGTGGTGTTATAGGGAGATTCAGTGTTATCCATTCTTGAAGACTTCTTATAGTTGGGAGATCCACTATGGATCTTGTTGTGATTTTTTCTAAAATTTCTTGGTTTGGGTGGGGTTTCTATAGTGGGTATAAACCTTTATTTCTCCTTCTTCATGGGTCTCAAAATTATATTATTTCTTATAGCTGGTCGTGTGTGACATGTGGAGTGAAATTTCCCATCAAGGATCTTTTTTCCATTTTTTCATTCATTTTTCATCTTGAGTTCTATTCCTTATTATTTTGGGTGACATTTTAGGGGCATAAAGTGTTTTTTTGGGGAGAATTGTCACACCCCAACCATAATTTTTCTTTTATTATTTTATTTTGTTGATTTTTGTTCTTTTGGTTAAGATTCATATTGAGTTCTCGATGAAATATTTTCTATTTTGGATCTTTTAGGTGATTTTTGAACCTATGAATAGTTTGATAAAGGTTTATAGAGAGGACCCTGAAAAACTATGTAGCTACTAGGTGATGTCTAGGGAATGGTGAATGGATTGTGCATGGTTAGGAGAAACTGCGTAGAAAGCATGATATGAGGCTTGGTAAATTTATAGAACTATTTCACATGGTTGAAACATGGTTTTATAAATCATATGGCCAACCTGTGCATGTATCCCATTTCTCTAGTAGGGTGTGCATAGTTGGTGCACAGTTTGGAAAACTATACAACCAAACTATGTGGATTTCCCAGGTCATTAAAAAAAAATGAAATTACATTTTTCCCTATTCTATTTTAAACCAATTTCATCTTTATCCCCCTTTCTAGACCTAGTCACACCATGGGATCTCCCAATCTTCCATCCCATTCCACTACTTTCATGGTTGAATCTACCCTATGGTTCTAAGGTGAGTTCTTCATGGTTTTCGGTCAATTTTCTACTCTTATAATTCTTCCCCATATTTGATTGGTTATTTATTAGGGTCATCCCTATTAGACTAAGCTAAGAGGTTATGGTTGATGTTTTGTTTGTGTTCCTTTCATTTGTGTGTGTGTGGATCATTACTCAGGTTTCGTTCATCCTTCCTTAAAGGTTTCATTACGTGTACACATCTTTAAGGTATGTGTTCCCATACATTTCCTTTCCAAAACATTCTAATTGATGTTTGAGATTTTAAAATTAATTTTTAATATGTTATCTATGATTGTGAAGTGTTATTTTGATGAATTGTGTTGTTTTTATGTTGCATTTTTTGGAAATTGGTATTTCAAGGGTTTTATTTAATTATACCTATATATAAATGTACGTAAACAATTTGATGAAATTCTTAGTGAAATTTAAAATATTTTAGGATCTATTATAAAGGTGTGTGGTCATGTTGTTGATTGATAAAGTTGTTTTACATGTGGAATTTAGAAGTTTAACGGTTATGGTGCATTTTTATCATTTTATTTTTATGGGTGGGTTCTTGAATTTGGTTGTGTAGTTTCTTATGCATACTCAGTTAAAAAATTTTCTACTATATGGATTTTAATGGGTATTCCATTTGATTTGGTAATATCCATATGTTCATGGGGTGTATATATGGATGGGAACACAAATGGATAATGGTTCAATAAAATGATGATCATTTTAAAACCCATATATCAAGGTTTCTTTCCCTTTATTCCTTCTCATCCTTCGACCTATTCTCTCCAAATTTACTTTCTGAAACCCATAGAAATTTCTAAATGTTTCCACGATTTCAAAGTGATAAAATTTGTATTCAAATGCGTTTCTTAAATCTAGGCCTATGTTGGAATATCGAAGTGTGGTTTGATTTCTATGTGATATAAAGGAAAATTTTACACCTCTGAGCTGTAAGTTTTTCCTTAGTTTTGGAAATGGATTTTTATTACAAATTATGAATGCATGGTTGGTATTTTAGGATTTTTTGGAAAGTGTTTTTAAAACCCATGTGTTGTGATGGCCCAATTTGAAGTTTTGTATGAAAATAATGTGTGATGAACATCTCTATAGTAGTACCTACCTGAAGAGGGTCATCGAATATGTGGTGTCAGTGTTGGGGATAGGAAATCAGGGTGGTATATTTGGGTTATTGTTATATTATAATCATTTCATGTACTCTTAATTCATCTTGTACTACTATCATATGATTCATGGGATTCATCTAGAGGATCGAGTGATGGTTTCTTATTAACCCCGATTAGATGGGTTAGTACCCCTGGAATCTTTGAGAGGAAAGGTGGGACATTACACTGGTGAGGCTAGTTTAGAGTATCCAAGATATTTATTGACTATGGATCTACACTATATCCCTATAGGTGATTCTGATCAGAGTATGTATAGGGACTTCTTCTAGAGATGTTTAGGAAATTCCCATGATTATATATGCATGCTTTTTTACTATTCTACACTTGGTTTTCAATTTTTCTATCTTTTTAACTCCTTTTAATATATTATTTGTTTTTATAATATCCTTTTTAATCTTCTGATATGGTATCCTATTAGGGTTAGATTTTATAAACTGGGTTTTGGAATGGAAAACTATTTTAAAAAAGAATGTTGTTTTTTTTCTTTTAAAATGATAAAACCCTATTTTATAAATGTATTTAAAACTAGTATATGTTTAATTTTTTTTGATAGTAAATGTATGAGATTTGTGGTGATTACACACTACTATGTTTTATTATAACATCTTAATTGTGCCACATGATTAGTAGATCTCAGCTATTTTACTGGTTTAGGTTTCTAGTTTGAGTTTTCCTTTGGAGCAGGTTGGTCCTGTGATTTTTGGTGACCAAAAGGTCATATGAAGATCTGGGGGTTTCAGTTTGGTTCTATTTCTATTATAGATTTATTTTTTGTCACCTAATATAGAATTTAGATCCCATGCATTTATTGTATTTAGTTTTTATAGATTCTATTGGTTTGAGACTTGTTTTTTATTTTGGTTGTTTGATCATGTTTTTTGGGGCTAAATCATTCCCACTATGTTAACTTCAAATCCTGAAACTAGTGGCTAACTTGGGAGGAGTGAGAACACTTCTTAGGCCATGTTTTGGATTGGGTCGGATGTCAGGTCTGATGGTAGCCCATCCTATTTCATGGAAGGAAAAATGTTACTTGAATGACACCTCTCATTTGAAATCTAAAGGAAAGCAATTGCCAATGCTAATTTATCTTAGTGGGTGCTACCTCAAACGAATGAACCCTATTTAAATCATAATGTATTGATTCACAAATAAGGTTCATTCCTAATAATATCTTTAAGATATATCACCTATCTATTAGGTTTGATAAAACTATGAATAAGCCAACCATGATCAAAGGGAAATGCTCACATTCCTATTTCCAGTGTCTCTCCGGAAAAAATTAAATTTATCCTTTACATGAGGGTATTTATTTAAGAATTCATATTCATGGTTTCATTTAATTCCTTTAACCAATGATCATTTATTACAATATTTCAAGTAGCTCATATCTAGGTGATATTAAACCCTAATTATAAGGATTAAATTATACAACTTTACATGTTACTCAATCTAGAGGAAACCAAGCATCATTTTAGGAAGAATAGATTATAAATTTATTTTTTAACAATTAATTTATCAATAAATTTTTATAACTAGATTAGTTAAGCAAAATTTCAACTCCAAGCTATAAATGAAAGAACTCTAAGGTTTTAATTGGAATTTCAATTAACCAAAGACTCATAATACTAAATATCAATGTAGATATTGGGTATTTAACAAAGTAAAGGGCTACTCAAGTAAGATACCCCCATATGATTATATATAACAATAGATAAGTAGTTGGGGAAACTTTAAATAACATCCCCATTAGCATACATATTTCCCCAAGGGGTTAGGTAATAAGGAATACAAGTAAATTAGAGGAGACCTATGAGGGTCCCATCATGTCAAAATGGGACTAATTAGATAGGAAAATATTCCCATTATATAGAGTCAATGCTCTATAAGTTACAATTGTCATCCCATATAAGTGAAACCCAACAAAAATTGGTTTCTAAATATTTATTCATAACCATAATTGGTTTATATCATAAGAAACATTCCACAACTGACCTAATTGGATATAGTTGTGAATTTACGGATTTAATCATATAGGTCTACATGCCCAATTGATGGAGGTGTAGGCCTCCTAAGTCACAATTTACCCTTCATTTAAAAGCATTTTATTTTTCAAATTTTAATTCATCATTTACACATATTTTCACATCGTGGTTTAGTTATATGAATACTCAATCCCAAATTATAAGGGTACTTTCCTTTATAAATGAAAATAGGAATTCAAGTAATGACAAACCATTTTTTAATTTTTTACATCAAATATAAGAAGTCCATATATGATGGTCTAGTTATATGGGCCACTATCACCCAATTTATAAAGGCCCATACATCTTCTAAATTGGAAAATTGGATTCTATTTAATTGCAACCACTAATTGTTTAGCCAGTGCAACCAATTTTCCATGGCTTAAACATTCCACTATTGGGTAATTAAGGTGCCCACATTAATCTATATGGGAAAAACATCTAGTTTGATGCATAATATTTAATAAACAATAAAAAAACACAGGCACACACATATCATAATAATAACAATGAATTCAATCTAACAAATTGAATACCAATAAGCATGGAATTGATTATGATAGTCAAGCGATCATAGAAGCATGGTATATAGGTCATTATGCATAAGGAAATTTATAATTAAACCTATATGACATGACATAAGCATGGAATATAAACTCTATGAGCTTATAATGATACATGAAGTAACACTTCCATGCCATAATAGGAAAAGGGTAAAAATCCATAAATATTGAAATCAGTAGCTAGTAGAAGTAAAATAATCACCCATGGTGAAATAAAAATAAAATGTAATACAAGAAACATGAAAAACATTACTATCCCTAGAAAATTAATATTTACCCTATGTATAGGTTGACCAAACACCAGAATGAGCTATTTACCAAGAGCCTAAAAATTCCTAGTATCCTATCTTGCATCCCAAATCAATAAGTCAAATGGAAGAGAAATATCTGATACCACTTGTAACATACCTATTTGGGAGCTACTAGAATGGTTCCCTGAACCAGTTGGCAATGTGGCCTCATGATTTCCTCCCTATATTCCAACATATTCCAACAAGAAACAAGGGTCTAATCAAGGTACAATAGAGAGACTATACCTTTTTAATTAGTGATAAACATCAGAGTAATAATAAATGAATAATAGAAAAAACCTAAGATAATAACAAATGATAGTCAATAAATAATGAATAATGAACCATTAATGAACACAATATAATGTATAAGAAGTAACTAGTAACTTAAATGTAATCATTTCAGGCAAAGGTTCACTAAAAAGAAATGACTAACCATACCTACTTGAGTATATATTGGAATGTCTCCGAACATGCCATCATGTATATATAAGAATATAAGGGAGTATGTGTGTAGATATATACATGCACCAATGTGGACCCGTGGCTTAACACACATGTTCCCATAAAAGAATAATATAATAGGATTCAAATTTTATTTAAGGGAGCTAGTGATATAGAGATAATGATAAATAAGGACCCAAGGTGTAACGAAAGAATCTGCGTGCTCCAAGGGTCATGCCAACTAATAGTTATAACTCATGTAGTTATAATATAGGGGAATGAGTGTAATATATTGGTTATATCCTTATAATTACACCATAAAATGTTCTAATAGAGTCTAGGGAGTCATGTACCAAGTAATCTCATCCTGACTAGGATTTGGATCCCAATAAGGTAATCCTTGTTAACCCATGTTCTAGGATATAAATATAAATCCAAGGAGGTAATTTAAGGCTTTATAATATCCTGAATAAGCATATGAATCATCTTCACTACATCAAGGCATTCACAAAAATACAATACATTGATTGAATTCCAAGGTGGGTCTCTCCCTTGGAAACCAGCCCAATAAATTAGTGTGGTGCCCTATGAGTTGTTAAGGAATTCCCTCAAGAATCCTGGGTTGTCTAAATTATAACCACTACTTTAATAAAATAAATGTTCAAAAGAATAATGCACCCTATATTAAATAAATAATAATAAGCCATGGAAAACATACATGATAAATAACCAATTGATTTCATTTATTCCATGTAACATTTAATTTATTAATGAAAATAAGTTTCAGTCATGGTATTAAACAATTTAACAAATCCATTAATTTAATTTCATCTTACACTAAATATAGGTAATAAAGTATCCAAGAATTTATAAAAAAATAAACCCATTTCATTTATAATCAATCATGAAGGTGATGTGAATAACCCATGCTCTAATGGAAGTTAGACACATTTTAAATATCTCCACATATATTAATTTATAAGATAACACACTTGGATGGTTTTATTATAAAACTATTGTAATGTTATCAAAAATTTCATTCAATTTGGTTTACTCTCCTCTTTCAATAAGAATAACATAACACACTCTAAAAGGTGATTTGAAATTGTAGTGGGACATTGCAATGATGAGCACTAAACAACTCACCCTAAGGGGTGGTTTGGATTGAGGCCATCAATATCCAACCATGCTAAGGGGTCTAAGAAAAACATGGTTGTGATATAATAATTTAATTTATGGTATATTATATTTTAGAATAAACACATGGAAAAGTACAGTATGAAACACAATGGGAGAAATATAAAAACAACGCGAATTTTATCGAAAAACATATAGACAACATACCTCAAGCCTAGGAATCTACACTCAACCATTATTGGGACATTATTCAAGTTAGAAGGATAGAAATCATAATATTTTAAAAACATCCTAAAAATAGTTTTAATTAGCTCAAATGATGATAAAACATAATATGTAGAGAAATAATAATAAAAGAATTAATTGGACTCATAAACTTACTGATACACTTCGAAAAAAGTGAATAATGATCGATTCCATGCTCAAATGAAGAATAACCCACCATGGGAAGAACTGAAAGAGTGGGGTGTGCACAGGGGGGATTCTAAGTGAATGCCGAGAAAAATGGTTCAAACCCATTTAGGGGTAGCGGGAAAAAATGACCATTTTCCACTTTAAATTAGACACATGGTTAGGCCCCATGGTTTGGCTAACAGTGCGCCAACCGTTTCACTCACACTACTTATGAGCCATACCTTGAATGATTTGGCCACAAAAATTTGACAAACTGTGAACTAACAATATGGTGATACTGGTTATGTTTCATTAGCAAAGCAAGCTAGGTGTAAATTTTTGAAAACCATGGACAACCTATGCATCCGCCTTTGCAATTTTCTACATACATTCCACAGGACGGTTCTCCGCCTCATGCATGTTTAAACAAACTATGTAAAACCCCTTATATAGATTCAAAATTTCATATTGGGAGATGAATTTTTTAAATAAACCATTCAACCTTTATATTTCTCTTAGTAAGTTTGTTTTTTGAGATCTGTACTCTCAAAACTCATTCATACTCCTGAGATACCACTTGTGCCTAAAACCCCACCAAAAAAAAAACTTTAAGGTTTTTTAACTCTGAATTCTATATTCCAAGACTCGATTTTTATTTTTCACCATCTATCAAATTGAAATTTAAAATTTAGTTGGAACTATCAAGCCAATCCAAAACACACGATTCTATAAGAATCTATGTTCATAATCATATTTATACATTAATTATAGTATGTTCATATTTGGGTCAATCTCACTACCAAATTGAATAATGAAAAAATAATAATACAAAGGATGACTGTGGGAACTTAAATACTAATAATATATGATATAAAAATAAAATAATGATTTTATTTTGGTTCTAAAATAGTAACATTAATACTAAATTCATTAATTAGGATACCCAGATTTTTTGTTAAAAATCACTAAGACTTTCTTATCATCGATTTTATCTTCAACAAAATGTAATAGAGAATAAAAATATAACATGATAAATAACTATAAAAAATTAATTCTAGTACCTTGTATGATCTAGGAATGATAAAATTCGAACTAAAAAGTAATAACCAACCTTGTACCTTTGGTACTTATATGAAAGAAACAATAAAAATATCCTATGACCCAATAATGGAAATAAACTATAACTAATTAATAGAATTGTAATATATAGTTATAAAGGAAATATATAAAAGGTTATATATATTATAAGGTTTCTATTTAAGTGATAAATTTATTTATTTTAATTATATATGGGATTCAAGAACTTTAATGGAAGTGAATAATCAAGGCAAGGGATTTTGCATCTCAATTTTGATTTTTTGATATATTATTTATATTCAAAATTGTATTACTTTTTAGGGTGTATAAATTTCATTCATTGTAATTTTATCATATTCAACATGAATTTCAAGGGATTTGTGAGTATATATCATTATCTGTCCCTCACATCCCTTTGACTAAAGAGTTACCAAAACTATTTTAAAACTCAAAATTTTCCATAGTTGTATCCTAAGGTGTTGGTAAATTAAAAGTGTGTGTATGTTAGAAGATATTATATCTCTATTTTAATAATAGAAAGTGGACATGATTTCAAAATATATGAACCAAGGGGAAATCAAATAAAGAAAGGCTATTTAAATATCAACTAAATCTTCACTTAGTGCGTGATGAGTGGGCCCATGACCGCCCATATAGCTAGATAGTTCCAGGGGATATGATTTGGATAATACACATTCTATTACAATAAATAATTAAGTATTTGACTAATATTTCTATGGTTTCATACCATTACAAACTATTACCATCTATATTGAAAACCCATCACTTCGAAAGTACTCTTTGCTATTGTGAATGTTCCTATGGTTGGATATTCACCTAGAAAGCCACATTATTACATTAGGAAGGGAAATTTTGATAATATTTATATCTACTATTTCTATATAGATAACTAGTGATTACTTAGGAATTATTATGGATGAGGTTCCTTAAAGAAAATGATGATATTTATTTTTTAACCATTCAAATTCTTTCTCTAAATGAGTTATGGCAAAGTTATCCCATTTATTAACATGGGGAAAAGTATTAAGATTCCATATGTTATTTTTAAAATTTGGATGTTTAGGATGGAAGGATGATTATATATAGAATTTTAATTCATATAAAACATATGGTGAATGCATTGAACTTAATTAAGTAATGGCTAGGGCCTAGGATTATACAATTCCTCAATACTTCGATTGGTCTCATGAAACCAGATGTTGGGGTTTTTGGTGTATGAATACCCAGTGAAATAATGATGTATAAGATACAACCTTATAAGAATGATTTATTGGTTATGACCTTGAAAGTAATAATAGTTTCTTGGTAGAGGCCTTCTTGATAAATATCAAGGTGTTTAGAATTCCATTACTATGAATTTAGTTAATGTTATCAATTTGATTAATTTTCTTTTCTATTATATCCATGAATATTTGTTATGATTAAGATACTGATTATATGGCATGTTAATTGATTATTAACTCTTCTATAATGTGCATGTCTATTAAGATAGCTTCCCCTATACTTATACCTTTAAAGTGTTTTTGAGATCATCCTTTAATTTTTTCCTTCCCTAGGGTACTAAGAACCAAACTATAAATATATTTAGATATTAAATAAAAGGAATAATAAAGTTTCAAGATGGTTTTATACAATATTTTGATGTACCAATGTAATATAGAAATAATATATATATCTAGTTTCCAAATAATACAAAATTGTTTAGTATGTTGTTACATGATTCCTTGTATCATGTAAAAATGTAATAAAGTAGCCGAAAAATCTAGCTTATTAGAGAATAAGTGTTATAAATAATATAGCAGAGTTAAAAAAATAATCATACATGAATATACTATATTTTCTAAACTTGGGTGTATCCTGGCTTATGTGTCACCTCCATATTACACCACATCACTAAAATCCCATCTCCAATTACCAATACACCCTCCACTATCCACTCGCAACCGCGCATTCCCACTCCATTTTCGTCTTCGACGTACGCATTACCCTAACCCACCATTTCCATTAGGGTTCCCACTACTCTCCTCGACTCCCCTCTCCTGCTCCCCTTCGTGACTCCCTTCTCCCACCACCCTACATGAATCTACTCTCCATCCGCACCTCCACCTCTATATGCTCCACCTTCGGCTCCCCCATCTTTGGATCCTCTACTCTAACCAGGATTCCTACATAAAACCACATGTTATACCTCCTGTTGATCTGCCTCTACCTCTGACACCTCTGCATCCGGCTGCTCCACCTTCTTGACCTCCACCTTCTCCACCTGCACCTCCTCCGTCTCCTCCGCCTCCTATCATTCTACAACAGTGACCCCGACTCATAGTGGATCTAAATATTCTTCATGATGATACTATTGGCATCGAATAAGGGTTATCTGAAAATCTTGGGTTTTAACGTCACTCAATCGAAACGCAAGGAGATCTGCATAAACTAACGACTCGACTAGATAACCCATTTCTCAGATACCTCTACCTCATCAACTCCCCTCAACATTTTCATCATATTTCTTCTGATTTCATTATTTTGGTTTGGATATCATCATTAATACTCTTTTTTTCTCACTTCTTTATTTCTACCTTGTTTAAAATTTTAGCTATGGAGAGATAATTCCTGGGTGTTGATTCAGGTTTGTCTCTATCCCGAAAAACATTACATATCTACATGTATCTGTTCATATTTTTCCTTTAAAACTTTGTGTTGCTTCTATTTTGTGTGAGGATTGTTATATTGCAATGTGAAACGAAACCAAACAAATGCATTTAATTCGGTTTTTCCAAACGAGGCTTGTCATCTCCAAATAGCTCAATGCCATACCACTGCAGTAGTTGTTCATCCTTTTAATAGGTTCTATTAGGGTATGTTATCATATTTTAGTTAATTTTCCCTCTTTGATATCATGTATAACATGCTACTTACTATTTTGACGAAACAACTATCATTTTTTGTTTCATGGAAGGGAATAAAAAATTATTAGCTGATGCTATTGAGAAAGGAATTCTGTTGCGGGAGCAAAGTCTGATGGTGTACCAAAACTACTACCAAGGTGGATTGATGAAGTTAGGTGTCATTGGGGAGGTGAAGTTTATTTTTTTTGATTGATTATATTTAATTCACCATCTAGTGTCCCTTTTAATTAGGAAAGGTAATATTTTACATGGTAGTTCACTACAAAAAAGTGCATCACTTCTAAATATGTGTTGGCCATTTAACAAAATTTTATATATTTTTATTAGCTTATCTACGAATTTTCATTATACCTGCATATATGATTTTTTGAAAACCTAGGGTTTTACCTGCTCTCATCCAGTAGTTACCCAACAACAAGAAAACTCTCTTTATGTATTTTATTTTCCTCACAAAATCTATATTCCTTGTAAAGTAAATGATTGTTTTATTGGATATGTATTCAATAAATATAGGTTGGTGGTTAATGAAAGGGTCATTTATGGGTTAAAAATGAAACACTCATGAGGGGTTGGCTTCGTAACAATGATGAGCATGGAAGAAATCAATAAGGATTTTTGTGCTCTTGATAACCAGGTGATATGATTGTCCCTTTTTTAATTTATGGTTGCATTGACGACACTTTGCAAGGCTCTGTTTGGTGTGATATTTTTATAATTGGAATTGTTTTGTAGGATTTAGGTGTAAGACTGTAAGAGTGCGCATTTAATAGGAGTGTCGAGGGAATGGTACCTTCTTTTGACAACAATGATTAACCAATTTGATCCTTTTTATATCTCCCTTTGTATGTATAGGAAATAATCTTAACACTAGTGATGGAATGTCACATGTGTTATGTTGTATTTTTCTGATGAAAAAGGAACATGTTCAACCTGTTAATGAATATGGGTAGCGATATGAATAATGTTTTCCATATTTTGTAGAAATTTACTCTCTTTAACTATTTTTTTTTATTTTTTAAATTTATCTGTCATTTATAGCCGTACATGAAATGGTTTAATCTTCTGAGCACAACCCTTTATCTCAGTTCCCTCTCTTCTCACATTTCTCTTTTGATACATGAGAATCTACAGTCATTTATAGCTGTATATTAAATGGTTGAATTTACTGTCAATTTGTTTTACTTCATAAAGGGTTCAAAAAGGTAAAAAGTCAGGAAGATGGCCCTACACTGATATCCTTGAATTTTTAGTGGTGATTTCAAATTGATTGAGTTATATACTACTATGTATAAATAAAGATAAATGTTTGAATTCATTTTTATTGAATTTCATCACTTCTAAGTCCGAAAATGGAAAAAATATGTGCATTTCAGATCGTTGTATTTTTATCATTCATCATAATTAAAATATATTTTCCATTTCCAGGTTTATTATTCCTTTTGTTTATATATTTGAAGACAAGATAATCCCTTATAGAAAAGAAAATAAATGAAATTAATTCCATTGATATCAATGCCAGAAAATAATTCTTTTATAGTTTGTGAAATAATACTAATGTCAAGTATGATGGGAAGTGCTTCGCCTACAAGGTACTTGATATATTTCACGATTCTAGAAAGAGTAATGCCAACAATGACTATACAATTGTTTTTTTATTATAGTCCAAGCACAATCTGGAGGATAAAGAACAATTACTCAATTTAATTCAGAAATTTCTCGAAGGCATTGCTTTCATTGATCTCAAGGATGCATACCCAACTGTGATGGAAGATTTGCAGGTTTTTGTATTCCTATCATCTGTTGGTTTTGTCATTTTTTAAATCATTTTTACTTATTTTTTAGTGATGACCTAAGCTGGTTTTTCTTTTGAAGATGAAATCATTGGAAGAATGTAAAATAAATTATGAATTATTCACTTATTTTATTGGTTCGAGGATAGTGATTCCTATATTATGTTTTCCTAGATTACTCATATATAGCCACATGAACGGGTTTTCTCCATTATGGTGTTTTTTCGTAATGTTTTTAAATTTCGAGTAAGTTTTATTTAATTTCCATAAACATTTTTCAGTTTCTTTGTTGTGTTTTATTTTCTAGTCTGTTTATATTTATGTTTTCCTATATTAATCATTTATAGCTACTTCTGCATTTCTTTGGCATGTGTTTTCCAAGTACCCATACATAATGTTTTTATAGCTTACATATGCATAATTATTTCTTGGTTTTTTATGCATAAGTGTTTCCATATTTCTTATGATGGCCATATTAGGTTGATATTGATGCTTTCATATCTATATTTAGTATGTAATTAATGAATCCCTATTCATTTCACTTCTATGCATTTGGATAATGTTTTACTATTTAATTCCATAAAACATATTCTTGCAGATTCCATAAAAAACATGCTTACAAATTCTTTTTTCTTGGATGAATGCTCTATTGAATTTATTCCATTATTTATGTGGTTCCCTTATCTCATTTGTTTCCAATGATTTTTCAACACACATATTCCAATATATTATTCTTTGATTTTATTAGAACATAAGATGGAAATATTCTCAGTTAATGTCCTTGTATTAATTTAACTAGAAGGCTGGGAATGCAGCATTGAATCATAAGGTAACACCTCACCTCCTATCTTAAACATTATATCCTTTTGATAGGTAATGTAACTTACATCTTGCATGAAGGATTAATTTCTTATTATGTGGGAAAATGTTTGGTAAACCCATTTTTTCTAGTTTTAAAGGATATTAATAAAATTGCTTATCTTTGTAAATTTATAACTATCCCGGTATTTTTCTTCAACTATTTTAATATTTAAAAGGTTTTCTTTCTTTATTGTTGTGTGTTTTCCCCCATTTTTGAAATTTCATTGGACTAATGTACTCTTTTTGAGCAATGGTAATTTTATTCTTTTTTTAGTTATTAGTTTCTTTTAGAATAAATGGTCTCAAATATGTTTTTTCCTTGAAATATTTTTCTTAATTGGCATGATTCAGTGACTTACTTGCAAGACTTTAGCCATGAATAAATAATTTTGTGGTACCACGACATGGTATGTCATTATAATCACCACAACAGTTTCCTTAATAAACAACACTAAAAGAAAAGGAACATATGATATGTGTATCTTATAATGGAAACGTGCTAAATGAATTTGATTCAAATGAACAAATCAGGTGATTTATTTTTCATTTCATGCTTGGAACTTTCATTTTTTAGTAGTAGTTTCTTCTTCACATTTCTCACATTTTAATAATATGATGTGGTTTTTTGTTTGGTTGTTTGATGTTTCAATATAGGGGTGGAATCTATATCTTAGCTTATGCTGCTTCATCTTAAAACAACAATGGAATTGAGATGTATAAACATGGATGTAAAGATATGATGTCCATGAGATGTGATTGTAAAGTATATACATAGATTTATTATTCCCTCTATACTTTCTGACTTAATCTATTCTAGATTCAACTTCTCAATGTATATAGGGATGTTCCAATCTTGAAATGATATCCTTTGAGAATAAGGGCTGTAGGTATCTGCTTCTTTATGTTGTTTACTTTTCGTTATGGTGTATTGATAGTGAAATATATATGTATTTTTTACTCCATTTGTTCATTTATGCAGACATGCTAAAAGATAAATTGTAAGAGAAATAGCCTATAGTTATTATTATTAAATTGATCAATTTTTCTTCAAGATACATTTTGTGTCATTTTATATAACATAAATGGTATGTTTTTGGATGATTCTATGAAGGAAAATTGATTTTCAAGGGTTTCTGTAAAGGAAGTGTCTATTCTTGACTCATGATTATTCCATACACGAATATACTATTTTTGTGGTTAAAGAAGCTCAATGAAATTTTGGATGGCTCATCCAGAGGTGTGTTCTTATGAAATGACCATCACACTAGTATTATAGTCTTCTAGTGACCTCTATATACATCTAATGATACTAGTCCATTTTTCTCTTCATTTCCTATAGTTTCATTTTTATTAATTTATAAATGTTTCAAGTGTTTTTTTAGGGCTGACATGATTAGTTATTGCAAACACTACTTCCTTATTTAATTTACTAACTATATAACATCAACTTTTTATTTTATATCATGAATATATATTTAACTTCTAAAATGTTTGACTATCTATAGAATGCTACTAGTGAAATATTTTGAAGCTCGCAACTTATTGTAAGAAAATTTTGTAATTGGACGACTGTAAAACTTCTACTTGATGAAAAATATCTCCATATCTAAATATTATAAGTTCTCCTATCTTTATTGACTAAGTTATTTTCATTATGTATTACAATTAATCCTTAGTACATATCTAATATTTTTTATTATAACCACTCAATTAATTCATCTTTCACTTTGTATTTTACTGTACTCAATATTGTTTTCCTAAATTAAATTGATATTGAAAAGAATTCTCCATCCTCTACAATTAGAAATTACTTTACACATGATGGAGGAGAAATATACTAAATGTTTTTAATGTCGGACAATATTCTGTAGAATTATTATGTTATTTTTTCTTGTTTTACGTCAATTATTTCTGGACATTTTGTTGTATTTGAAGTTTTTCAGTTTGAGGGACGGTCTCCATGATGGATGTTACTCTTATAGTTACATTTTCATCCATTCTATTCATGATTAAATATTTACATGATTATTTGACTATTTTGTAATTGTTTTTTCAGCACATGTGAATACATCAACAATATTTTAAAATTAATACAAGTTTTATGTTATAAAATCAAAGATTTAACATCCCTTTCGTTCAACATATGAATTCTTGCAATTTGTTTTCACTATTGACTACACTGTATTTTTTTTATTAATTAATAACATATAAAAATAATGGGTTATAAATTTCCCCCAAATTTTTAGTGTTGAAGGTGATGGGGATGTGCTTTCTTATTATTCATTAGGAAAAGAGGGTGAATCATAGCGAACTTCTATAAAAGTAGCATTATAGCACGCCATAGAGTTTTTCGACTCAGCATTCTAAGTAATCACCTTTATAGAAGATTTCATCATTCCCAAGCTTCTTAAAAATGACTCTTTCTCACCCCTCAAGGATGGATTATTTTATTTTTTATTTATCCTTGATATTTGTAAACATTAGTGAAAATATATTGTAGTTTAGCCAAAATATAGTTTAATTAATATTGAATGCAGCTGTTTGCATACTGTAAGCTGTATGCATACAGTCTATTCCTCTAATAGCATATAATCCATGATTTCTATAATAGAACAGTTTTGACAAATATCTCTTACATTATATGCCATTTATAGTATTAGTTTATTTCTATACATGCATGTATTTCTTTATCGAAATTTTTCATAAACCATTTATCGGCTTTCAGTTTCAATTACATGAACTTTATATATATGAATTTTAAATGAATTATTCTATTTCGTAATAGTGAATAACTCTTTATTGAATAGATTTTGATTTAAAAAATATCATCCTCTGCTAAAAATATTCCATATCATAGTCCATGATTCATTTTATTTTCTCTGTATCTTTTTCCTTCATATCTCATCTCATTATCACATCCCTCTTCCATTTGTTGATAGGTACAATGAATTTGGTTGTTCTATTACTTTCAGGCATACTAAAGACTTCACATCCCAGAATAGATCAAATAATATTCTTAGGGAGCTGAGGGAGAATCTCTATAGAGCTAATGCAGATACTCAAGGGCTGAATGTGGGTGTCAAGTTTCTCTCTTCATCTATTTATTTTATTAAATTTCACCTTTCGTTTTATCTTTGTCTATGATCTCTACATTCTTCATTCCATATTGTTCTATATACATAATAAATAGTTTCACTTCATTTTCAGTTTTCCCATACAATCCACTCATTAAATATATTATTATTTCCTTTAATTTCACATTTCCTATTTTTATTATTATAACCACTCTCTTATCTTTGATTTAACTTTCACTTTTTATTTCAGTGCCTGCATTATATTTATTATGATCAAAATTGAAAATGAATTCAAATATTCTTCCTCAAAATTTAAAAGTTCATATAATATTACTCGATCATTATTCTTTGTTAACTATTTCTATAGTTTCTTCATATTATATGCACTAATATTTTATTATCCCACACCATTACATTCTAATTATAATTTGTTCAACATTTCTGTTTCTTCTCAAATTTTATAAATGTTAAAATCTTATTAAAAGAAAAACCTGTAATCGAATATGCCGTGAAATAGCATGGGTGAGTACTAGTTATAAATAATCCACATATGGGTAATCTATCCATGTATGTAATAAAAATATAATTATTCACGTGGATAATAATGGCCTCTTTCTTAATTATATAATGTATAATTGAAGACATTATAATTTTAACTTTATGGACTCATGCTAAGACATCATATATAAATAGGTAATTTACACACTAAATAGAAGAAATAATGTGTCTCCTGAGACCTATAGATTTATTGAGGGTATATAACTGGAACCACAAATTATATACTAAGAAATATGTATTAATCATATGAAACGAGTTAATAATAAATATAATGAATAGTAAACTTGAATATCCATATTTGAAAACTAGAATATGAAATGCCAATATTTTTTTAGTTAATAAATAGAAAAAATTAATCACAATCCATTTATAGAAACAAATTGGATAATATAATTAGATTATATCATTATTGAATCATAAATATCATTAAAGGATGTTAAAATTGACTAAAAATCTATATAATAAAAACATTTTAAAGTCCATTTAACAAAAATAATAAATACCTTTTTATTTGAAAAAATTCGAAAAAATATTTAAATATCAGGAATAACATCTTCTTTAAAAAACTATGGAAATTAGTTAAGGAATATTGATAATGAATAATTGATATGATGGTTGGAAAAATATCTAATGTAGTAAATGTTAAAAAAATATTTTATTCCAATTTTTTTAAAAATTATAAAGTGTTTCATAATAGAAAACATTTAAAAGATTATGTTTGATCATTTTTTATAATTTCAATGTTAGTAGAAAATTTCATTGAGAAATAATATGTAATTAAATAATAACTTTCATAAAACAAATTTCAATAATATATACATGGATGAAAAAGTTCACTAACTCAAGAGAAGAAATAATTTTGGTTTTTTTAAACACATTCCTTTGTTAATTTGAGAAAAAAAGTGAGTAAAATGAATGAAAAAAATAAAACCCTATAAAAATATGAGTAAAGGAAAGTAGATTGGGTGTAGTATAGGAATAAAATGTAATTTCACTAATGGAACCTTAAACACAAACAACCCTATATACGAATGATATTGGGAAATAAATCCATACATTAGACTTTCACTATGTCATAAACCCTCTAATATACTATGTAATAAATTTGTACTTATCATACATATATATCAAAAACATAGTTTTATTTATATTACTATATTGTATTCATTAATAATTCATTCTTACCCATTTATTAATAATGTTTTGTTAAAATAAATATTGGAGTGTAAACCGTTTCATTTCCAATACATGTTTCTATTTAACGATTTAGATCCTTAACCCTAGTCATGGTTTCAAAAACTCTAAAATCATAATATATTTTAATTATCCTTGTTATAACCTGAAAATAATTTTATAACATTCTATTAAAAATGAACAAGAAAAATGAATTACATCCTTTTCCTAGAGATGGTACTTCGTACATACGCAAGAGAAATGTTTCCATATTTTTAATAGACGAAAATAAATTTGAATAGATAATGTTTTACTTTTAAATAATTAAAAAAATAATATAAATATAATAATTATTCATTAAATTTGTTCTTATATTTATCTATATTAGGAGGAAATAAAGAAAATAATCACATCACTTCATGGATGTGGTAGTTCACAGGTACACATCAGAAATGTTATCATTTTCTAATGGATGAAAGGGTATGAATTTAGAAGAAATATTATATTTAAATAATCATAATAATGTTATAAATATCATATATATTCATTAATTCCTTCATTATAAACATATATGTGAGGAAGTGATGAAAAAGGAATACATCACTCCATGGAGACGATAGTCTGTACGTATGCATGGGCGATGCTTTCATCTTCCATAGATTGTAAAGGAGAAAAAAAATAAAAAAGGGTCCTTATATATAAATAATAACATCTTAGTATATGAAATATAAAAATTTTATCATACCAACATTGTTATAGAATTTTTTAAGTAGGTGAAAGTAGAAATAAACATGAAAATACTCAGTTAAGAGTTATATTTTTTTTTTCAAAAAACTCCTTTGGGATACATCTCAATCCTTCTAGTATTTGTATTTTGGTGATAAAAAGACCAATAGGACTAGGGGAGGGATTTTTGGATGGGATTTGGTTAGATATTTGTTGAGATAAATGGCTTAAGTGGTGTGAATAAGATCAGAGAAGATGTTAACCTTTATAAGTGCGGCGAGTGGAACACTTCTAATTCTTTATAACTATTAAAGAGTATAAGTATTTTAATCCTAGAAAAGTGAATAATAATTTTCTCTATTTATAAGTTTGGATGATATAGGATCAAAATTATTTCAACCAATAGTATTTAGAAATTTTTTTAAGTTATTTTACCCTTATCCCTTTAGTTTAGCCCCTTATTACACCTTATTAACCCTTACCGTGGCAACATGATACATAATCATTAATGGAAAATACAGTCATTATAAAAGTTAAATTAGATATGAAGTGGAAAATGTTTTATATTATCAACCATTTACCATTAACATGAATAAGGTAATGTTTTTATGATTTTTAGAAGAACTAATTAAATGTTGTTTAACTAAAAATATCTTTAAAGTCATTTTAAAGAAAATTCACAAAATTTGACTTTAAGAAACATAAATATTACCATGGATTTATAATTTTAATGTATACAATTAATTTAATTTAATTTTTATTCATATAAATCATTAAAGGATTTATGTTATTCACAAAATATCACTTTTAATAATTTAAACTATTTACTTTTGTTTTTCACCTGCTTACATAAGAACTGCATCAATGATGCATAAGCTTTTTAAGAAATTTTACCATTGAAAAAATTAAAAAAAAATTAATATCATAAAAATAATTTATTAGTATTCAAAATAAACACCCATAACCATTATTAACACTTTATTATTCTTATAAAAACATAGTATATATACTAAAGTAAAGAGAGTGGCAATTTGTACTAATTAATAATTTTAAATAATATAAAGGTTAGTATTAAAAGATAATTACATAAGATTTATATTTTATTGAAGATAATATTATTTTGGTTGAAAAAACTAATATAATCATATAAATTCAACTGTTTAAGATATTTTTGGAAACTGTACCATAGTTTTCACCTAGATTAACCCATTTTACCCTCAACTGAGGTGATGATTTTTTCCCAAAGTTACTATTTAGTATGAAAAAAATTTAGTTTTACTTGTTAAGTAATAATAATTATAATGGTTATAAATATTTATTCCATTTTACAATATTAAATTCCTAGAAGTACCAGAAATTACTTTTAATATAATTTTAAAAAATGCAATGAAAAATCATTTTTCGGAAAATTCTTGCTTAAGAATAAAAATGATTTTATACCAAAATAATTTACAATATTGATTGTAAAGGAAATAATTGGATTTATTTAAAAAATGAGACTTATTTTAATTTAAAAAAAAACAAAACTGAATTTTACCCTATAATTACTTAATTAAAATAAAATAAACAAAAATAGTTTTTATTTGAACGAACAGATTACTTAAATTTTCAACTTACCAAACATTGATTTATAAGATAAAAATATATTTTTAATCACATTTATTATTATATATATTTGATCTAGTAAATTTTCTGCCTAAATAAGTATCCCGTCCTTATATCATGATAATATCATAAATGTTAAAATATTTGTATAATCTTTATTTTTCACTTTTCACATAAAAAACAATCTTTTAAAAAACATGAAAATTAACCATAAGGTACTTTTATAATTATGAATTGAAAAATCAATTTCATTTAATCAAATTCAATTTCTAAAAGCTTTCAAAAATAATTCGAATATCTGCACACAAACATGTGAATTCCATTTGTTGAAAAAAAATATTTTCGAAGCATAAAATGATTTTATTCTCATTTTTCCCTAGAAACAACCATTATAAAACTATTAATTTTTTATTGAACACATTATAAATAAATTTCATAAAAATAATTAATCAATAGTGATTAAAATAATTTACTAAAATCAAAATACATTAATCATTTTAAAAATAGTTTTACGAAATATCTCTCATTTTAACATCAAATGATTTGATATTAATTTTTAAAGGATTGATAATCAATGTACGAATGATTATTCATTAGTTTTCATGTATAAAAAATAAAATTTCAGTAAATTTTTTACTCAAAATAGAAGAATATAATATTTTTATGAAACATATATAATACAAAGAAAACTCACTTTTATAGAAATAATGGCCAATTTAAACATTAATTTTTCATAACCCTATATGTTTTAATTATTATCATTCAAAATTGAATAATTATTTTTTGGTAACTAATCAATATATCTATATTTGGTAAATTTATCAAAATTTATTGTTTAATATTATTACTCATATTCATACCCACCAATAGAATAGCTAAGTTATAATAATCATATTTAAATAATAATATATCTATAGTGTATCATGGCTTTTTTAAGCTTGGTGTTGCATGTATAATGAGATATAATACATATTATCCATAAGCTAAAATCTTGGAATATTTGACTCTACCATACTTATAGAAACTGTATCCTCATAATTTTAACACATTTTGAGAATATCATGACATGATAATAGTTTTTTTCCATAATTTTAATTTTTGGGATAAGACTTGGTAACTTATTATTTAATATAAAAATATTTCTTGAAAAATATGTGTTCCTTTAAAATAATTATACATGTAAATGTGTTTATAGAAAAATACATTGATAGTAATCTGATACTTTACACATAAAAAATGAAATATTTAACTTCTATTCATTGAAAAATTGTTAAAAAAATAAAAAATATTAAATTTATTTACTTGGTTTTGATTCAATTAGCTTCCTAGATCTAACTAATCTAATATTTAAAATATTGAACTAATAATATGAGTTCTTCATCCCTGAATCACTAAAATAAAACTTTAATTTATCATGAAATCCCTAAAATGAGAATGTTTTTTTGTAAGAATGATATTCTAATCATTGATTCCTCTCATTCCATGCCATTAAATAAGGCCAAAACTAGTTAGAATAAGTAAAATTAATAATCAATAAAGTGAACTAATAAATAAAAGAATTTTATTTAAAATATTAATAACAACACCCATGGTTCAATATTAATATTTAAACTATAAAATTATCTAGAATATACAAGACCAAATTTGAAAACTACTTAATCATACATTCACAAAAATTTACTATAATTACCCTTAATTCAGAAAACATAATAACCCTAATGTTTATATGGAATAGTGAGGGTATTCCTTTTCTAAGAAACATAAAAAAAATATTCCATATTTGGAGATAATATTTCCAATAGAATAAACTTTATGAACTCAAGATTCACACATGATAAATTTATCAAAAAAATATTTCAACTAAGATTCCTATAAATTATTCCAAATTTATTTTTATTATCTTCAACTTTTTTATAGAATAACAAGATAAAATAAATAAATAACATAATTAAATTATCAAGATAAACCTTAATGCTTAAGAAATTGGTACGTATAGTGCTTTATATTCAATTAGTTGAAACACTGAATATCAATTATTTATTTATTTCCCTTTCATTCTTGAGGTAGATAGTCCATATCTCCAAAATTTTAAAAAAATCTCATAAACATTAAGATTTTACTTGGATGATTCTTCCCATAATTTCCACATGTTTTTAGTAACATCCTTACATTATTGTCCTTTTCATCATTTCTTTTTTCCCTTAGTTCTCAATCATCCATTTCTTCTCTTGATATCCTTTGATTATTTATGACTTAGATAATTATTTCTCTATACAAATTTACTTTTATGCAATATCATCACATTATAATTTTTTTTGGGATAATAGTTACCTTTGTATTATCAACTTATTTACATTAAATAAATCACTAATCTTAATTTTTAGATTATTTACTTAGTGCATAACATGCCCTATTGTTCTCATAATTTTTTCCACAAACTCAAAAAACATTTCCTCTTACTTTTGTCTTCAATTATAGAATTTTCTTTCCTTATCATCTTCTTCTTTATTTGGAAAATACTTATCAATGAAAATCACCTTAAAGTATTTCTATTCCATTCCATTTATATAATACCCCACATTTATATTTTGAATTGATGACAACCATTGATCTGCATCTCCTTTTATACAATATACTTATAGAAGAGTCATTTCCTTTTTCATTAATTCCCAAAACCATAAATATATTTCCAATGGAATTGATCTATTACTAATATACCAATATATTAATAGTATCCTTAAAGGATGGAGGATTCTTCAATTTGAAGTGGTCCAACATTATTTCACTATATTAAGAAAAGAAGATCTATATTGGATCAATTTTAAATTTTAGATGATATAGGGTTGAAATATAATATATAAGAAGAGTTAGATAAGTTTTTTAATTTATTTTAACTCTTCTCTCTTTAATTTAGCCCCTTGTAAACCCATTTTAACCCTTTCTTTAGCAACTAGAAACATAGTATTTAAGGGTAAATAATGAAATTATAAAAGCGTAAGTGGATCATAAGTCTGACATTTATGAGATTCTTGACCATTTACCATAAAATATACCAAAGTAAATATTTTTATGATTTTTAATACAATTAATTAAATATTCTTTGACATAAAATATATTTAATGGAATTTTTGGGAAGATTCATATAATTTTACTTTAAGAAACATCAATATTACCAAGGAGTTTGAAATAGAAAATTTTAAAAAATTATTAAATTTCATTTAATTCCATACATATCATTAAACACTATAAATTATCCCAAAAGAATTACTTTTAATATTTTAAAACTGTTTATATTGATTTTTCACCAACTAGTACAATCGTGAAATCAACAATGCGTAATCATTTTAGGTAATTATATAATGAAAATATTTAAAATAAGTTAATATAATAAAATAATATATTAATATTTAAAATAATTATTTATAATAATTCAAAACATTTTTTTTATTCTTATGAAAACATATTATAGATATTAAAATAAAGAGTGAGATATTCTGTACTTATTCTTAGATTAAAATAATATAAAGGATATTATCAAAGGGAAATGAAACAAAATTGCCACAATTTCAAGAGTAGGATAATTTTAGTTGAAAAAAACTTTTATAATGAAATTAATTCATGTTTTTGAGAGCTTTTTAGACCTTATCTCATAGTTTTAACCCCGGTTAACCAATTTTACCATTAACCGAGGTGACAAATTTTTACCATTAATACTATTCATTATGAACAAAATTAAATATATATCATAATGTAATATTAATTATAATGAATTTAAATATTTAATGAATTCTAAATTATTAATTTATAATAAGTGAAATAAATTACTTTTAAGTTAAAAATTAAAAATTTAATGAAAAACCATTTTTAGAAAAATGCCCACTTAGGCATAAAAATGATATTATACCAAAATTAGGTATAATTTTGATTAATATTTAATTAATTAGATTAGGTAAAAAAATCTAGACTTATTTTTATTTCATATAAAACCAAAACTGAATATTACCTTAAAATTATTTAATTAAAAGGAAGTAAAGAACAATAGTTTTTGTTTGAATAAAAACATTATTAGATTTTCAAATGTCACAAGTATATTTAAAAGTTTAATATCATGTTTTAAATTCATTATATTAATTATAAAATAAATATTGTATCTTGATTTTTTTCTTAATAATACTTTTTATCCTTATATCATGATAATTTCATAAAAATTCTAATATTTTTAAAATTGGTATTTTAACTATTCACATAAAAATAAAAATTTTCATAAATATCACAAATATTCACCAAGAAATAAATTTTAATTAATGAATTGAATAATTATATTCATTTACTAAAATTAAATTTCTATAAGTTGTAATAAATAATTCTAATATCCTTTCACAAATGGGTAAAAACATTTTTTTGAAAATAACTATTTTTGAAGCATAAAATTTATTTATTTTTATTTATTGACTAGTAAGAACCATTACATGATTGTTTATTTATTGGATAGAATATAATATCAATATATTTAATAAAAATAATTAATCAATAGAGATTAAATTTATTTATAAGGATATTTTAAATGGTGATTCCTTGGTCAAAAGAACAAAGCTCTAAAATTTAGTAAGGAAAAGAAAAAGGTAAAAATGTTGAAAAGTGGAAATTTTTTACAATCCTTTTCATACAAAAAATTAATATATGTTGGAAGGTTATACAACCAAATTCTTCTATTTTTAACTCATTTTTTTGAAAGACCATTTTCTACAGCATTTTATTTGCGATAAGCGTGAGTAATAATATGATTTCACTCAGAGAGGTGTTGGAGACAGTGTATCAGTTTGGCAGTGAGAGTCTAAGAAAGGTGAATGATGCCATTCTGGGGGGATTATAAGATGGTAGTGGAGTCTATTTGTATCTATATGTTGTTAAAAACATAGTGTTTGACAAGATCTACCACTATAATAATGCCATACATCTCATATATTAAAGAGTAGGAATATCCAAAAGTACCATAATAACATCCATGGACCTAGACATTGTGATCTCTGCACACCACACCGCATCCCAAAGGGCCCGAGTTTCCCTTTGAGGCACCTTACGAATTAATATTTGTCTATATTGTTGTAGGATATTTCCATAAAACTTCAAAAAATACTTTTAGATGACTGTATCCTCGTTGAATTCCATGACAATAATGAATAAGAAGATCTTTGGTAAAGTTATGGAAGTTTCCAATTAGGATCATACCAAATTCTTTGATTTAAATAAAAATATTTACCTACGAGGCACAAAAATTGAAAGTCTTGTTAAAAAGAAAAATAATGTTTCTATCATACCATATTACATGAATCAATTTAGAAATAATAACTATGAAGAGATTCTCAATTTGTTGAGAAACAACCACATTAGTGCATTGTTGAACTTGTAGATGAATAGAGTCCATACCTATCTATATGAGAACAAAAATATCAAATATATATTTCCAAAGATTAGAAGTAGCATCACATGATAAGAATATGTGATTAAAACCCTCTATGTGTTGTTCATAGAGACAATATTTGGTTTAGAGTTGTATACCAAATAATTAAAGGAAACAATCAATGGGAACATGATTGTGGGATATTCTCCAAACAAGGGTGAACTTGGAGGGTGTAACCCAAGGCTTATCAAATATCCTTAACCAAGAAAAATGCTGATTTTCAATAATAAAATTATAATTTTTGAAAAGTTTCGAGTTCAAGATGCCATTTTTGAACGTTTACCAAACTAGGAAATAATCAGTATTAACAAAATGATAATTGTTAATAATGGTGCTAATATCATTGGGTAAAGCCAAGTTGGCATGTGAAAATAATCATTAATAGAGATAATAATTTCATTTAGAAAAAAACATATGATCGACCATGTCAATGAGGGGAAAACCATTCCAGTTATCCACCAAAAACATTAGAGAGGATTCTATTTTAACTAGCCATCTATAATGAGATATAATATTAACAAAAAAGTGATTAATAGATAGCCAAATAGAGGAGTCCTTATGTTGAAGTATTCCTTGTTTCATCCTATTTAGAAATATATGTCTAAGAAAGTTAAAGGCCCTAGATTTTTTTTAGAATATTCTATATTAGCCTAGCCTGAAGGAAATCATTAAAGAGATTAATATTTTTAATACCCAAACCACCACTGGATAGTGACTTTCGAAAATTAATCCAAGGAACCATGACCATATTTCTCTCAAGATTGCTACCAATCCAAAAACGTTTCTTATATTTCCAATAATATTTTTAATCAACCCAGGGGACCATTTATAAACCATTATAGAGTAGAAAATTTTAGAAATAATGGTGTATTTAACTAGATAAATTCTTCTAGCCATAAATAGGGAATTTCATTTCCAAGAATAGAGTTACTTTTTTTATTTGATCAGTGATGTTGTAGTAGTAGGTAATCTTAGGTTTTCTATATAATTTGGGGAATATAAGATATGTAAAGGGGAAGGATCCCTCATTAATATTGAGGTAATTTATTGTGCGGATTTTTCTGGCCATGAGGAATATTTTTCCAAATAAAATAATAGATTTATTCTAGTTAATGAATTGGCCAGAGACATCTTCATAGTGCGAGGGGGAATTTTTAAGGTTTTTAATATTTCTTTTATTACCTTTAAGAAAAATAATTATGTTATCCATGTACAAAATATGAGTAGGAACAATTAGATTTCTGGAGGTAGTAATGGGTTTTATTTCACACGAATTAACCATTTGAGTGAGGAGTATGCTAAGATAGTCCCCAGAAATAAAAAAAGGATGGCAGAGAGAGGGTCACCTTTTCTGATTCCTTTAGAAATGTTGAAGTATCCTTTTGGAGTTCCATTAATTAGAATATAAATGTGATTTGATTCAAAGAGAGTTTTGATTTTGATGAAATTTTCTTTGAAACCAAAGTTATTGAGAACTTTTTAAATAAAAATCCAATTGATAGTGTCAAAATATTTTGTTTAATATCAAGATTAATAGACATACTACCTCATCTACTTGATTTATTTAGAATATTGTTACTTTTAGAGGTAAGGAATATGAAATCTTGCATGGTTCTTTCTTTAAGGAATCCAAAATGATTCTAGGAGATGATTTTTTTAGCAATAAGGTAAAGTATATTGGCAAGAATTTTGGAGATGATTTTATGAATTGTGTTTGTGAGGGAAATGGGTCTAAAGAGGTGAATTTGAATGAAATTTTCCACTCTGGGAATAAGAGAGATGAATAGAACATTAATTCCAGGAGGTAGGGGCCATTGATGATGAAATATTTGACAAAATTACAGACATCTATTTGAATCATATCCTAGTAATGTTGAAAAAAGGAATTTGTAAATCCATTTGGCCTAGTAGCACTGTTATACATCAAGACAAAGGAAATATATTTTATTTAATGGCCAAATGGGACACTATTAAGGGACATGTTTTAACTATTTTTAATAATGCTAGGATTGACACCGGGCTATAAATCTTTGTTATGTTCATGACCATTAAATACATTTGTAAAATAAGGGGCAATATGTTGATCAATACCCTCTTCATTTTCAATAATAACATACCCACCTTTATGAGAGGTGAGATGCATACATGTTTTTTAGTTATTTAAAGAGAATTGTAGAATTTCATGTTCATGTCATTGTATTTAAGAAACTTTATCTTGAAATTATATTTCTGAAGGTTATAGTTTAGATTGATAAGAGAGTTATGTTTGGAACAGAGATCAATTTATTGCGATTTATCAGTTGTAAAATCCGTATTAGTGGAGGTAGTTTTCATTTGATTATGATTATTTTCTTGAGAAGTGATTTCATTATCAATTTGGTTGTTTTTTTCTTTTCACAAACCCTTATATTTTTTCTTTAAAATTTTTAATTTAATGATACAGGTGGAAACATCATTTCTGACCTTTATTGAGTTCCATGTATCTTCAACTATGTTTTCACATTCAATAATTGAAGTCCAAGAATTATTAAATATGAAGGGGTGGATGGGTCTATATTTTTTGGTATTAAGACTAACTAAAATTGGATGGTGACATTAGTTCAATCATGGAATGGTGATACTTGAGATAGTATCCCATTTATAAAGGGATTGAATGTTTGTGAAAGCTTGATCAAGTTTACTATTCATAACTCTATTAGATTTTCTTCTATACAATGTATGGTTGGACCCAACTAGGGTGATCTGAATAACATTTTTATCTTATATACAAGTTCTAAATTCCCTAGTAGAGATATTATGATGACTAGGGTCCATATTTTCATGAGGACCAAGGATGACATTAAAGTATCCAGTGATGATCCAGGGATCATGTATTCTATTATTTAGAGAAGAAAAGTTGTGCCAATGTTTTATCCAATTTTGATATCTATTTTTGGAATAAATAAAAGTGAAAACAATATTGGTAATCTAAAAGGTTATATCACAACTAATAGATTGATCATCCATGTTATACAACCTAATATTACTTATATAGGAGTGATAAAATAACCAAAGAGATTATACTGAGTTATTACTAGTAGTGGAACCAATAAAAAATATCCAAAATGATCTAGGAAATTAAAGTTAGAAGAAAAGTTTAATTTGGGCTTAGAGATATCAAAAAATTTGTGTTTATGTGTGTAAATAAATCTTCTTAAGGTTTTATGGGTGTCAGGATTTGAAATAACCTAACAGTTATAATAGAAAATATTATTTGAACCTATGTGTTGGGATGGAACGCCCTTTTTTTGCCTCTAGAGGTCTTTTTACTCATTGTTTTCCTAGTTGGTACGACATTCCTTGATGAATAAATTGATCCTTTTTCCAACACACTCAAAGATGTGTTTGGAGACTCAGAGGTGTTAGATTTACCTTTTTGTTACTCCATAGGTGTTCTTAATTCCTTTGCACTATTCTGTTGGTTTCTAACATTTCCTTCAAAGGATGATATGATTATTCCCACATTAATATGCTTAGCTTCAGTTTTTGACTATTCATAACTGCATTCAATAATTATAATAGTATCTTTACTGATTCCAGTTCGGCTATGCTTTGGATCTTGTTTGTTGGTTTTTTAGTGTTATTTCTAGAATCCTTACCATCTAGTATTGTTGGAGTCTTAGAATGATCTGGGAAGCCTATAGTAACCTTAACTTTATCATCATCACCGTCAAACATATCCTTTCAAACCTCTAGGATAGGGATCACCAGATTAGAGAGTTTCCTACCTTGCACATCATCTAGAAAAGTAACATGGGGCTCTTTTATAGAGTTTGTGTCTTCAGATAGGATACAATGATTCTCTATTAAAATATAAGAATGCTTAAGGCTGAAATCGGTAGAGTTGTCCATGTTCTCTTGATATTATTTCATTCTGATATGTGTATCAAAAGGGTTGACAGGGATAACTAGTTTATCCTATTTCCCTTGTACTTCCATCTTTCGCTTTGAATCATCCCTACCATAACCAGTCTCTTAAATAGGGGATATATTTTTGAGATGAGAATAATTTCCCAAGAGATCATTTTTATCCATATTAGAAACCTCCAAGGATGGTTCCATGTTGATCATATTTTCAGTTGCATTGTTTTATTGACTATTCATTACAATATCCCTTACAAAATTAACAATGTCCTTATCTATCTTTTGGTATTCAGTTTCAATTTATTTTTCTTCATCCAAGTCATCCTAGGAGCTTCCAATATCCTTTGAGGATCTCCTATCACCTTTTTATTTGACCCATATTTCATTGTCCTTTTTTGAGGGTTTACGTTTCTCCAGAATAGGACCCTTCCCTTTTTAATATCTCATAACTATATTCCATTATTTTTTATTGGGCAAAAGATCCAATTTTTGAATCACTCTATAATTGGATATTGAGTTCCTTATTATCTTACAAAATTCATAAAAATATATCTTTTTTTCATACTCCACTTTGACATCAATCTAATAATCCTTAACATTGAAACAAATTTTATCAGGTAATTTTTAAGATAAATTTACATATACAATGAATCTTTCATAAAGTCCATGTTTCCCATTAAGTGTGAATTTATCTATCTTAAATAGAACACCAATGAAAGAGGTAATGTAATTTAGGATCTTGGTGTGCTATAATACCCATTTCAGTCCATGCAATCTAACAAAAATTTGAGCTAAGGAATTTCTATGTGTAATGGGATTGAAAGAATAGTCCCATTCAGACATTCAAAGGAATTCAGTATGAACTTAGAGATTATCAATTTTCCAAACTAAATTTAAATCATCTCGTGATCCATGAATAATATGATTGTAGCCCCTTCCAATTGGGTTTTACCAAATATTGGGAAATTTGGGGATCCAATTTAGGGATAAGCTATAATATATCACCTTTTGGATAAGTAATATGTCCCAAGACTATGTACTTACACATAATCAACCTTTGATCCAGGGCTTTAGGATCTACATAAATAGTGAAGGCTCTACCTTCAAATTTTTTTTGAACAATGGAGTCTTTTTCATGGTCACTTGGAGTTGATCTGATTCCTTTGGTTGTAATGATCATATTAAAATAATAATATTTATATAGTGTACCACATATCGTTTAAGTCATGTGTTGTGTGTAACATGAGATATTTTATATTTTATTTTTAAAAAATAAATATTGTGGGGTTACATGAATGAAAAAAACCTAAATATTTCTTTATATTCCTCCTCATCGACACATATCTTATTTTCCATGTCAACCCCAATTTTCCAATCATTATTAGCATCCCAAAAGTAGATGTTTGAATCAATTTTTAGTTAATATATTTTTTATTTTGAAAATGTTTCAAAAAAACACTAGAAACCAAGAAATTTAAAATTGAGAAACACTATGATAATTTTAGAGAGATAGATGGGAATTATTCCATGGGAAATTTTGAGTCTATGATCCTAATTGAGAAGAATTAGATATTTTACTCAAAAGATCACCCACAAGGTTTTCTTTTCCACAAATACCCTTAATCTATAGGTAAATATATTGAAGCATTAGGATCTATATTCTTATCCGCGGTTTGGGATCACTCTTTTTGAGTAAGATATTGGAAGTTTAAGGGTCTGTGAATACAATTATTTTATCACATAAGAGTTAAAGAAAAATATTCTCAATTTAAAAACCACATATAAGAGTTCTTTTTAAGTGATATCATAATGAGATTGATTTTAATTCAATATTTTGAGGAATAATATAGTAAAATTGGAATACTATATTTTTTGGATTGAGTAATGACCCAATGGACCTATGATAATCATTACACATCAATTATAAGAGTATGAAACAATATAAGGGTTTATTTGTTAAGGTATACGTAAGCATAAATTTTATTTAAATGAATTCTCTCTTAAAAGATTCATAAAAATTGGATGGAACATAAATTTAGAGAAACTATGTGATATGAATTATAATCTTACTAAAGTTATATATGAACCAATAATACAATCCAACATATCCAAGAAATAAACAAATATCTTGAAATGATGCTGGCTTTGGGAATGATTGGATCATCTCTATCTTATCTGAATTTTCTTAAATGCCCTTATGAGAGATTATTTAGCTCAAAAACAATTTCACTGGTAACCATGAAGTTTAATTTTTCAAAATTCATACAAGTTTAATTTTTCACACTTTTTTAGGACTAGGGTATGTAAATTGAAGAATGATTCAAAAGAATCACCATAAATAGTAAATTAATTCATGAAAATTACCATGAAATTATTAATGAAGATAGAAAAAATATACATCATTGTTCTCTAAAAATTCATAGGATCATTGAAAATAAAAAATGCATTATCCTATATTAAAATATTCCAAAGGGGTATGTAAATGTTGTCTTTTTTTGGTATTGACACGTGAATGGGATTTTTAAATTTCTAGTGTAGTCATAAAGAAAGAAGTCGTGTGACTTCTCAGCCAATCATTCCAACATTTAGTTAAGGAAGGGAAGGGGCAGTGATCTTTTCACGTTTCAAAATTAAATATCCTATTGTCAATGAATATAAGCCATTTTTTGTTGACACGAGTTGATACAAATTCTCATATTTCATTTGTGACAACAACTATTCCACACTTTTTTGGGACCACATAAATTTGAAAAACCATCTCACTATCAAAAAAAGGTATATTATACCATCTTTGAGAAGCTTGGTAATCTATTCCTATATAACTTCATGTATAGGTGGATTAAGTATTATTTGTGGTTTCTTAATGGGTTTGAATGATTCCTCTAGATGGATATGATTCATGAAAAGGGAAGGGTTGATGTATGATATGTTATATGGGGTCCAACATAATTCCTTTTGGTTTTCTTATAATAAATTAACGAGTTTATACTATTTAATTTCATTAAGTAAAGTTGATATAATGATTGGGTATAGAGGGTTATGTAATAAGAATGTATAATTCAACTGTGAAGGAGGAGATTTTAATTTGGGTAGTTTATTGACATGTGGGACAATCAAACTTTTGTCTAAAGATGTATTTTTATTTGTTTTGACTTCATTATTCTTAGTATTGTTTAAAGTGGAGCATAAAATATTATAGGTTATATGATATTACTAAGATATTTTAAGTTCCTTCATTTCGATGAAGTTTAGAAATAAAAGGTAAACATTAACTTCTCCATTTATGAAATAGTTAATGAGGATGAAAATTTTAGAATCTCCTATCTCAATAAATTGGGAAGAACATGATTGATGAAGGTTCAAATAACTCTTAGGGAGAATTTCAAAATCATGTATAAGTAATTCATAGTGCTTCTATAATGGGTATTCCATGGCTTTAAAAATGATGAACTCGACTAGTTAGTCAAAAATTTACAGGGAAAATATTATTGAATGGAAATAAATTATGATTAAAGACATCATGCAGGAAAGGTCTTACTAATACTAGAGGATATCAATATGATTATGTCTCATATTTCAAGACAAGGACTCATAAATCAACTGGGAAGACAATTTTATTTACCCAAAATAAACATCCTTTATTATTCCCTTAGGAATGATAGTTTTATGATTGAAAAATAGGATTACTACAGTTGTTGGTTTCAATATACCTTATCCAAGGTTTGAAAATATGGAGTTGGTGATGAAACTGACTGAGAATCCTTAGTCTATGTGTGCCTCATAAAAGTTGGAACACCCTCATTGGCACAGATACATATAGGTCCTTGTATCATTTCTCTTCATGGGAATGGATAATTAGCTTCAATCATTTTCGATGGAACTATGATATATATTAAGGCTGAATAATTCACTGAGAAATATTATATACTTAGGTATTTTTGATGAATTCTAATAGTTTAATTTTTAAATTAACACATTTAAACATTACAAGAATTTTATTATCACATTTAAATGGATTTTTAGGATTAAAGATAGATTGGGGAAAATAAATTTGGTTATTTTAGGGATATAAAGAGGCGAGGGAGTGAATTCCATTTATCATTATATCCTTTCCTTTTCATTCTTTATCAAGATCAACATTTAATGGGATTTATGGGATTCTTTATGAGGCATAGAAATTTTCATTCCCAATATAAGTGAAATAACAATTATATTAACTTTGGGGTTTGGAAACAGTTAGGTTGAGATTTGGGAATAATTTGATTGTTATTACTTGATTTGGTGGAATAGATTTTGAAAATTTTTATTTTAAATATTATCTAGGCTAGAATGGGTAAAATAATAAATATCTTTCATAAGAAATTCCAATGGGTTTATAGAATAAGTGACATTTATTGCATTTTGATTGACTTGATAATGGTTCTTAGGAAATTTATAGTAATATTTTGGTAACTGGGAAGTCTCACTATGATGGTGGAAACCAAGAAGATGAGGATTAATCATTGTTGTTGATGAAAAAATTGATATAGTTATCAGAAGTCACTCCCACATTGACTATATTGGAATGGATTTGGATTTTCAGGTGGTGGTTAATGGGGTTGAGAGACTAGATTATTAAACCTTAATCCTAGGCAGTCATTATTGCTTGGGTTATAAGGATTAGAGAAGGAATAATAGTGGGGATGGTTAGAGTTTCTAACAAACTTACTAGGTGGTTGAGAGTTTTCGTTCCACTTAGAAAATGTTTCATTGATATCTATTTCTTATAAGATTCTAATGGATGATCCTATAATTATGGATATATATTTGTTTCCTGGGATAGTGAGTTACAAATACCATAATTTTTAATCGGTCTAGGTATTTGAGACTGTGGATAAGAGGAGGTTTGGGATTTGGTAGCAACTTCCAGTTGTCTGATGAGACCAGTGACCATAGTCATCCAATTAGTTATCTTATTTGGATATATATTGTTACTCTTTTAGGCTTGTTTCACTTAATAAGGTGATTGAGTTCAGAATTATAGCACATTTTCATCCATTTTTTGTAGACATTCCCTACATATGTAGGATTTTAATCTACTAGAGAACCACCACTTATGATATCATTGAAAGTTCTCTCCATGACTAATAATCCCTCAAATAAGTATTGCTTAAAGAGTTGGTCTTGAATTTAGTGGCAGAGACAAATGACTATGAGTTTCTTGGACCTATCATAGTATTCATGGAGTTATACGTTTAAGAATACTCAAATTATATTTATTTTATTTTGGATAATGTTTGTTCAAGAAGTGGGAAAAAATTTATCTAAGAAGATTCACTTAATGTTATTCCATGAGTTACGGAAACCCATAGGGAGGTAGTATATCTAATATTTGGTAGAGTTTTCTAGTGATAATAGGAATGCCCTAAGTTTTATTTTTTCATCATAAATCTATTGAGGCTTTATGGTGGAGTATAACATTTAGAAAACTTGGAGATGAATACAGGGATTGTCACTAAGAATCCCATGTAAATGATGGAAAGGATTAATAAAACCTTATTTGAGTATGAAATGTACCTCACTATCAAGATATTGAATACCAAGAGGTTGGTTATTCATATTAGGGGAAATGAGCTATTATATTGTTTATTCCCTAGGATTCTCCATTCAAATATTTGGAAAAGTGTTTTATGATGTTTTGAACATGGTTTTACTAACCATTTTGGTCTTCCTAATCATACTTATGGTGTGTTTAATTTTATGATTGAAAATATGTCTTTTACTTTTGATAATTTATGAGTAATTCATGAAAATTATTAAAGGATGTGAAAGATGGGTTTTATTTGTGTTTTTTTCCTTTTAATATTTTTATTTATGGGATTTTTTTTTATTTTCATTCTTTTATAAAATTTTATTTGGTTTTTATTTTTTTTATTTTTGAATGAAAATAAAAAAAAAGAAACTATTTATTACATCATACTAGACAATGAATCCAATTAAATAATGAATTATTTTCACCGATTGATGATCAAGGTTTAAGTTCTATTTTATAATGATTATAGTGATACTCTAGATGAATCCTCAGTGACGATTCTATGTTTTTGAATTAATTGTATTTATTTTGTCTTTTGATTAAGGGGATTGTTTAGCAATCTTAATTAAATTAATTTATAGATGAATTTTGATTTAAAAACATTAAAAATATTAGTAGGAGTTCATTACTGGTCATATAAAACTATTATATTTTCAATATTTTTAAAATATTATATTAAATTAGCATCAAATTCATAAGATGATTTGGATTTGAATTCCCAAATGTTTAGTATTTAATCCAATCCTCAACTAGGGTTATTATTATAAACAGTTCTCATTGATGTAAGGTTAAATATTAAATGAAACTATGTTTATTTTTGGTTCCAATAATGCATTTAATCTACATAAGTATCAAAATATTTAAGTAACCCATGGAATGTCTTGGTTACACAATATTAATTTTTCGAAAATTGACTCATATATCTCTCTCAACCACCTAAATAATTAAATATTTAGACTCACCCCAATGAATGTTCTATTAATCCATTATGGTGGTGAATAATATTGGTTGTAAATCTGGAATGATGAAATAAAATATAATATAAATTACAATCTAAGAAAATAATTTTGTATTCCAAACTCACACAAACAAGTTTTATGGAAATTTAACATGTATGTGTTGAAAATAAAATAGTGAAGAGGGATGAGATTCTAAATTTATTTAAACTAATTTTAGGAATAAAATAACACAAAAAAGAAATATGATTTTGTTAATATGGAACAAATATATTTTAATTAAAATTGGAATTTAGATACACCACACTTACATGATTATAATTAAAAGTGAATGAAGAATAACCTGAAATAAAGAGTTGAGAAGAGTCCTATAAAGAAGAAACATGAATTTAGTAGGTCATCCTAGTACTTTTTCAAGGCCATGATCATTACAATTTTCCTTCTTAAATTATTAAATTCTTGCCTATTTCAAAGAGAATAGGGTTATGAATTTATAGTCAAAGGTATAGGAATATTATAACATCCAATATTTCTAGAAGGTTGGATGACCTATTTGGCAAAATATAAAGACCTATATCAAGATATGATATTATATAATAATGTAGATATAGATGTTGGATGTCCACACTCAAAATTTCATATCCATTGGACTTTTGGATCCAATTATATTTCTATTTTATTAAACCACATGCTGCTATCCTGGAAGATTTCTATTTATTTCATGGTTAAATTTAAATGGATTTTTTGACTGAATTATTAAACTAGATCAAAACACAATATTCTAAATTTTTTCACATATATCATAAATTTCTCTCCACCAGTTTTCAAATCCTTTGGGGGAGTTGATTTGGAGAAATGTAAATATAAGAAATATTTTTCATGTAGAATTGTGGGTTGTAATTTCAAGAATGGTTTAGGACACATATAATTTGACTTTGGCCTTTAAATTTTTATTCAAGCTGATGTAGAATTTTTTTTACTTCTGGTGGAGTCCCATATAATTTTTACTTCTAACTTGTCCCCAGAAAATTGAACATCATATTTGGTATAGTTTCCTTGATACATTCATTGGTCCTTATTATGTGGTTTATATGTCCCTTAAAATATATTAACTTAACAATATTATAGTGAATTAAATTATAAAAACACAAATAAATAACCCTAAAAAATATGATTCAAACAATTTGGTTTCATAGGGAATGGTTTATGATTAAAATTATAAGTTCTTTGAATATTGATTAATTTATAAAATGATTATAAAACATGTTTAATATTAAAACATTGAAATTTCACATAAATTATTATATTTTAATTGAAAATGAATAAGGAGAGTTTATAAAAAATTATTAATAATGTAATAAAATAATTGAATAAGCATTATGTTTACCTAAACAATGATTTTACAAGTTATTGAGTGAATTCATGATCTGACTGAACCTCCCTTTCACCTATTTTAACTTTGAATCATTATTGTTTTTATACATCACAAACTATCTCACGAGGTCCTCTATTTAGGATTCCTAAAATTTATTTTGTTAATAACTTATAAAAGGTTGATAAATTTATTTCTAAAATGGTATACACTAGAAAGTTTGTTGAAAACCCTACTTTAAGGGTGGTATATGAGGCTCTTGGTTTCCATCTCCAAAATGATTATATAAATTCTCTCATAATCCATTATTTTGGGTTAGATACTAATATCATTTCCTTTTTAATATAGAATCCAAAATTTATGTTCCCTGAACTATATGGAATCCATCGATATAGTTCTCTATGGAGTGAAAAAGTTAACAAACGCAAGGGGCATAGAATGTGTGGTCTCTTGAACAATGTTTCAAAATAAATGTCTCACAAAAGTGGTTAATTATTATATTTATTTTTTGAATAAATGATATTTATAACTATTTAAATGATAAAATCCCCATATTTTGGTTCTTGTACCATATTGTTTATAATTTTGTGAAATCATCTCAATATATTATCTAAGTGAAGAGGAGTGATTACCTATGAGTGATCATATAATACAAGAATCTAGAAGGTTCTAGTCATTTTACACCAGTAACTAGTAAAAGAATACTAGGAATTAGTGATCTCCATAGGGATGTTGTGGGCAGTATGTGGTTAAATACATGAATATCCTCCAAAAATAATAAAGTGTTTCTCCACTTTCTAGTTTTATTTGTTATTTCTCATTTCTAGATTGGGAGATCATTGATATTGGGAAATATTTATAGAGGAAGGATATATGAAGTTCCTCCTAGGTGGTAAAATCTCTATGTTAGATCTTTAGGGACTTTACATGGTAGTCCCTTTAAGGGATAATGATAACACCTTATAGCTTAAATTTTCTTAAGAAACTGTACTAGGTTTTATTTTAATTTTAAAAAAATTATATTAACTATCGATTATGATCCTCTCCTACCAAGACATGAAACAAAGGAAATAATTAAATCATTCAAATTTTAATATTGAAATATTATTGGATATTATGTAGTGGAAACCAATTTTTGTTATTTAAATTTTGAATATATAACACCCTACATGTACAATTTAGTTGATCTATATTATCATGAATATTTTCACTACCTAAAATATCTCTAGTAGAGGAAGATGTCGAGTAATAATAATTGGGAAATGTAATTGTGGAAAAACCATATCCACTTCATCAATGGTTTTAATATTCTTATTTCTTTTTAGAATAGTAATTTCAACATCCGGATAAAAAACTTGTTTTGTGAGATGAAATAGGTCTAGTCATAAGTTAAAATAATTTTAACCAAAAGAAAATCGCAACACTAGAATTCCTAGAAATAGTAAAAGGGTGATGAAATTTTTATCACCAGGTCATCAAAAAAATTAATTTATAAGCCTAAATAAAATATAGTTGTAGTAGGGATTATGTTTTATCTTGACAAGAGAGTTTCATGGGTGAATTCTTGAATTTTTATGGGTTTAGTGAGTAAAAAAATGATTGTATTGGTTATAGATTTAGTATTAATATTATTTTCCAAACCTTGGATATCCCCTCATTTTTCTTATTTAATAATTTTAACTATCATGTTCTCTCTCAAGTCAAATGATGTGCCATTGATCATCCTCACCATATTGTATCGACTTAACTAGAGGGATGAAATAATCACTGCAATGTATAATCTTACCTAGAATAGTGATTGAAAATCTCCAATCAACAAAATATCAACCCACTGTCCATGATTTAATGTTGTAGAGAGATATTAAGTGGCCTATGTTTGTAATACAGTGAATGAGGTAAGAAAAGTTTTAAATATATGGAATAAAAGGAAATATTTAAATCCCCAAAAAATTAAAACAAGTCTTGAGAGATGAACAATAGAGATGAAGAATTAATGAATAGAATTCATTAACAGGGCAAAGAGGAATCATATCATCTCAACCACTAATGGATCAATTTTCCATCACAATAGAATTAAAAAATAATAATTGAAAGAAATAAATTAATGTTTCATAGCTTGAATGAACATTCATGATCCCCCTTTAGTTAATAGTTCTTATTATATATATTCATAAGACATCACTTACACCAGCTCCTCCTTCCACAAGAGTCACATATATTCCTTCATTTTTTCCTTTAATAGCATCCTAAAACTTCTAGAATTTCTTAAAATTAATTTCATAAATTCCTTTTATTCAATATTTATATGTGTCGAACTAGAGGGAATGAATATTGTAATGACATGAATCCATAAATCTCGGAGCCTACACATTACTTAATTATATTGGCATAGATACAGGATATAAAGCCCAAGTGACTGAAAAATTTAGTATTTTTGGAAAAAAATATTATATATATGATAAACATATTACAATGGGAAATAGAAAATAGAACATGATACATAGTAGAATTAAATGAAAAATATCCAAGAATGATATTCAAATATTTCTTTTTCATAACCTAGGGAAAGGAAACAAAATAAGGGTGATCCCAAATGCTATATATTTCTAATTAAAGGGAAATAAATAATGAATTAATGGGAGTAAATCAAAAAGGAAAGGTAAATAACTTATAACACATGCCATTCAATTAAACTAGATATGGTATAATCAATATGGAATGGTTAGAAACTGAAACACATGCCATTAAATGAATAAACTGGGAATAAAATTAATCCATAGATATATTGAAAAAATAATACCATTGAAAATAATAATAAATGAATTCTCAATAAAGAAAATTCTTAATTATTTGAAATCATGTTTCTCAATCACATGATACCATTACCATCAAGATAAGTCAATTTAAAATATCCTGATTTGGCTAGCTGATTCATCTCATGATACCATCGATGCATTTTAGGGATTTGATTAATTCATCCCCAAACCATTGGTATTTCATTAAATGGTATCCAATATATGTATTGAATTTCCAAATAACTCCTCATATGTTTAATAATAAATTTAATTAAAAAAAAGTGCCTTATCAAAATGTATCTGTATTGAAAAAAAGATACATATTTATCAATAGTTACCTTTGTAATCAAATAACTGTCAATGTGAACACCATATGTAAATATGGTATACAATTTAGGAAATAATATTATCCATCACCCAATAATGTGGATATTTAATGAAATATTCAATGAGAAATCATTAAAATACATTTTTTGTCTCAGGATAGAGTTAAAAATCACAAAATAAAGTAATATAAAGAAGGTTACATTTACTAATTGGTAATCTTCAACCTAAACCCCTTGTTTAAGGACCCGACCTTACACATTTTGAAATATTGATTTAATTCAATAATTTTAATTTATTTTATACTGAGGATATTTTCATTTTTAGTGTTTTATATAATTAGGACATAACTTATACTTTAAAAAACCATAAAAATACAAAGTGGAAACTTGCAAACAATATCCATTTTTTTATCATATAAAACATTTAAAAAAACTCATGAAATTTTTCTATTAAACTCTTAATGACTATAAACATGAATTATTCCAATACCATAATCATCCTTAAGTCCTATTAATTTTTTTCAAAAAAACATGGGATGAGTATAAAAATATCAGCATGGTATATAAAAAGAAGAAAACTGTGAGTCCATTGATAAGAATTAAAATTCATGAGTATAATTACTTGAAAAAATAAAAATTTACCTAAATACGGAAATATCATTGTTTAATAAGTATCATTTATTTTACCTTTTTAAATCAAATAAGTTCCATCACAACTCATAAGAAATATAGAAAAATTCATCTAGGTACCTTATGACATCATCACATTGAACCCTTATAGAACCCTTGAAGAAACCTTACAGATTGGAATAACTATATGGCCAAATTACTATATAAGTTTCTAGAGAATATAATCAATATCCAATAAATTCGAGAAATATCTGGGTAAACCCATCATTTAAGCTATAATGGGATCTCTCAACACTATCTGGGTGCACCCATAATTTATAGTTTCCAAGAACCATAGCTTGAAATAAAAAATTTCATCATTTAAAAAACTATATTAAACTCATATGAAAAAACTTTTAGATATTAAAGTACATTTATTTTCAAAAATTCCATTTTATATAAAAAATAAACGTTTCATTTGAAAAACCATTTTCAATACCTAAAAACCCAAAAAAGTGAGAAGGTTTTTAATTTAATAAAAGATGAAATCTTATAAAGGAGGCCAAAAATAAAATAATGGTCATGGTAGTGGAAAATTCATTGTTGCTGTGTGCATTAAGAACAAATAATTTCTTTTTTAGTTTGTAAAAACATTCCATATAAAACAAATAAAAATATTCCTTTTTGAAAACATTTGAATGGAATTAAAATAAATATAAAATTTCCCTTATAACTCTTTTATATCAATATAAATAAATATATAAAATAACATCAAGAATATTAAAAGTAAAAGATTGAAGATTTATACATTCAAAGCATCCCATACCAATTTTAACATTTAAATCTTAAGAACCATGAATTAATTGCAATTAAAAAAAATAAAAAACATAATAATAGATAAAATATGTATATATAATGTCAAAGGGGCTTTATATACACCTTATAAAATGATAAAGGTGCATATCATTAATAAATGGCTCAATGAAAGGAGATTGAGGCGAAATACATTACCTTATGTCCGAATTGTCATGATTATATTTATCGTTATGTATAATAATCTTATTTTAATTATATTATTTATTGAGAAACTATTTCAAGTTTATCACTAATTTTATTTCACTTATCACAATGTTGTAAAGAATTAATTAAATAATTAATTTCAAGCTAGTTGTTTTTGACCTTATTTGGTTTATGTGTCAAAAAAAGATTTTTATAGGCCATCTTTGGTCATAGGGGTAATTTTATAAACTTATATAGAATAAAAATAATGAAATAATTATCATTATTATACATCAATAATACTTTTAAAATCAATCATAAAATATAGTTATGAAAAATGAACTAGTGTTAGAATCCTGGAGATGGTATGTTGTACTTACGCCTGATTAACATTCCAATTTTTCAGTGATTATTATAGAAAGAAGGCAAGTAACACTTATATTTATATAATGAGAATTACATTCTAAATTCCATATTATATAATTGTTTCGGTGCGGATGTGCGTCGGGTTACGCTGTTCCGCCAGGACGTGTTCGCGCGTGCACCCGTCAACCCGAGGGGATGGGCGCGCGGCTTGTGGTCCCGCAGTCCCGCTTTCTAAAGGCGGGCGGCATCCGTCCCTTATTCAGGGGCGTCTGCTCCTTGATCGAAACCGGGATGATGGGATGTCGGCTCCTCCTTCCTTGGACGTCTCCTCGGAACTCGTCGCCTAATCCGGGTCTCCCTCATAGATTTAAGACATGCTCGTGAATCTCGTTCCCGGCGCCATATCTTCATGGACACCGGTTAATTACGCTGCTTCCGCCCGGACGCTCCAAGGAGTCTGGTCGGGGCAGCAACCTGCAGTGAGGAGACCGGGTGGCTCTGGGTGCTGGGGGCGTGTCGTAACACTGCGGCTCTGCATGTCTGCTTTCCGTCCCTAATAGGGCTTCTCGAAGGCATGATGACCTGAGGCATCCCGCACTGGGTGCGGGGAACTGTGTCACCTGAGGTTTTCCTCGGCTTCCCATGTTTAACACGGGGTATGCCGCGAGTTTAACGTCCAGCGGGGACGACATCGGACCGATCAACACGAAAAGTGGATCAGATGACAGAACCCCTTGCGGGGAACCTCCGACGCTGGGGCCAACGCATGGGCGGCTTCCCAGGTGATGTGGAGTGGAGAGAAGTGGCCTGACCCCACCGGGATGTGGCGGCCCGGGTAAGGATCCGGATGAATGATGGAGTGAAGAGCTTGGACCCCGTAGAGGCTTCCTACGTACCGCGCGTTAGCACAGATCAACGTCAACGTAGTTCGGGTATACAGTTTAACGTCATGCTGGACGTTGGCGAGCCGACTCACGAAGAGGTCGAGGCCGCCGGGCGGAGGATTGAACCGAACCACCTCGCACAGAGGGGGATGGAATGGCCGGGTGGATCACAGTTTCACGTCATGCTGGACAATAAAAGGAGAGATGGAAAAAGGGACAGTGGGGAGGCACAGTGGAGAAACACACGTGCAGTCTCCCACAGGGGCGGATTTATAGGTGAATCGACGCAAGTGTGAACCCTGGAGGGGTCCACTAATGGACGAACCGACGTGAATACGACCGGGATGACCAGGTGGTGGGCTTGAACCTCAGGGAGGTTTCCTACGTACCCTGTTTAGAAGACAGGGATCAAAGTCCACGTAGTTCATTCTGTCAGGACTTACGCACTTGAGGCAGCCCGGATGCGGCAAAACTCAGTTGGAAGGGACTTGGACCGAAAGTAGGAGACACCTCGATCCCAGTCACACCCTCTACTGGCTTCGGCAGTGGGGGAGCGCAATGGAGATACACATGTGCAGCCCCCCACAAGAAACTAGGGGTTTGTAATACCCTACCCCCATGGGGAAAAGCCGCTCCCATTAAATCGTCCCTAAAGAGGGGCAATCCCGACATCCCTGCAGAGACGAGCGGGTGGGGGCCACATCCAAACCGGGGGGGGGGGGGGACCCTGCGTGCGAGGCACGAGATCGGGTGATGCGGACGGTTTAACGTCTTGCCGGACGAAGTACAGTTTAATGTCGTGTGTTGAGGACGAAGCGGACGGTTTAACGTCTTGCTGGACGAAGTACAGTTTAACGTCGTGTGCTGAGGACGAAGCGGATGGTTTAACGTCTTGCCGGACGAAGTACAGTTTAACGTCGTGTGCTGAGGACGAAGCGGACGGTTTAACGTCTTGCCGGATGAAGTACAGTTTAACGTCGTGTGCTGAGGACGAAGGTGCTTGGCAGTTTAACGTCTTGCAGCACGGACGATAGGGGCTAGGCAGTTTAGCGTCGTACAGCTTGGACGTAGTGCAGTTTAGCGTCATGCAGGACGAATGTGCAGTTTAACGTCATGTCGGACGAATGCTGAACAGTTTAACGTCTTGTAGCTCGGACGTGGTGCAGTTTAGCGTCATGCGGGACGATGTACAGTTTAACGTCATGTTGGACGAAGCACTTGGCAGTTTAACGTCTTGCAGCGCGGACGATGGAGGCTAGGCAGTTTAGCGTCGTGCAGCTTGGACGTTGGTGCTTGGCAGTTTAACGTCTTGTCGCGCGGACGATGGTGGTGCCGCCGATGGGTCCGTGTCACTTCGCGCGAGCCTGGAGGGCCGCACGGAAAGACAACGCACAGTGCGGGCACCCAGGATGAAGATCATCGGGCGCCACGCAGGCGGGTACCCTCAGGGGGTAAAAGGGGGCGACCCCGGCGGTTTGCGCGCAAAAGAGGAGCTTTGCGCGCAATACCGCGGGTCGGCACGCAATTGGGCTGGCTGGCGCGCAATTGGGCCAGCGCTTTGCGCGCAGATGATTGAGATTGCGCGCACCGGGCTTCGGACAGCTCGCGGGGGCAACGGCTCATTCTCTAACAAACGACCACTTTGAAAAGGGGGGTGCGCGCAATCGGGCCGGATTGCGCGCACCCTGGTGGCAATTGCGCGCAAGAGGCTTCTTTTGCGCGCGAAGGCCTTACGGTGAAGAATTAGTTCAAAAGAAAGAAGCCAAAGGGATTGCGCGCGAAGGCGAACCCCAAGGCTCTATTGCGCGAAAGAAAGGAGGTTACCTGAAGATCGGCATTGCGCACGGAAGGGGTTGGATTGCGCGAACGAGCGACGCTTCAGATTCTGGCAACCTTCAAAACGTCGGGGGTCGCCTTATATTTATAGGCAACCCCGGCGCGGAATCCGGTCGTCGGGCGCGGAATTCTCTTCGCGGGCGCGGAATCGGGCCCGGCCCGCAAGGGAGCCGCGCAGGCCACGGGCGCGCAAAATAGCGTGCCGGCCCAGCGCATTGCGCGCATCCCGGGAGGATTGCGCGCCGCGACTCAACTTTGCGCGCGGGACTCTGAAATTTCGCGCAAGTCCTCCGGGCCCTCTGGAACGTGCCTCTGACTCCAAATATCACTTCGCTTTCTGCATCCGGAGATTCGTTTGGGAACAACGGACTTTTCCGGCGTCTAAAAAATCCCCCCCTCGGAATCTGATCGGCGAGAGGTCGCAACGATCGGGTTCCGAGGGAGACGCCGGAATGCCGAAGTCCTGGGCGGCGCGGGACTCAGGCGCGCAAAAGGGGGCGCCGGGCGCGCAATTCGCAGCCGCGGTCGCGCAATCGAGCGTTCCGCGCGGCGCGGAATCCCGGCCTCGTCTATAAATAGGGGTCCAGGGTTCCGCGTTCCGTACACAGGCCTTCCGCGCGATAAGCTTCAACGCTCTCGTGCGCGAAATTGCCTTTTCCGGTCGCGAAATTCGCCCGATCGGTGCGCAAAACCATCCGGATTTCACCCTGTATTTACGCGAAAACCCGGAACTTTGCGCGACATTCTTCCCGATTGCGCGCCGTCCACTTGGATTGCGTGCCAACCTTCAAACTTCTCTACCAGCCTCGTCCGATTCCGCACGCTTCATCCCTTAACCCGCACGACTCCCGAAGCTTCTGAGATGGCCGCGCATCAAGGAAATGAGGGGGATGCCGCCACTCGCAGAGCTGAGATGGCGACGAACGAGGAGGTCTACGGAGCCAAGGAGATTGTTTCCAACAATCAATCCTTGTTCGACTTGCTGACGCCGGCCCAGAAGACATATCCGCTGTCAGACAACCTGCCGCTCTGGAACTTCGGCATCCTAGATGAGGTTCCGGTGCCAGGGTTCGAGGTTGATGCGCCACGGACCTGGGTGACTCGGGAGGACGAGCTTCCCCGCTATAACATCACCAACAATGGGCATCCTGCCAGGGAGACCAGGCACTTAGATGTCTACGTCCTGAACCCGAGGACGCGGACCATTGACGGGGGTGAGCCTACTGCAGAGAATTCTCCGGCCCTCTACTCGAGCACATACCGCCAGAGTGTCACGGACGACACCAAGGGTTGGCAGAAGGACTCGGACTTGCGATCTGGGGGCAATTTCACCAGCGAGTGGGCCTGGGCATTCTGGGTACGCCACACTTGCGATCACTTCGCAGAGAAGCTGCGGTACATCGGCCTGTTTGAGGCGGTGTGGACGTCGCAGTTCCACTTCTACCAGCAGTCCGAGCTCGGGCCAGAGATGTTCACCCGCTGGTCCTCAGATACCAACACCTTCCATCTTCACCATGGGGAGGTCGGCATCGGTCTCTGGGACATCCACTGCATCTGACGGTCCGTGATTTCATGGCCGAAAAGATGCGCGAGAGCTGCCGGCGTGCCGACGTCACACAAAGTCGGGACATGTCGGAGAGCACGCGGGCGCTCCTCGTGGCGGAGCAGGAAGTCCGGCGTCTCGAAGGGCAGGCGGCAGAGAAGGAGGCCTTCGTCGCAACGTGTACCGAGCTTGTGGAGCAACTAGCAGCCCAGCTGGTTGACGCCCAGGTACAGCTGACGGAGGCGGGCCAACAGATGGTCACAATTCAGGTCGAGCGGGAGCGTGCACAGGCCAGAATCGACGAACTGCGTGCTGCGACCGCCGACGAGGAGAGGGCACGCAGAGAGCGAGAAGCAGCCCTGGAGGCCGCCAGCCAAAGGGTAGCGGCGTTAGAGAGACTCATTCAGCACGCTAATCCCTAGGGGATTTGTTTTGCCACTCCCAGAACATTTTGCTTCTGCTACCTTGATCCATTTGTATGAACCAATATATTTATCTGCATCTTTTGGCTTATGCTCAACCACAATTCACTGTCTTGCGGGAGCGTTAACCAAGAATCAGGCATCCATAGTTGGGCCTGGATTGCTGGAGAAAAGAGGGAGGTCATTCCTAGGAAAGGAGACCTCAAGCCTAATCAATGTATCATCCCCCCAACTTGTTCCAACACACGAGCGGGACAATGCTAGGGGCGTTGAGATTTTATCCGAACATAGGGAAATGAGAAAGGGTGAATCGCGTGTCCCGAATCCAGACATCCACAACGGTCGGCCTTCCAGGAAATGCCCAAGACGGTAGGCGGACAGTGGATCGACCATAACAACTGCAATAGACGGACCGAAGGTCATCATTCATATTGCAGGAGGCGGACCACATGTCATCATGAATACCGCTTTGGGGGTTCCTTCAGACACAAGGGTGGAAATCCAGATCAACAGGGCATGCGAAGCGTGGGGCGAAGTGACGATTGTTCGGACAGAATCCAACGCTCTCAGAATTGCACCACCGTGGGGAAAGCGTATTAGGCGGATGCACTAATCTGGCCGTGAATCACCCCAATTCTCAGACAACACCTCTTTGACGAGGAAACCGTCACTTCCCATCATTGCAATGGGGCATCCCGAGCTGAATCGGGGAGAATATCACAACTGCACCACTCTACCAGAAGCCAGGCCAGACGGCCGGCGACGAGGAGGGGCGGGACTTAACGATCCCTGAGGCTGGACCCGAGTCGAGATGCCCGGGCGTTCCTACGTACTCCATCAGGCTGGAGATCAAGCCATACGTAGTTCTGAGAGTGCAGTTTAATGTCATGCAGGACGTAGAATCCCGTTTGGGGAGATCTTAGTTTAAGGTCTTAGAGCTCGGACCATAAGGACCTCAAAGTACGCCACATCGTGGTCCTATCCCCTGGGTATGCGAAGATGCACTGAGGGATAGTGTCAAGAGTGTCGAGATTTCGCCTGGTCAGAATGGGGGGTGGAGAATGTGAATCATGCGGCCATTCACTCAAGGACTGGGGGCACCGGAGTAACGATATGGGGAGTACTGCCGACCGTGGTGGAAAAGCAGCATCAATATCGCACTAATCGTTGATGAAATGAGGCAGAAAACGAGCATCGACCGCTCAATCGCAGGATTCATATCGATTTGCTGCCCGAGGCCATTGGGGGCACCAGCCCGAGTCGGTGGGAGAGCACTGAGGCATTGTGTCTGAACCGTTCACGGGGGCTCCACCCAGGGCGTAGATGATGGGTCCGAATGAAAGGGAGCACGAAGCCTGAAAAGTGGAAGGAACCTGATCAAGCTGAACTCGACCCTCCTGGCAATAAACCAGAGTACTCTTGACACTGGTGGACCACTGCAAGGGGTCGAGGGACACGCCTTGAGGGTGACCCGAAGGCGGCGGACTCCCCAGAGAAGGGGAATCTCTAAGAGGTGGGGGGGCTGGACCCGAAGTTTCAAACATCCGGGCGTTCCTACGTATCCTATAAGGATGGGAATCAAGCCACATGTAGTTCTCGAAGCGCGGCACAACACAATCGGGCACCTGCGCGGGGAAGGGTGCGGGTCTGACCCTCGCACATAGAAGAAGCGGCATTTGATATTTCTTGTTTGTCCTTAAAGATGGATGGTTTTTCTTTGTGCAGTGACATGCCTATGATTAGTAAATCCCTGGCGTCGCTATAATAATCAAGCCATGGAAGGCATTGATGAATGGCGTGGTTATTAACCAGCGCCCAACGTGAGTGCCCCCTGAGGAGGACATCACTATGCAGTGCCGTTTCTCGTCGGGCGGCCAAGACGATCATAGTTTACGGTCGTGTGGTAGGACCAGACAACATAGTTTAAGGTCGTGTGGTTCGGACCATGGAGGAACCCGCTTATTGCGGTACGGCGGACACGGCGGAGGTGGGAACATACCCAGCCCTGCGGTCACACACGATTCCAAGAGAAGAGTCTTGGGATCGGGGCCTGCGTATGTCCATCACCCGAGGGGCAGAGATGCTAGCCTCCAGATATACTGGGCCCAGAACGCGATTGTTCGGGTGACTCCTTCCTCCTTATGGGGACGAGGGTCCAACTACGCATGGCCCTTAGGGAGGACATCCACATATATCCTTGGTGCTCAGATCATGGGAGCCTTGAACGACACCATTACCCTGGTTGGTCTGCCTAACGTGTAGAGGTGTACTGGATGTCAGTATGAAGAGAGTGTCGAGATTCCACTACAACGCACAAAGGCGGAGTGTGATGAGGACTGCACAACCAATGTTCAGAGCCTGAAAGAGCCGACATGGCGATCAAGGACGTTGCTGACCATATTCGCAACACAACATCCGATCGCGTCAGCCTAAGACGGGGCAAGCAAACGAGCATCAACCGCTCAATCACAGGATTTATATCGATTTGCGGCCCAGGACTCGCCGGTAAATCGACCCGGAGTGGTAGGAGAGCGCTGAGGAATCGTACCCAAACTGCTAACGAGGATCCCTTTGGGTGAAGGCTCGAACAAGAGGAAGCGCGAGACCTGACAAGAAACACAGGACCTGTCGGGATTGAATCTGACACTACGAGTCATAGACCGAAGTACCCAAAACATGTTAACAGATCACCGGGAAGGGTCGGAGGACTCACCCTGAGAGCAACCAAAAGAGGGAAGATCCCCGTGATCAACCAAGAGACGGGGCTGGACCTGAAACACAAGCGTCCAGGCTGTCCTACGTATCCCATAAGGATGGGAATCAAGCCGCACGTAGTTCTTGAGAGGCAGTTTAACGTCATGCAGGACGATGAGGGGTGTGAGGTAGTCCTACACACGGGGGAGGCGTACGGCGCGGCCAGTAGACCGACGTGAATGAGGACATGATCCCCCGCTCACGCGATACGCCTCGCACAAAAAGGAGGGGAACTTGGGCCAGAGGCCCAACGCGGGATAGAGATTCCCGGGAAATGGGGCTGGGCCTGAAACATGAATGTCCAGGCGGTCCTACGTATCCCATAAGGATGGGAATCAAGCCGCACGTAGTTCTTGAAGTGCAGTTTAGCGTCATGCAGGATGAAAAAAGGGGGGGGGGGACCAGAAGGCATCCCCAAACGTGAGGGGCGTACAACGTGGCGAGCAAACCGATGTGAATGAGGGCATAGCCCCGCGTTCACACCATACGCCGCACACCAGGAGGCAACTGGGCCAAGGGCCCGAGATGGGATGGAAATTCCCAAAGGATGGGGCTGGGCCTGAAACATGAATGTTCAGGCGGTCCTACGTATCCCATAAGGATGGGAATCAAGCCGCACGTAGTTCTTGAGGTGCAGTTTTGCGTCATGTAGGACGAATGCTGAACAGTTTAACGTCTTGTAGCTCGGACGTGGTGCAGTTTAGCGTCATGCGGGACGATGTACAGTTTAACGTCATGTTGGACGAAGCACTTGGCAGTTTAACGTCTTGCAGCACGGACGATACGCTGGGCAGTTTAACGTCGTGCAGCTTGGACGTTACGCTGGGCAGTTTAACGTCGTGCAGCTTGGACGTTACGCTGGGCAGTTTAACGTCGTGCAGCTTGGACGTATGCAGTTTAACGTCGTGCAGGACGTATGCTGAACAGTTTAACGTCTTGTAGCTTGGACGAATGATGCTTGGCAGTTTAACGTCTTGCCGCGCGGACGTAGTGTACTCAGGCAAAGTACTGCTTGAGAAACCTAGCGTTGGTGGGAGGAGTGACACGCTCACCATCCATAGTCGCTAGGGAGTACGCGCCATTGGGATAGACCTTGTGGACAACAAAAGGTCCCTCCCACTTGGGCTCCAACTTGGGCGGCTTCCTGCCGGGGATCATCGGTGCTCTTAGGGCTAGCACTAGATCACCCTGCAGGAAGGAGCGGAGGCGAACCTTCTTATTGAAAGCTCGAGCCATTCTGCTTTGATGCCTCTCCAAGTTGTGCAAAGCGCGAAGTCTATTCTCATCCAGTGCTTTCAACTCGACTAGACGGGTTTCAGCAACTCTGTCCGGCGCTTGCTGGTCATAGACCGCAGTGCGCAAGGACGGCAACTGGATCTCAATGGGCAGGACGGCCTCAGCTCCATACACCAGGGAATAAGGGGTCATCTGGGTGGAATTGCGAGTCGTCGTCCGATAAGTCCAGAGGGCGTTGGGGAGCTTGTCCGGCCAACTCTTCTTGTTCTGACCAACCATCTTTTGCAGAATGTTAGAGAGGGTTTTGTTAAACGCCTCGATCTGTCCATTCACCCGCGCATGATAGCGAGATGTATGGTTCGAGCGAATGTTATACTTGGCGTACAACTTCTTCAACTCGGCTGCCCAGAAATTGGTTCCGTTATCCGTGAGGATAGCGTGAGGCACTCCAAACCGATAGATGATGTTGGAGGTCACGAAGTCAGCGATCGAACAGGATTTGACCTCTCTGAGCGGAATCGCCTCTGCCCATTTGGAGAAGAAGTCCGTGGCGGTCAGAATGAACCGGCACTGGCGAGCTGTCGCCGGTGGGTAAGGTCCCACAAAGTCCAGACCCCAGACTGCAAAGGGCCAGGAATACCTAGTGGTATGGAGAGGCTCCGGCGGCCGATGCACAAAGTTCACATGAACCTGGCACGCATGGCACCTCCCGGCATACTCGATGCAGTCATGGATCATGGAGGGCCAGAAGTATCCCAACCTCCGAATCTGGTGGGACAGCTTCAGCCCAGTTTGATGGGCACCGCATGAACCAGCATGAACCTCTTGCATGACTCGTGGGATCTCAACTCCCTGAAGGCAACGGAGGAGAACACCATCGAATCCGCGTTTGTAGAGGATCTGCTCCAGGCCGGGACTGCTCTGGAGGACAAACTACAATGCGCGGCGTCGAACTCGCTCGCGCTCAGCCCGATCCGATGGAAGAATTCCATGTTGGAGGTACTCAACCAAAGGCGTCCTCCAATCATGGGCTGATCCGACTGTCATATCTGGGGTACTCGGGGCTCCGAGCATAGGGGCAACCGTGGTGAGATTACTTACCAACGGGCCGCGATCTTCTTCCGGGATAACGGGAGCGATGAGCCTGCGGCGCGTCACGCGGACGATCAGGTTGTCCTGTTCAGGCTCTGCAAGTGACGCAGCAAGGCTGGCCAAAGCATCTGCTCGACCGTTCTGCGACCGGGGAATATGGACAATTTCTGGCCGAGAAGGGAATCAAGCCATCAGAAGGAGGGTGCACTCCAACAATGGCACAAGTTCCGGCTTCCTGACAATATAGTCGCCGTTGATCTGCTTAACGACCAGCTCGAAGTCCCCTTTCACGCACAGATGGGGCACATCGATCTCGAGAGCTAACTCGAGGCCAGTGATGAGGGCATGGTATTCCGCCTCATTGTTGGTACAGCCCTCTGACAACAGGAAAGAGTATGGCAGCACGGCTCGCTCCGGGGTAATGAAGACGATGCCCAAGCCCACTTTGTTGAGCTTAGGATTATAGAGTCTTCTACCGGTGGGGCTCCGGGAGGCACCGTCAAAGTGCATCTGCCAGCATGGATCGGCATGATCGACTGAGAGAATGGTCTCATCAGGAAAGCCTAGATCCAGCGGCTGATCCGCGGAGGTCGGGTGAGCTGCCAGAAAGTCTGCCAATGCTTGCCCTTTGATGGCCTTCTGAGACACATACCTGATGTCGAACTGTTGGAGAATCACAGCCCACCGCGCTAGACGGCCAGTCAACATAGGTCGGCTCAGGATATATTTCAACGGGTCTACCCGAGAAACCAACTGTACCTCGTGGTGCTGCAAGTAGTGCCGTAATTTCTGTACGGCAAATACGAGCGCCAGGCAGCTCTTCTCGATGGGGGAATACCTAACTTCCGCATCAAGGAGCATGCGACTGAGGTAATAGAGGCTATTCTCCGTTCCCTTGTTGTTCTTCTGGGAGAGAAGGGCACCCAGGGACCGTTCCAGGGCGGTCACATAAAGGACCAGTGGCTTTCCGGATACGGGCGGCATCAGGACCGGAGGTTGAAGCAGGTACTGCTTGATTTCCTCGAAAGCGGTCTGACACTCTTTATCCCATACATAGGTGGCACCTTTCATCATGAGCCGAGAAAATGGCTTACACTTGCCGGCCAGATTCGCGATGAATCGGCGTATATAGGCTAAGTGGCCTTGGAACCCTTGCAGTTCCCGGATGTTACCTGGGGGAGGCATCTGGCTAATCGCCCTGATTTTCTCTGGGTCGATCTCAATACCCCGGTATCTTACCACAAATCCAAGGAACTTTCCGGAGGTGACCCCAAAGGCACACTTCAACGGGTTCATCTTCAGGCAGCGAGACCGGAGGAAGCCGAACACTTTCTCAAGATCTTTGAGATGGTCCTGACGCTGGCGCGATTTGACCACCAAGTCGTCGATGTAGCATTCCACCAGTGTGCCGAGGATTGGCTTGAATATGCGGTGCATCGCCCGTTGATAGGTGGCACCTACATTCTTCAGGCCGAAAGGCATGACCCGGTAGCAAAAGGTACCTTGGGGGGCCCTGAAGGCAGTGAACTCCACATCCTCAGGGGCCATCCGGATTTGGTTGTATCCGGAGTATCCATCCATGAAGGAGAGGGCTTGGAACCCTGCCGTGGCGTCAATCAACAGCTCTGTCACTGGAAGGGGAAAATCATCCTTCGGACAGTGGCGGTTGAGATCGCGGAAGTCGATGCAGACTCTGATCTGCCCGTTCTTCTTCCTGACCGGCACAATGTTGGCCAGCCATTTGGGGTACTGAACTTCCCTCACGAAGTTGGCTTTGATAAGCTTGTCAACTTCGGCCTCAACCATGGCACCGTGGGATGGGTGCATCTTCCTGGGAGGCTGCTTGAACCCGCGATGGTTTGCCGGGAGACCAAGGCGGTGGACGGCTACCTGAGGATCTAGCCCCGGCATCTCGTCATAGACCCAAGCGAACACATCACGGTGCTGCTTGAGAAAGTCCACGTACTGCTGCCGCTCCTCAGAGGGCATGGCGGCACTGACCAATGTGGGTCTTGGATCGACCTCGGTTCCAAGGTTCACCTGTATTAACTCATCGACCGTGGAGGGGACGCCCTCCTCAAAGGCTGGGGGTGCATCTTCCACGTCCTCTCCACTCGGGGAGGGATCGTCCACGGGAGAGACTGCGTTGGAAACTGCATTGGGGCTACCAGATCCTGCTGGGTCACTGGTGCTGGCACGGGCGGTCGCGGTCATCTCATTAGGAGACTCGCGGGCCGTCGAGACCATGGCCACGTCCAACCGTTGAACCGGGAGGACGTAAGCGTCATCCAGACTTGCCCAGGGATCACTTGCAACAGCGACAGGCTCAACCTCACCTGCCAGGATCTGCTTATCCTTGCTCTTGTAATAGTCCGCGTCCAGATAGCGGGCTTCACATGAGGCAAAAGGAGAGGCATCTCCTTGAAGCACGCCTACTCGACCATTAAGGGAGTATTTGAGGTATTGGTGGTATGACGAGGGAACCGCCGCGTGAAGGTGGAGCCATGGCCTGCCCATCAATGCGTTGTACGCAGTTTCCTGAGAGACTACCATGAATTCGGTGTTGGAAACCAAGTCACCGAACTGGGTCTTCAAACGTATCTTGCCGACCGGGGTTTGCTCGGTGCGGTCGTACCCCTGGATCCTGAGGTCGGAGGGAATCAAGTAATCCTCAGACAACCCCAATCACCGGAGCGTCCGAGTTGGAATCAGGTTAATCCCGGACCCCGTGTCGACAAGACAGCGCTGGACTTCAAGGCCATTGAACTGGCCAGTGACATACAGCGGACGAATATGTCCCTGTATAGGAGGGTCTTCATCCTTACCAGAGAACGAGATAACTGCCTGACATTCGGCGTCTTCGATCGTTTCGGCGTGAAAGGCCTCTGCAGCCGCAACCTCTGTCTCAAACTGGAGGGGGCTTTTCAGGGCTTCAGCGAGTGCCTCGCGCATCTCAGATGACATGCGCAGAGCCTCAAGGATGGAGAGCCTTGCTGGGATGTCAGCCAAGTGCTTCAGGACATCATACTTTTTGGCCAAGCGTGAGCCCCTGGTTGCAGGAGGTTGCTCTGCGGTTGGAAGCATGACGGGCCTTGCCGGTTGGATCGGCGGCCGACTGGTACTTGGCGCATCTCGCTGTTCACTGGCTGCAGTCCGGGAAATGGTCACCGTACTGGGGTCAGGAGGCCGGGATGGACTCGTGGCAGGGCGGAGCTGGTCGCGACGCGGCTGAGGCGGTTCTGCCTGGTCCCACACCACAAACAGCGGCGGAGGCGAATCCGTCATCCCCGAATGGGGGGGCGGCGCACGTTGTGCTCGGTTTTGAGCCTGCTGCCTAGTCTCAGTGGCGTGCACGGCCTGGCTGGAGGTACCAACGGCTGTGCCCCGGCGACTCCTGCTGCTGCGGTTCTTCCAACGGTAGCGACGACCGGGGACACTAGGGAGGTCCACCTGGTGTTCTTCAACGTCGGGAACCGTAAAGGGATTTACTAGCTCGACGGTGTTAACCGAAGCGTACCCAATACCGTCATCGGACGAATCATCCATCACCGGGCGGATCCGAGGAGGGACCCCCATCTCCGGGGGCATGAAATCGCCGAGAGTGCGGGATAGTGGCGGAACTGGCAGGGCGCGCTCTTCCTTCTTGCGCTACCGCCGTTTGCTCCTCTTGGAAGAGGCAGGCTGGGACGACGATGCCGAAGCAACACCCGCAGATTCTGGGGGCTCAGGCTGATTCAAGTGCGCACGGATGATTCCATGGGCGCGAATGGTCGTCTTGCGGGCCATCCAGTTATTATACTTCTGGGATCCGCGGTCGGAGACCAGCTGCCATTCGTCCTCATTGCCACTATCATCATCTGATCCCACGAACACGCCCGCCACTTGTGCCGGAGCTGGGCCCAACCTGATTACATTGTTGTTAATCTGGTCTTGGAGCCAATCCTTAAACACATAGCACCGCTGGATGGTGTGTCCCAGGGCCCGATGGTAAGGGCAGTAGCGGGGGTTATTCGTAAGATGTGCCTCCTCTGGCTTCCAACACTCAGGCAGTCGCACAATCCTCTGCTCCAGGGCGCTCCGGAAATAACCGGGGACCTGATCCTCGTGGAATTAGTAAGTCAGGTGTCGCGGGCCCCTGAGAGCGTGGTCTTGTCGAGGGACTGGAGGGGCCGGCCGAGGAGGTGGACCCTGATTATCTCGCCTGGGTTGCGGCGGTACATTACGCGGAGGGGCCGGCCGGTTCTGGGGCTGCCGCTGCTGGGCCGAGAACTGAGCCCGTGGAGGCGGGTTCCTGTGAGGCTGTGGAGCTGGCCTCGCCGGCAGCAGCTCCAACGGCCTGGGGGCCTCTATCTGGGCAACAACAGCGGGCTCAGCCCTGCTGACTCTCCTTGCAGGAATCATAGGAGGCAGCGGGTGTGCCTGGCTGGCCTGTTGCAGGGCTTCCTCAAGACGTTGAGCTTTGTCTGAGAAGTCCCTGAACCCTCCGGGGTAATTCTGAGTGATCAGGTAAGGGACCAGCTCGGTCATGACGTTCCCGATGCACATTGTCAGCAACTGCTCCTGAGTCAACGGCATGTCAAGGGAATACGTGAGACCCTTCCATCGGGCGATGAAGTCCGCGACTCGCTCATCAGGCCTCTGCTTGCACTTGAAGAGGTCTGCGATACTCGTCTTCCGGGTCGTGGAACTGAACTGGTAGAGGAACTGTCTACGGAGGTCCTCCCAGCTGGTTACCGACCCGACGGGGAGCTGGCTGTACCAGACAAATGCTGGCCCTTCCAGTGTCTGGACAAAGCAGCGAAGCTTAGCGGCCTCTTGCTGCGCCGGAGTCCCCAACATAGGCCCGCACCTCGAGTTGAAATGGGCCAAATGCTGTGGCGGATCTCCAGTCCCGTTGAAGGGGGAAAAAGTGGGATTCCCGAATCCCGGAGGCGCCGGCATGTCATCCACCCATGCTGGGTATGGCTTGCCGTCCGGTGGGATCGCCACCTGCCGAGTCTCCAAGGCTTCCAAGCGGGCAATGAGTGCCGCCATCGGATCGTCCGGACATGGGTTCCAGTCCTGGCGAGGATCTCTAACCACGAGCGCATTGCATGGCCCTTCAATCGGGTCGTCGACCGGGTCGTCGAACTCGGCAGCTCGTGGGATGGCGGGCGGAGCGGCCCTTGGGGCAGCGGGAGGAATCTGAGCGGGGTCTCTCAGGTAGTCACGCCGCTCGGGAGGGTGTGGCGAAACATACCGCGCCCTCTTTCCATAGGCAATGGCCTCTCTCCTGTCGGCGAACACGGCGTAATCACGGTTGCCCGGGAGAGTCTCATCGAGGAGCGGTTGTTCCGGTCCCTGCTGTCCTGGCCTAGGATCACCATAGTCAGGCCGCCGTTCTGCAGTGCGCTTGGCGAGGAGCTGGTCAACCGGCTTCTTCTGTTCGGCGAGCTGCTGACGTAGCGTAGCCTTCTCGGGATCCTCCTCTGCCCTCTGCACGGAGGCAGATGGGTCGGCGGGCTTTATAGCCTCGCTGTGCTCTTTACCTTTGCTGACGTTTCGGCTCAACATCAGTGCTTCAGTGGGTGCGGGGATCCCCAGGAGGTTCCTCTGATGACGATTAACTCTCACCGATGGATCTAACGACGGCTTGTCTTCGGGGGGGAAGCCCCCGTCGAGAAGTTCCAAGTCGTTCCCCTCTCCCGACAGGTCAGCCATATTGACTGTTTCCGTCCCTAAGGATGTACCCTCAGGGCCACCCAGTGAATCGGGCTGTCGGCGAATCACACTGAAGCGTAGGGCAGCGTACTGCCCCCATCCATGGATATACACGTGGGGAGTGGCTTCCTCGATAACTTTGCGGAGTACTTGAAAACACTAAACGCATCGTTGTTGGAGGGCCTCGTGGTGCTCAAATGACCCGGGGTGCCGAACCGCGGGGAGCATGGCCAGGTCAATTTGACGGCACTGCTCACCAATATCCTCCAGGTGCGCTTGACTCCCGGGGTATGGCATTTGTAGGCGGTGAAGACAGGAGCGAGTCTCCCGGAGAGTTCGGCGGAAGCATTCGAACTCATCCGGGGTGAGCGATTCGGGTGCATCAAAGCCCGGTCCCGCGACTGGCCAAAACTTCTCAGGGAAGTGGCCCTCTGCAAGGACGGTCCAGAAGCTCCACGACTCAAACTCGGGACCCAGGTCTCCTTGGTCCTCTTCAATGATTGGGAACGGACGGGGAACCGGCAGTGGTGCCGAGGCGGGCCGCCGGGCCGCCGGGCTGGCCGGCGGTGAATACGGCGAACAGGCCGATTGGCCTCCATATCCCGGGCCGCCCTCTGAGGGTGGCGGTGCCCTGGATACCACATCACGATAGGACGGGCCGGCGAGCGAACATCCTGCCATAGCATCGGTGCTCGCCGAGGGTGCACTAGATCGTGGTTCGACCGTTGGTCCCCAGAAAAAATCTCCGGCTTCCCCGATCGAGGCGGAAGGCACTTCCGGAGGGGCCGGTACCAACCGCAAGCTTGATCCTTGGGGGTGGGGTCTACCAGGCCCTCGTTACTCCAGATATACCTTCGGAGAGAAGCGGGGATCACATCGATCTCACTCTCGGGAAGTACGAGGCTGACGTGCCGCATTCCTACCCCTGCCTTTGACTGGCGGGATTGGGGGGAGGGCTCTGTCGCCGAATTATACTCCGCCTCCGAATCAGAGAAGAGCACCGGTCAGATCTCTGTCCGGAATTCCGCAACATTCTTCCCTTGGCATCGACGCCTTGCCTTCCTGCCCCTGGGTGGTTCTTCGGGGCAGGGCTGATCTCTGTCCTGGCGTCCTCCGGCCGCACTGGTGCTGGGGCCAAGAGGACTAGAAACCAAGGTGCGAGGGGCACCGGGACAGATATCAAAGGGGACGCGGGGAGAGATGATTCCGGGCAGGCCTCTGGGCCGGGATCGGAAGGTGGGATGACCCATGCCTCCTAGATCGGCCACACGGAGTAGACCCTGCTGGTGAATAGCGCTACCGCGAGGTGGTCCGCGGTGGCTACTGCCTGTACCAGAAACCGGGAGAGTCGACCCAACCTGCCTTTGGGGCGGTCAGGGCCTCGATCCAGGTCGGGCATAGAAGTTCCCCTGCTCAGGATGCGCAGGGGCCTGGCGACTGAAGCCAACAGTGGCTTGGGCCAATGTGGCCGCTGTTGCTATGGCCCCAAGGTGGGCATCCTCTTCCGCTCGTGCCCGAAGTTGGCGTCGGGACAAACGAGTCAGGATGAGCGGCGCAGGCAGGTGGAGAGCCCGCTCTTCGACTTGAGAGGCCTGGCGGCGGTGTCGCCGTGGCCTGGCGGGAGCCCTTACAGTAGATCCCGGGAGCGAATCCCGGATAGGGTGATCCCGGACATCTTCCACCTCATCCGCATAGGGAAGGGAACTTTCAGAGCGCTCCGGGGATAAGCTCCCGAAGCGGTTGGACGTTGAGGTGGGCAGCGGTGCCTCCCTGCGCGGCCCTCGGGGGCGGCGGTGGTGGCGAGGTGCAGCCTCCTCAAGGTCTAGGCGAGCCATGTCCCGGGTGGGGATGACTCCCTCTTCCTCATATCTCCGCACCAGGTTGTTGATCACCCTTCTATGGATGACCTCCGAGGGGGAGAGAGGGCGTGGTTGTCCCGCAATTGCGGCTGCTGGGACGGCTGTGGAACGGGCGGGACCGCGCGGAGTAGCCACGTCGGTGTTTCCCCTACCTCTGCGCTAGTGGGCGGGCGGTGATCGGGCACTGGATTGGGCGACCTGATTTCTGAAAGCAGGGAGAAGGACCCATTAACACTGACAGGAAAAGGAATCTACAACCAACCATTAGTGCCACGACGCCTTCCGTGGGGGGAACCCAGGCCCTCGACGTTGCGAGACGGAGTGCCCGATTTCCCTTCCCCAGCCCCTGGCGGGTAAGACTGAATGCTTGGCCGGGCAACATGCCGGTCTTCCAACACCTCTGAAATCCATCGGTCTTCGTATCGAGGAGAAGAGATTCACGTCGGGTTCACCATTTTTCTGTTTCGGTGCGGATGTGCGTCGGGTTACGCTGTTCCGCCAGGACGCGTTCGCGCGTGCACCCGTCAACCCGAGGGGATGGGCGCGCGGCTTGTGGTCCCGCAGTCCCGCTTTCCAAAGGCGGGCGGCATCCGTCCCTTATTCAGGGGCGTCTGCTCCTTGATCGAAACCGGGATGATGGGATGTCGGCTCCTCCTTCCTTGGACATCTCCTCGGAACTCGTCGCCTAATCCGGGTCTCCCTCATAGATTTATGACATGCTCGTGAATCTCGTTCCCGGCGCCATATCTTCATGGACACCGGTTAATTACGCTGCTTCTGCCCGGACGCTCCAAGGAGTCTGGTCGGGGCAGCAACCTCCAGTGAGGAGACCGGGTGGCTCTGGGTGCTGGGGGCGTGTCGTAACACTGCGGCTCTGCATGTCTGCTTTCCGTCCCTAATAGGGCTTCTCGAAGGCATGATGACCTGAGGCATCCCGCACTGGGTGCGGGGAACTGTGTCACCTGAGGTTTTCCTCGGCTTCCCATGTTTAACACGGGGTATGCCACGAGTTTAACGTCCAGCGGGGACGGCATCAGACCGATCAACACGAAAAGTGGATCAGATGACAGAACCCCTTGCGGGGAACCTCCGACGCTGGGGCCAGCGCATGGGCAGCTTCCCAGGTGATGTGGAGTGGAGAGAAGTGGCATGACCCCACCGGGATGTGGCGGCCCGGGTAAGGATCAGGATGGATGATGGAGTGAAGAGCTTGGACCCCGTAGAGGCTTTCTACGTACCGCGCGTTAGCACGGATCAAAGTCAACGTAGTTCGGGTATACAGTTTAACGTCATGCTGGACGTTGGCGAGCCGACTCACGAAGAGGTCGAGGCCGCCGGGCGGAGGATTGAACCGAACCACCTCGCACAGAGGGGGATGGAACGGCCGGGTGGATCACAGTTTCACGTCATGCTGGACGATAAAAGGAGAGATGGAAAAAGGGACAGTGGGGAGGCATAGTGGAGATACACACGTGCAGTCTCCCACAGGGGCGGATTCATAGGTGAATCGACGCAAGTGTGAACCCTGGAGGGGTCCACTGATGGACGAACCGACGTGAATACGACCGGGACGACCAGGTGGTGGGCTTGAACCTCAGGGAGGTTTCCTACGTACCCTGTTTAGAATACAGGGATCAAAGTCCACGTAGTTCATTCTGTCAGGACTTACGCACTTGAGGCAGCCCGGATGCGGCAAAACTCAGTTGGAAGGGACTTGGACCGAAAGTAGGAGACACCTCGATCCCAGTCACACCCTCTACTGGCTTCGGCGGTGGGGGAGCGCAATGGAGATACACATGTGCAGCCCCCCACAAGAAACTAGGGGTTTGTAATACCCTACCCCCGTGGGGAAAAGCCGCTCCCATTAAATCGTCCCTAAAGTGGGGCAATCCCGACATCCCTGCAGAGACGAGCGGGTGGGGGCCACATCCAAACCGGGAGGGGACCCTGCGTACGAGGCACGGGATCGGGTGATGCGGACGGTTTAACGTCTTGCCGGACGAAGTACAGTTTAATGTCGTCTGTTGAGGACGAAGCGGACGGTTTAACGTCTTGCCGGACGAAGTACAGTTTAACGTCGTGTGCTGAGGACGAAGCGGACGGTTTAACGTCTTGCCGGACGAAGTACAGTTTAACGTCGTGTGCTGAGGATGAAGCGGACGGTTTAACGTCTTGCCGGACGAAGTACAATTTAACGTCGTGTGCTGAGGACGAAGGTGCTTGGCAGTTTAACGTCTTGCAGCACGGACGATAGGGGCTAGGCAGTTTAGCGTCGTACAGCTTGGACGTAGTGCAGTTTAGCGTCATGCAGGACGAATGTGCAGTTTAGCGTCATGTCGGACGAATGCTGAACAGTTTAACGTCTTGTAGCTCGGACGTGGTGCAGTTTAGCGTCATGCGGGACGATGTACAGTTTAACGTCATGTTGGACGAAGCACTTGGCAGTTTAACGTCTTGCAGCGCGGACAATGGAGGCTAGGCAGTTTAGCGTCGTGCAGCTTGGACGTTGGTGCTTGGCAGTTTAACGTCTTGTCGCGCGGACGATGGTGGTGCCGCCGATGGGTCCGTGTCACTTCGTGCGAGCCTGGAGGGCCGCACGGAAAGACAACGCACGGTGCGGGCACCCAGGATGAAGATCATCGGGCGCCACGCAGGCGGGTACCCTCAGGGGGTCAAAGGGGGCGACCCAGACGGTTTGCGCACAAAAGAGGAGCTTTGCGCGCAATACCGCGGGTCGGCGCGCAATTGGGCGGGCTGACGCGCAATTGGGCCAGCGCTTTGCGCGCAGATGATTGAGATTGCGCGCACCGGGCTTCGGATAGCTCGCGGGGGCAACGGCTCATTCTCTAACGAACGGCCACTTTAAAGAGGGGGGGTGCGCGCAATCGGGCCGGATTGCGCGCACCCTGGTGGCAATTGCGCGCAAGAGGCTTTTTTTGCGCGCGAAGGCCTTACGGTGAAGAATTAGTTCAAAAGAAAGAAGCCAAAGGGATTGCGCGTGAAGGCGAACCCCAAGGCTCTATTGCGCGAAAGAAAGGAGGTTACCTGAAGATTGGCATTGCGCGCGGAAGGGGTTGGATTGCGCGAACGAGCGACGCTTCGGATTCTGGCAACCTTCAAAACGTCGGGGGTCGCCTTATATTTATAGGCAACCCCGGCGCGGAATCCGGTCGTCGGGCGCGGAATTCTCTTCGCGGGCGCGGAATCGGGCCCGGCGCGCAAGGGAGCCGCGCAGGCCACGGGCGCGCAAAATAGCGCGCCGGCCCAGCGCATTGCGCGCATCCCGGGAGGATTGCGCGCCGCGACTCAACTTTGCGCGCGGGACTCTGAAATTTCGCGCAAGTCCTCCGGGCCCTCCGGAACGTGCCTCTGACTCCAAATATCACTTCGCTTTCCGCATCCGGAACTTCGTTTGGGAACAACGAACTTTTCCGGCGTCTACAATAATCATATATACTTAGATAATCAATTCTTCTGATGTAAAAGGAATCACATCATGTTGATGAGGTAGTGGTCTACACGTCCACGAATGATGTTATCACTCTTTCAGTATGTGAAAACGATTTAAGTAAGATGATATATTATATTTATACAATTATAATAATTTCATAAATATCATCTAAATATTATTTATTTCACATATTGTTGATTAAACCCATCCTTAATACATTCCATGTAGTGTGTGAACGTATCATATTTCTGTGAGGCGGTCGTAGTCTACACGTCCACAAACGATGTTACCGTTATTAGACAAAATGGAAAGCCTATTGGTATGTTTTATATAAAACTTATAGAAGAATATAAAATAATATATATCATATATAAAAATAGATTCCTACATAATTCCCAACCATGACAGGTAGTAAATGAAAAATGTTCGATATCATTTTGCGAGGTGGTAGTTCATTATACACATAAACGGTAAGTTCATTACCCATTTGATGAAAGTTTGTGTAATTGTTGTCAAAAACATTAGAATTAAAAAATATAAGTATATTTAAGATACTTAGTTTATTATATAAGTGTGTAATATGAATAATTTAGTTAGTGTATAATGAATATAAAATAAAGGAGTTTGAGGAAGGATGTTACCTCTTCTTTGGGTAACTCCTTTTGGTTTGTACCAAAGGGATTCCTTGGATAGATTTTTTCCCAAAGGGAGGATTATAGGATGAATTGAATAAATATGGGAGTTATTTGATAAGATTTTTGGTGATAAAAAGGCATTTATATTAGTGAAGAAACGTGAATGGTGAGTTTATTTTTTATAGTGGGGGTGGAGTGGCATTATTGTAATGTTTTGAAAAGGGAATTACACCCATGATTTTCCCCTGTTAAGTGGATACAATCAAGGTAAAAATAAGATAAAATGAATTATTTCCTAGAACAATAAACATAAAATGTATTTTGACAAGTTTTTAGGCCATTTTGGGTCTTATGTTTATGGTTTAGTCCCAGGTTATGCTAATTTTCCTCTTAATCACTATAATTAATTTTAATTACTTTTACTACTCTTTTTTGTCAAAAAACTAAGTTTAAATTATTATAAATTATAATTTATTCTGATTAAAAATATTTATTAAATTTTTTTAAATTATAATCAAATAAATGGAAGAAATTAATATAAATTTAATCACGTAGACGAGACAACAAATCAGGGTTTAAAGTAAAAAGCCTCAAAAGTTTGATATGTTTTTATATATAAATTCAGTGTGAAATTGTTTCAAATAAATTAAATTAGTATAAATGTTATAAAATAAATCAAATTATAATTTTAAACCAAATAAAAAAATTATTTAACTATATAAACAAATTATATGAAAAAGTATTTTTGAACAAAAATCCAGTATTATTCACTATTCATCAAAATGGGAAAGTTCCCAGAAAAAAAAAAATAAACCCAAAGTAAATTTTGATATCCATATTTCAAAAATCAAGTTTATTTTTTCATATTAAAATTATAAAAGTGCAAAAAATTAGATTTAAAAGGGATTTTTTATTTAAATATAGTAAAACTATTTTTAAAAAATAAGGATCTTTGATGCTTTAAATTGGATTTTTTCTTATTTTATGCCTAAAAAAATTATTGAATGTATATAAAAAAATTTAATAAAAATGTTTAAACATAATATAGTTTGTCCTATTCATTCATGTTGACACAACGACTAGGCGATCATTAACTCTTAAAATAGTAATATTAACTATATAATATATTTCAGTATAACTCTGTCGTGTTTGCACTATATGAATTCAGGGAAACTCATTGTTTCATGTCAGGTAAACTATAATATTTAGTGTCTATTTTAAGGTAAAATTACTATCTAATTCCTAAATATTAATAAATATTAAAAATACTTATTCTTTCATTACCTAAGATGTTACATCCTTCCCCCATTTTGGAAGTTGTGTGCTCACAATTTCATTCACTTATTGAATAAATGGTGATATTTTTTACTCATATAATTTTCAAATTCCCATGATACATATTCAACCATATGGATTCTCCATAAAACATGAACTTAATGAATCATCTTATTCCTCAATATTTTCTCTATATAGTCAAGAACATGAACTTGTTGTGCCTTATAAGAAAGATTCTCTTAAAGCTAAACTACTTGAGGACTAAAAACATGAGATGAATCTTGTATATACTTCCTTAACATTGAAACATGAAATACGTTGTGAAAATGGGAAAAACATGGAGGTAAATCCACCCGGTTGGGAACTGATACAAATTTCCCAAGGATTTCATATGGTAAAATAAACCATGGACTCAGCTTCCCCTTCTTACCAAAACACATCAAACATTTCCTTAGAGAAACTTTTAAAAAGATATGATCATATACCTAAAAAGAAAGATCTTTCCTCTGATTATCTTCATAAATATTTTGAATACTTTGAGATCCCCTCATGTGTTACTGATTCAATTAAAACTTTTCTTCAATTTCCTCTATCAACTCCATTCCCATTAACTCCTTTACTCCTATATCATCCAAAAGAGTCTGTATACAAAACCTGTTTCCATATAATGACTCAAATGGCTCCATATGTATACTTGAATAAAAAATACAATTAAATGTAAACTTATCCATATAAATATTTTTATCCTTGCTTACATGATAATCCACAAAGCTAGAATGAAGCATACCCTACAATTTTTGAATTGTCTCCTTAGACTATCCATTAGATTTAGGATGAAAATATGCACTGAAACATAATCTACTACCCAATGACTTCTAAGGTCCTTTCTAAAAATTGAAAATAAACAAAGGATCATAGTCTAATACAATGGAGTGACTCACTCCATATATTTTCATAATCTATTTTAGATATAGTAAATAAATATACTCTAATGACATTGTATCTCAAATGGGAAGAAAATGTGTATATTTGGTAAATCGATCAACAATAACCCAAATTTCATTATTATCTTGATAATTCTTAAACAATCAACCAATAAATCCATTGATATATTCTCCCATTTCCAATTTGGCATCGGTAATGTTTGAGTCATTTACTTTAGAAACTTTCATTCTTCCTTATCCTTTTGATAAGTTATACAATTTAGAGTAAATTTAGTAATATCTCTTTTCATTCAATCCAACTAGTAATAATCATTAAGGTCTCTCTACATCTTAGTACCTCTCAGATTAATGAAAAATGGAATACTATAGGATTTAGTCAATAATTATTTTCTAAACTATGAATCACAAGGCACACATAATCATTTTAAAAATCATGAAACACATTATTAATCAATATTAAAATTAGAAAAATTGCAATTCTTAACATATTCTACCATTTCTTGCAAATAATGATCTACCTTATGATCCCTATTAATTATTTCTTACAAAGTCGTCAGTACTGAAATCTGATACAAAATGAGGGATGTCCCTACAACAATAAATTCTCGTCCCAAATTCATCAAATCATTAACCAAGGGGCTATGTTCCAAATGTAACATGGTTAATTCCGCATTAATTTTTTAACTCAAATCATCGACTACCTTGTTTGATTTTTATGGATGATAAGAAATCAAAAAATAATAATCCCTGATTAGTCATAGGAAAATTATCTGTCTCATATTCAATTCTTTCTAAGTGAACATATTTCAAATTTTTTTGATTATTATATATTTCAAAATTTTCTCCATAAAAATGATGCTTCCAAATTTTTAATGCAAAAACAAAAACATCTAATTCCATATCATATTTTTGGTAATTTAACTCATGATATTTCGACTGATGTGAAGTATAATAAGTTAACTGATTACTATGTATTATGAAACAACCAATTCCAATCAACGAAGAAACACCCTTGATAAAAAATTCACCATTTCTGGAAGGGAAGTCAAAAATAAGAGTATTCATTAATCCTTGTTTTAGTTACTAAAAATAGTCATCACATTCCATTTCCCAGATGAACTTAACTCTTTTTCTAGTTAACTTAGTCAGTGGGATAGACAACCGATCAAAGTTTTGAATAATCTTCTTGTAGTAACATGTTAATCCAAGAAAAATACGAATCTAAATAGTATTTTTGGGTCTTGTATAATATTAAACAACTTTTATTTTAGTAGAATCCATAGTTATTTAATATTTAGAAACAATGTGACAATAAAATGATTTTTTTTGTAACAAAAATTCACACATGCTAAATTTATCATACAATTTATTTTCATTTAAGGTTTTCAAAAAAATATTTAGTTACATTTCATGTTCTTAATGTACTTTAGAAATTATTAAATGTCATGAAAAAACACAGCCAAAAAATTAAACAAGAACTTATGGAAAAATTCTACTTATAAGATCCATGAATTCAAAAAGTGCACCAGATTACCCAAATGGTACAACTACAAATTCATATCGGCCATATATAGTTTAAAGTGTAGTCTCCAGAATTTCAAATTCCTTCACTTATAACTAATTGTATCCTAAACTTAGGTCACCATTTAAAAAATACAAATCTATATAGAGATAATCAAACAAATAATCAATATGAAGAAAAGGGTAATCATTATTAATAGTGATGTTATTCAAGGCTCTATATTCAATTCAAAGTCTCATTGATCCATCATTGTTTTTAATAATAAGATAGGATCACCCCGTAGTGAAGGGAAAGGTTAGATGAAACCTTTATCTAATAACTCCTACAATTTATTTTTCAACTCTAAAAATTACACTTGATCTATTTGATAAGGGGATTAGAAAAAGGTGTAGTATTGGGAACTAAGTCAATAGTAAACTCAACCTCTCGACCAGGAATACAACTAGCAGAAACATCCTAAAAAACATTCATATATTCATTTACTATTGGAACATAACTAATTTTAGCTGTTTCTTTGTTTTAAAAAGTATGAGATAAGTAACTCTCATTTTTATCTATAATCAATTTCTCATCTTCTAGGTTGGTTATCAATGGCATGAAATCATTGAACAAAGCTTTATTTTCATTGAAATATTTCTTAACATGATAAAATCAAAGTAAATCTATTCCAAGAATGATATCAAATGATACTATGGCTAGTTTAACAAGATTTATAGGAAATTCCATCCCACTGATTAGAGTAGTAAGATTCATATACATCTTGTTTTCTTTGATAATTCCACTAGAAGATTATTCCAAAAACTTTTTATCTTATATTCAAGAGGTGATATTACCAATTTTCTTGAAAATTATCTAAAATTAAAGATTGTAAAGATAAAAAAAATAGGGTATTGTAAAAATTCAGAAACAAAAGCAACATACCTTTCACCACAAAATTTGATGGTCCAACATCAACTATAGTAGTAGAAAAGGACTTAACCACACCTTTTGGTTTCTAATAATGAATATTTCCATCATTTACAACTAACTTTAGACATGAATTACCATAATGACCCATATTATTATGAGTAAAATATATTACCCTCATATAGATATCAGTTACCACATTATTTGATTCGTTGAGATTCATTTCCTTGCATTCGCAGGCCATAAAGAAATACTTTCCACATTGGTAACACTTACCAATATTTACAATATATTCTCTAGTGTTCTTTTTATCACACTTACTACAAGATTGGAAATTCATTTTATTATCTCCATACTCTTTTTCTGTATATTTCCTCATCTTCTACCATCCAGAATGCTTCTTAATTTCATCATCCTAAGGCACATAAGTTTTATAAAACTCTATATAAACCTTTTCCGCAAAATGAATAAATTTATTATAGATTTTAAATTCTCACGTGTCCAAATATCTTAATAGAATTTATTTAAATCCTATGTAAAACTGATTAATTTTTCTATTAGTGTCCTGAATAAAATCTAGCACATACCAGCAAAATCTTGAGAATTTTCTTTCATATGCAGCTAGGAAATATTTATTTGTTGCCTTAATTCCATGAATTTATTTTCCATACAGAGTCAAAAAACCTTAGGGAAATATTTCTCAATGAACATTTCCTTGAATATTTCCCATTCCATGTCATTGAAATCATATTATTATCATGTTTTCTTAACCAAATACCAGCATTGATAATATTTACTTTCAAATAGATAAAACTCAAGGGTTACCTTTAAAGGTTTCTATCATCCCATGAATTAAAATATATTTTCTAGAGAATTGATTCATCCTTCAAATACCACTAGGTCAGATAATCAACTGAATGATGGAGGCATTTCCTCGTGAAAATAACTATAAAATACATATTCCTTAAATCTAGATTATTTTTGGATCTAGCATGGATACCACCCCCATTTATCTCCTAAGTCAACTGATCCCTAACTATGATTAACTGTTCTATTCCGATTCCAACCTTATCAAAACACCAATTTGGAAGGATATCTTCCTCTATATTCATTCCCACCACCACTTCCCTATTTCCGCTATGGAAAACCATTCTAAACAGAAATGTTTTATACAAAGAAACATGTTAACATTCAAATTCTATAACATTTAATTTAATAATAAGGTAAAATATTATAAGGTAAAGTTATTAATATAACCCTAATCTCTAAAGTTATATAAACTTATTTTTGATACCAACTATATGGCCCCATCTATAAACATTACAAAATCTTGAGTTAAGATAATAATTTTACTTTCTTTCATATTTAGGATCTTTGTAGTTTTAGAGTTTTAGATAATTGGATCATTACTTATACATAAAAAATTCACAAAAATACAAAGTAGAAACATCCGAACAGAATCATTTTTTAATAATATTTTATTTAAAATAATTAATGCTCTATTTTGTGAAACTCTTCATGATTATCAACATGAATTTTTCCAATCCCTTAATCAACATTAATTCTCATGATTTTTTTAAAAAAACATGGGATGAATATAAAAATCTTTATAAAGGATATAAAAACAAGAAAACCATTATTCTGTTGATAAAGATTAAAACTCATGAAAATACTTACTTGAAAACATAACATTTTAACCAAAAAGTGAAATATCATTGTTTAATAATTTTTATTTACTTTTGATTTTTTTTAAAAAATTATTTCTATAAAAACTAATTAACAACATAGAAAATTTCATGTAGGTACCTTGAGACATCATCAAATTGAACCCTTGTAGAACCATAACAGTATCCTTATAGATTTGTATAACCATATGGACAACTTATAATATAATTTTATGGAGAATAAAATTATTACCCAATGCATTGGAGTGCTATCTAGGTGAAACCATCGTTTAATCTATAATGTTATCACCCGACTCTCTTTGGGTGCACCCATAATTTAAAATGTCCAATAACCACAACATGAAATAAAAAATTTCATTATCTGAAAAACTATTTTAAACTCATTTAAAAAATACTTTTAGATATTAAAATACAATTTCCTTTAAAAAACATACAATTTTAAATAAAAAATAAACCTTTCTTCTAAAAAACCATTTTCAATAACGAAAATACCCAAAAAGAGAAGAGAGAAGTTTTTTCATTTATAAAACCTTGAAATCATACAAAGGAATCAAAAAATAAAATAACACCTAGAGTTGTGGAAAAGTCATCTTCATCATGTATGTTAATAATATAACATTCCTTTTGTTGTTCAAAAAAAATCTGTATAAAACATGTAAAATGCTTCATTTTTAAATTTTTTTTAATGGAATTAAAAATAGATATAAAATTTAATTTATAATCCTTTTATATCCATATAAATACATATGTAAAAAATATCAAGAATGTATTGACCTCCTCTCTCCAAGGATATCTGTCTTAGTCCTACAATGAAGAAAGAGAGATAATGACCCCCCGAGTCTGACCTCTAGTAGGCCGTGGGTTTGTGAATATCACCGCGGTTATAAAAATCTCATGTATGGGAGGCGTTACCCTCTATAATAATTTAGTATCAAGAGATAAGATGAATAATCCACAAAAACTCTAAGACATAATATAAAAGAGAAACCAAAACTATACCACATGCATGTATAAATAGAACTGATATAGATAAAATTATCTAAATTAAATTCCCAAATGTAAATCCAAAGCAGGAAGATAAAAATTATCAAGGGTCTAAAATAGAAATGTCCAACAGGGTCAATTTAATAACCCCAGAAACCTAAAAATAGTTTTATATACATAGGGTGAGAAAACAAGTATACTCTACAGGAAAATATTTAGTATCTCATGCACATGTGAAAGAAGAAACTAATGCTCCAATAAGAAAACAACAGAACCAAATAGAACCTAAACAACTATACTTACCATACAAACTTCCCCAAGGAACGCTCACCAAATAATGCACATAATGTAATATAATATAATGTAAATCACATCAATGATACGGTACCCCATACCACTTTACACTAATTATCCTCTCTCACATCCCAACGAAAGACATCCTAGAGCTCTCACCTCTTCCAAATATACCACATCACATCCCACCCACACACACCTAGAACTTACAACACATCCTTCATACAAACACATGGTACTCACAACACATCAATCCCGCACACACCTAGGAATCACAACACATCCCACCCACACACACCTATGACTCACAATACAACACATCTCATCCCGAAGAAACAAGGGAAATCTTATAAAAAATAATCCCAAAGACACATGGAAAACGACAACACAACTCATCCCAAAGACACCTGGGATGCCACATCACAACTCATAATACCTTAAAAGGAATCATCCACCATCTATTAGAAGAGGGAGCACGGAAGAGTAGTTGGCCATCCATCCACCTCCCCACAGGGATGTTGGGAAAGATGCCCCCCAGATGACTATGCGGGTGTTACACACATAATGATCATTATGTATGGGGTGTGTATAAAAATGAAAAGGAAAATAACAGTATATATATAGTATAAAACACTCAATACAAACCTATGGGTTATCAAACAAACTAACCAACTTGAAACACCATAAACTTTATTTCCATTCTAAAATCATAACACCACACATCAAAGGACAAAACCTATTCCACATTTCCAACCGATTTCATTTAATCATCCCAGTCCTTTAATTATTTATCATCAACCACATTTAACCACACAAACCACTATTTAATTATTCATCGACCATTTTCATCACCTTATCCAAACAAACCCATGCCATTTCAAACATTATTAAACATTCATTTATTCCATCAACACATGGGCATCTAGAGCACCAAAATCACCACCTCACCACCCCAAAAATAACTTCTAAAAAACCACCTCATCCCCTCCCAAAATGCATGACCAAAAAAATAAATATCTCCCCACACCCCTTGTGCAACTTCACACCACTATCCTACAATATTGTCCATATATCACAAGACATCAAGAACCATTTTACAAATTTAAAAAGGGGTTTTTATCACATTACACTGTATTTTAGGGATTCCATCACAAAAATCACAATACCTGGAAAAATAATTTATCAATAAAATATAATTAGATATCCAATTTAAATTTTTAGGGTGATATCACAATAATCACAAAAAAATAGTAATCACAACACATATATCTATTAAAAAAAAATCCCCCAAAACAACAATTTTCTACAGGGAATCAGGCCTATAGAGTCCACAATATCACACTAATACCAAAGACGTAAAAATAATCCAATGAAACCCCTTTACCCATAAATTTAAAATCAAGAAATTTTTTATCTTTAATTAAGCCAGTATAACCATAACCCATTGGTAAACAAAAACAAAACCCTCCCACATGATACACAATAAAAAGAATGGATGGAAATCCTACCTCAAGGAATCTTTCAAACTCGCTACACACCATAGACAGAAGAAGAATGCCCACAGACCATAAAAAAACCATGATAACCATTGATAAAACTTTATAGCACCAAGGATCTCCCAAAAAAAATCCAAACACACAACCAAAACCAAAATATACCACTATAGTGAAATCCTTAAGAATAATATAAGGAAAATGATGAGAATGAGAGGGTAACTCACAAAGAATCTAATACGAGAGACCAAGGATCAATCCCCATCAAAATAAATTGCCAAATAATGAAGGAGAAGTTTAATGGACACCTAGAATGAGAGAAGATCCATTGATGATGGGTTTTAGAAATAATTTATAAATCTAAAACCTCTAAAACTGTACATTGTTGGGGAATTACATGACCTGCAATCCCCTTTCACATCATGTAATCTCAGGATTTGATGTTCCGATGAACAAAATGTCACCTTTTTATTATTTAACCCAAAAAACTAAATGTCTTAAAACAAGCCTAGAAAAGCCTTGAAACCAACTTTCATATCATATAATACACTTACATGATGTGTATTTCCTGTAGCCATTCTGTTGCACCTCTAGTTTCAACCAAATACACCCGGAACCTCAATCGAACACCTCCGACACTGAAAACCAAAAAAGTAATGGATCTGGAAGGCACACACCATTAAATCAGATACCTATCAAATGAATATCACCCTTGAGAATCCAAAACCAAGCCTGGAAGAAAAGGTGGTCTGAACAATAACCCCATGAGATGCCTCTCAAGAGTCTCACCACAGCTCAAACACTACCACTGTATAAATATTATAACCTAAATAGCCACAAAACATAGTGTACAACCACAAGATGCCACCTCTCACACAGACATACTACCAAAAAACCATGAGACAACCAAATCAACCTCTACATAGTCCAAACTAAAAAACTTCTACAACCAAGGAACCACACCTCACCAAACACATAAATAAGGGAATTCCATCCTCCATGTCTAGATTCTATCCACATTTAGTGGAATTAACTTGACCACATGGGTCTAATCACATTGAAGTTAATGAATATAGGTTATAAATTAGGTCATACAATTTTCATATGTTAGGACATTATCACACGACACACCACACAAAACTAAAACCAAGGAAAACAACACGTGTCATAAAACAAAAAGGTTCAACATCACATCACAAATAAAAATAGAGAAAAGAGAAACTATAAACAACTCTGGGTACTTCTAATGCATCTGCATCTATCACTCCCAAGTACTCTCATATAGGACACCATGCCCCCACAACACACGAACCAAATAAATGGTCCATCTACACAATTAAATCTCATTGTGATCTTGGATATCTACTGAATATTCCAAAAAACATCGCGTCATCCCAGATATCCAACTCTCCTCAGTCAATGAAATGAGAGTCATAAGGAAGATACCGATGAAGTTGATAGATTCGAAATATGTTGTGGATACTCCCTAACAATGGCAGAAATTCCAACCAGTATGCCACTTCACCAACTTTCACTAACTCCTCGAAGGGATAAACAAACATGGGAGAATGGTTACTCCCTTTTTGAAACCATTACTTCCCACATCAAGGTGAAATCTTCAAGAACACATGGTCCACAACCTCAGACTGGAAGGGCCTCATTCTATGATCAATATATGAATTCTTTGTGTCCTACCATGATTTCATCCTCTCCTGAATGAGCTAATGTTTTCTTATCATGCTCTGTACCACATTAGGACCAAGAAAGACAATCTCCCCAACCTCTATCCAACATAACATAGAATGACAAAATCATCAGTAAAAAAGTTCAAAAAAATCCATGTCAATGGGAGAGTGATAACTATTATTATAAAAAACTCCACCAAAGTTATTTTTCATACCCAAGACCCATAAAAGTACAAGATGAAATTCCACAACATATCATCCAACATCTGGATAATCTATTCTATCTGACCATCTATACATGGGTGGAAAGTAGTGCTGAAGAAAAACTGAGCACACAAATAATTCTACAATACCCTCTAGACTCATGAGGTAAATTTTTCATCCTGATCTGAGACAATGGACCTTGGAACCCCATGATACCGAACCACCCCATCCACATAACTCTAAGTGAAGGAATCTATTGTGTTCCACTCCTTGATCACTAAGAAGTTAGATGATTTCATTAACCAATCCACTATCAGCTAGATAACATCACAACCTCCATAAGTTATGGGTAACCATTTGATGAAATCCATCGATATGTCATCCCATTTCAGCTCAGGTATATCCAAGGGTTGGAACAAACCACCAGGAACATGACGCTTGGCGTATACAGGCTGTAAAACCAAACACTTCACCACAAAAACTTCCACTTCCCATTTCATCTTGAGCCAACAAAATTGAAACCTCAAGCCATGATAAATATTATAAATTCTTTGGTCTATCACCAACGGTGATACATGGATCGCAAGAAGAACTCAATCACGTATTTCTACTGAAAGAAACGACCTTCCTCGAAACAACATCTAGTTTTGACTATCATTCATCCATCCCACCCAAGCATCACCATGTCCAACCTAATCACACATCACCTCTACCTCTGAGTCTCCCCAGGAAGACTCCTCAACCTACTACATTAGAGAATACCACACCATCTTTTGAAACAAAAAACATCTACCACCATTCATCCTTTCATTTAAGTTCAAGGCTTCCAACTCCTATATCGCTCTCAAAGAATCAGTGGACTCACAAAAAACACATTTACACAACTTCCTAGTCGAAGTGTTGGTCAGGAAATTACCCTTTCCTAATTTGTAGGAGATATAAAAATAAATATCCTGAAGAAATTCCATCCACATATGATATCACAAGTTCAGATCATGCTGTGAAAATATATTCCTCAAGCTATTATGATTTGTAAAGACCACAAAGCACTGCCCAATTAGGCAATACCACTATAAATTTAGCTCATACAAAACTTATGGTAGCTCTATATCATGAGTGGAAAAATTACTTTCTTGGGGATGTAAGTGCCTAGACCCAAAATTGATCACCATCTGCTAATGCATCTTCACACATCCTAAGCCTATCTGGGAAGCATCACAAAACACCTCAAATAACACACCCTCCTCCGATACCTGAGGAACTGGAGCAATGACTAGCCATCCTTTTAGGTAATTGAATGATGTCTGAAAACGATCACTCCACACATAATCTTGGTCCATCCTAGTCAAATATATAAATGGGGATACAACTAGAGATAAATCATTTAAAAAACACCGATAATATCCTACAAGACCGAAGAAACTATGAACCTGTACGACGTTCATGAGTGCTTCCCATGAAACAATAACTTTAAGATTTGATGGGTCTACTACCACACCATACAGAGACACCACATTCCTTAGGAAATAGACCTATCATTTCTAAAACGTGAAATTATAATACATTCCATATAGATGGTGGTGACAAAGAACCTGAAAAATAATTCTAATATGTTTGGTATGGTCCTCCTATTACTATGATTAGATAAATATTTCATCGATGAATACAATGATGAACCAATTGAGGAACTCATGGAACACAAAATTTAAAGCCCCATGAACAAATCTAGAGTGTTTGTAAAATAGAATAATGTAACTATAAACTCTAAGCAAACTAACTCGCTCCTCTCAACTGGTCAAAAATATAATCTATCCTTGGAAAAGGATAACGATTCTTGACCATCACCTAACTCATCCTCTGATAGTCTATAAAAAACCTCATACTACAATCCACCTTCTTAGAAAAAAACACTAGAGATAACAATGGTGACACACTAGGATAAATTAAGCCCTTATACATCAAATCATCTTTTTGAATTCTTAAATCCCATAACATATAAGGGTCCATCAAATAAGGATCCATCAAAATTGGAGAATCACTAGGCTATAAGTCTATCCCAAACTCAAAATCCCATCAAGGGGGTAGCATCACAACATATTAGTAAAAAATATCAAAGAACTACGCAATAACCCTTAGAACCTATACCATCCTAGAATCCACAAATTCCAATGAAAAATTAGAAAACAAGGAAATAAGGGGATCCAGACACAAACTTCCCACCTGAAAACTTCACTCACTAATGAAAACCACATGTTGGGTATCCACATACGAAAACAAGAATCTTTTTTAGAAGCAGTCGATAAAAATGACAACGGAATACAACTAGTTGATGCCAATGATGACATCATATGAATACATCTATAGAAAGAAAATATCCCCATTGAACTAATGTGGCCCCATCATCACTCTACACCCCCGAAACACATCAAACCAGCTGTTCTGGCCTACAACTATTGTAGTCAACAGTAGGTGTAAGGGAAGCCTATGTACATATAGTCCTAGAGCATGGGCTAGATCATGTGAAACAATGGAGTGCAACGCGGACACATCAAACATGGAATGAGAAAGGGTACAAAACAAATTGATTATACCTATGATGATTTGTTGTCCCTATGGAACTGTTGCCACCACTATATGAAACTGACCATGACTAACTCCTCTTCCTCTCTACAGGAGACCATCTCCACATCCACACATGATTTGTTTTCCCTAAATAAGATGGGCATCCTAATGTCATCCACTACTTAATCCATCTCCCCTTGGGAGAGCATAAGCATACTTCCCATACTATTGAAATATCCTCACTGGAAATTTCTACTGAAGATAGAATTGAACCTTAAAACCTCCACCAAACTGAGCATAAGAAAACACAAGGCACTGGTCCTGAATTTGGATGGGAAAATCACAGAAAAAAACATCGTCTCAAACCCACAGAAAATCCACATAAACAAGAAGGTCGAATGGGAAGATATTGAGGTCGACTCCCAATAGTCTAAACCTTGAATGTCATGGTGCCTGGGATCTTCCATTGACAACTAATCCACTTGATAAGCCCCACTAGTTCCCTTCATGTGTAAATCCTGCTCATGAGTGCATTCGCTCAATCACATCCACCATATTTTGAACCTCCAGATACATTGACAATGTAAAATGAGTAACTACATTTTAGATAGAAGGATAGAGTGACTAATCAAGTTGCCTCGCATGAGACTCATCATATGGAAAAATATCTGGAAAAAATGTAGAAGGTCATTTTACATTATTCCCAACTCCCTCACTATCATGTTCCCTTAATGAAGAGGGATAAGCTCCAATATTTTCACTTCCTTCATGGTTAATGAGAGGAACTCTTCCCAGAACTCCTTCTAGATGTCAAACCACAAAATTATATCTACTTATTCTCATCAAGGTAAAACATCCACCACTGAAACACAAATCCTTGCATCTGATTAACTACCAAAGGGACCCAATAATCCATAAGAGCCCCAATCAAACTGAATGAAATCTTGATCTCCTCCAGCCATCTCTCCATGTCCATATCTAAAAAACTACACGCTTACTTTCCCAAATCCTTATACAATAAGTCACACAAAATCCTATGCCACTAATCATCCTCCTTAACTAAATCAACCCCCATGGATCAACTGGTTCATCCTGTTGAACCTCCACTGCCTCAGCTACATGCAGATGATGACTAGGATCCATTGTTGAAAGGAAAACAAACAACTTCCTAATCTTGGTAGTATATATTTTAATTATAATATATTTTAATGAAATTTAGTTAATTTATTTAATTTTATCCATTATTAAATTCCCCAAATAACCCAATTCAAACAAGAAAACAAGTCATTATGATTCATGTACCTCTCATATTTCCATACCCTGCAAGATGTGTAGCCTCATTTGGTCATTAAAAAGGATCATTGTACTTTCATCGGATCATGGGGGGGGGGGGGGGGGTAAAATCCCATGTATTATCTAGTCTTTCCTATCCTATGTCAGACTCCAAGATCATCAGACATTGTTTCCCGACTAACCCATGCAATTCTCACTATGCCTAACTCTAAAATCCACCCTATCTCTCAACCATCAGGCTTTAATACCACTATTTAAAGAACACCTATGTCATAGTATACCCATCTTACGATGAAAATGAATAAATGGAGATGATGACCCCTGAGACCCAACTCTACTAGGCCCTGAGTTGGAAACTAGCACCAAGGGTATAAAAATCTCATATATGGAGCCATTACCCTCTATAATAATATAGGATTATGAGATAAGATGGATCATCCCCAAATAATTTCAAGACATAATATAAAAGATAAATACAAAACCATCCCACATGAATGTATAAATGGAATTGATTTTGATAAAATTATCCAAGGTAAATACCCAAAAGTAAAGTTAAAGTGGTGACACAACAACTGTGAAGGCTCTGAACTAGTAATGTCCAGCACGGTCCATGTAATCCCCCTAGAATCATAAAAACATTTTTATATAGTTAAGGTGAGAATAAAATTATACTTGGTATGAAAAATTCAAGTATCTCCTCCATGTTTGGAACAAGCATAATAATGCTCCTGTGAGAAAACAACAACATCAAACAACACCTAAATAGGTATACTAACAATCTCTATCACAACCCGTCCTCGGGGCCCGTGTCGTGACTACCCCAAGCCCGCCTTCCATAGGCAAGGGGATGGCGACTAGCACCAAGGTGTAATTCCCGGTAAAAAGGGAAGGCATTGCCTTTTTAAAGTAAACAAACACCACATAGCAAGCAAGAAGAAGTAAACACTAAGTAAAAACTGGGTACAAAAGTAGGTGCAGAAAAGTAAGTGGGCCAGAATACAAACCCAAACTAAAAGTAAAGTACAACTAAAAGGGAGTAAAGCAACTGAAAAGTAAATCTGCTACGGCGTGCCGTCCTCTGGTACTCCCACCTGAAGGGTGGGTATAGATATACACCTCAGCTCTTAGGTTCCAGCTGTCTGCTCCATGTACATCCCGCCTTGTGGTCCACCTCCAGGTACTGACTGCTCTGCAACCCTCAACCACGATCAGCACTATCCGTAATATGTAACCAACACAACGTAGTGCGGGCATAAACCCTACAGGGGTGAGTATAAGATACTCAGTAGGGACCCTGAGATGCCCGAAGGTCTCCCAGAAACCACAAAGGATAATCCACAAAGGAAAGTTACAAACACGAAGTAACATCCGACACTTCTTAGGTATATTCCCATACATATACATAAGTCATCAATTATCGTTTGGATCCAACATCTGAGCCCAAGTATAACCCATTCCACACAGTAAAACACAACTAAATCCACACAGGAAAAAAAACGTAATCCACATAGGATATCAAGTCAATCTTATCGAAGATAAGGATTGAAAGTCAAGATTCAGCTCACACATGTATACTTCTTCGTAAGACGATAGAGATGATCAGATGTAGCCACTGATTCCTCTAAGACGTCGGACCCACACATGATCGATAGGTACTAACACCCACAATGACCCACAAAGGATCGATAGGTAACAAACCCCCGCAATGACCCACACAGGATCAGACCCACACAGGATCTGTAGGCGCTGGACCATACAGAACTGCTGATCGCTGATCCACATAGAATCTGACCCATACAGGATCAGTAGCACTGATCCATGTAGGATTGATGAGTTATGTAGTCGTCACCGTTGAATCAACGAAGGATTTCTGTACAGTTGTCATCGTCATCGCAGTCGCAGCCAGCTCTAGGGTTCCCGTACATAGAAAGCTCGTTCGGGAGGTTCCACTCCATGAGCTGAGGGGATGATACATGAAATGACACATAGTCCGTAGTTGATGTATCCAAAAGTTCCGTATCGTCAAAAAAAAAACTCAACGCGACAGACGACGCGTTGATCGGACGCCCGATTTGAGAGTTATTGGCTTTTTCATCCTAGGGGCCCGATTGGTTTTTAAGTCAAAACCAACCCGAACGTAAACCAACTACATCCAAACCTTGAGAAGAGTAAGCTGAAAGGTCTATATCACTTAGAGGAATCCATCAAAGTCGACAGCACGTCAATCGGACATCCGGAGCTCAAGTTATGAGTGTTTCCACTCCGAGGGCCCGGTTGGTTTCGTGTACGAACCAACCTGGCTGAACCCAAAGTACTCTGAAACCTTACGTGTAATATATCGAAATGACTATCTCGATCCAATGATCGCATCGCTGCTGATGGTGTGTCCATCGGAGGTCCACGACCTATGTTATGGGAAAAAGACCGTGAGAGGTCCGGAAGTAGGGGTTTCGGGCCCGGACTGACCCGGCCCGAGACCCCCTAGGTCGGTCCGTACCGGGTCGACCCGACCCGATCTCGGGTCCGGCCCTCTTGGGCGGGGCCTGGATTGGTGCGCTGGCCAGGGCCAGGTGGCTCAATGGTTTCGGCCGAGCGGATTGGGCGGGGGGGGGGGGGCTGCCCCCCTGTTTCGTAACCGTGTCCCCCATGATGTGGGGCCACACCTGCTGGCCAGCCGAGGGTCGTAACCCCTGTCTCCTCCCTTGACCGGCCAGCTTGCTCCGGCTGGCCAGCTACTGCCGCCACGGGACCAGCACTGGCCAGTCCCCCTGCTCCGACGTCGGTCCCCCTGCTCCGAAGCCAGCGGCCTGGAACCGGCCGCCGGTCTCCCCGCTACGCCGCGGCCTATCCCGCGGCCTTGGTCCGTCCGGCACGGCGTGACAGCGCCACACCCCTCTACCGCGGCGCTTTTGCGGTTCTCCGGCAGGGCGCGACGGCACCGCAACTTGGTTCGATTTCAATTGCGAGGTGCGACGGCGCCACACATCTTTGCCGCTCGTTCCCGCGCAGTGTGACGGCACCGCGTCACTTTCCTTTGAATCGTAATCAACACAAAAGATAAGAGATGAGGGTCGGCAATGTTTGTGCGGTACGGCCCCCTCCCGTTAATCGATAGCAATCATCCCAATTGAATGAGTAACATCGACAGAAGAAAATCATGAATACCATCAACAAAAAAATTCACCTACCTCGAGTGTAGTTTGAACGAAGGTTCGTCGCGGAAAAACCATCGCTGAAGGAGGCGTCGCAGAGGGAGAATCGTCGCGTCGTGGAGAAAAGATTCATCGGTGTGGCGTCGTCGATCTCTGAGGATCTGGGGTTCTTCACGTTCTTCGCGTTCTTCATCGAAGAAGAAGAAGATCTTCAAGCCCCTTAGTTTTTCTCCAAAACCTCTCAATGCAACAAGTTCCAACCAAAATAAAATTAGTACTTCCCTTATTTTATTAACAAGACTTATGTATTGGAATTCAAACATTCTAATTAAACTCACCTATTTAATTTACATATGTTATCAACTTTAATGGTGAGTTGAAGGATTTAGGGAATATGAAGGGGTGGGGTTTGTGTGGGCCCCACAACCCTTATAACCTCCCATGGGAAGTTGGTTGGTTTCCCCCAACATCCACTTAAAGGTTTTAACCACTTAGAAAGAAAAAAGTAAAAATTGTAGCTAAATTTTTATTTTTAACTTCCCCAATTTTTAACAACCTCTCCCGTGTAAACGGAACTCTGGAAAATGTGTTCTAAATCAATTAACGGCGCTGTGAATCCATCAGTGCCATCAGAATTAGATTCTGAGAACCGGTTCAAAAGTTAGAAAAACCTGCTCGTTCGTTCACTGAACGTTCCTGAGCTAAACTTCGGATAGAAATTTCAGGCACACCAGGCCTTGGAATCAAGTGCCGTCAGAAACCGCGTTCTTGTAAAATCCAAAAGAAAATTAAGAAAAAATTTCTCTTGAATTTTACGGGTCTTTACAATCCCAACCTCACCAAGGCATGATCACCAAATAACATACATCAAGTAATATAATATAATGTAAATTAATTCAATGATAGGGTACCCCATACCACTTTCCCATTGATTATCCACTCTTAAACCCCAAAGATAGATGTCCTGGAGATCCCACCTCTACTGAATACACCACATCAAATTCCACTCGCACACACCTAGGCCTCACAACACATCCCACCCTCACACATTTGGTCCTTATCACACATTCCACCCATACACACCTAGTACTCATGATACATCCTTCCTGCACACACTTGTGCCTCACAACACATCACATCTCATCCCGAAGACCCCTGGGAAATCTCATCACTACTCATCCCGAGGACACTTGGGACACCACATCACAACTCATACCAAAGACAAATGGGACACCACATAACAAAACATCCCGCCCAAAGAAGCATGGGTCATTATCACCTGGAAGAAGGAGCAAGGAAGGGCAGGTGGCCAGGCATCCATCCTCCCACCAAGATATTGGGAAAGACACCCCACAAATGACTTTTTAGGTGTTCGACACATATTTCTCAACCGGGGTGGGGTGAAAATAATAATTACAAGGAAAATAAAATTAAATATATAGTATCAAACCCTCAAACCCAAATTATGAATTCTAAAACAAACTAACCCACTCACAACACTGTTACCTTTGTTACCAACTTTAAATTCATAACACCACACATCAAGACAGAAACCCCATTCCACATTTCTGACCAATTTCTTTAATTCATCCCATTGCTCTCATTATTTTTCATCAACCATGTTTATCAATATAAACCACGATTTAATTATTCATTAACCATTATCTTCTAATTTTCCCAACCAACCCATTTCATTTAAAACATTTTTAAACATTAATTTATTCTATCATCACTCATGTATCTAGCACAACATAACCACCAACACACTCCCCTAAAATTACATAAAAAAAAAACCTCCTTCCTCCCCAATAGCATGTCCAAATAAACGCATATCACCCCACACAACATTTCAAACATATAAAACTGTCCCAAAAGCACAACCAGATATCAAAAGACATAAAGAGAAATTTTATATTTTTAAAAAGGGTATTTTATCACATTATATAGTATTTTAGGGGTTTCATCACACAAATTATAATCCTAGGTAAACCAATTTATTAACCTAAAATAATTGGTTAGAAAATTTCAATTTTTTGGGTGATGTCCCAATAATAAAAACCAAAATAGAAATAACATCACATATAACTAGCACAAAAAAGTACCCCAATGACAAAAATTTTAAATAGAGAAGCTGGATCACAAAATCCACAGCATCACAATAATATCAAAGTCATAAAAATAATGAAAATAAACCCTTTACTATTAAATTTAAAATTATAAAATTATTTATCTTTAATTAAGCCAGCACAATAATAACCCATAAATAAGAAAACAGACCCCTCTTGCATGATACATAATAAAAAGGAATATGGTAAATCCTACCTCAAAGAAGCTTTGCAACTCATTGGACACTACAACGCGAAGAAGAGAACCCACAAACCGCAACTACACCATGAGAATCATGGATAAAACTATATTGCACCATGGATCCATCAAAACAAAACCCAAATATGCAACCCAAACCCAACCATTCCACCAAGTGAAACCCCAAAGTAGAATGAAAGGAAACTGATGAGAGTGAGAAGAGAACTCACCACAAATTGATGACTGGATCCCTAGGATCAATTGTCATCAAAAAGAATCTCTAAACGATGAATGTGATGGTTTTTAGATGTATGTAATGAGAGAAGAGATACTGTTGTAGGGTTTTGGAAATAACCTAAGTGGATGAAACCATTAAAACTATAAAAAATTTGGGAATTACATGACATGTAATCCCCTTTCATGTCATATAATCCCAGGATTCTAGGTTCTAATGAAAAACACGTTTACTTTTTATTATTTAACTCTGAAAAACTACACATCATGAACTATCCCTAGAAAATATATAAAACAAACTTTCACATCATGTAATACACTTACATGATGTGAATTTTCTACAATAGTTCTACTACACCTCTGCATTCCACCAAACACTCCAAAAACCTCCCCCAAAAACCTCCAACACTCAAAAAATGGAAAAGTAACAAGTTGAGAAGGCATGTACTCGTATAAATAATATTTAAAGGAAATGATTAAATATTTAAACATTCAAATCATCCCATACCACTTTGAACATTTATTTCATAAGAACCTTGAATGAATGAAATTTAAAAAACATTAATAACATGGTAATAAATAAAATATTGATATAGAAAGTCAAGGGGTACATATAAAAACCTTATAAATGGATAAAGGTGAATATAAATAAGAATTGTATAAATGAAAGGATATTGATATGAAATCCCTTAACCCAAGTATGACTTATCACGTGGAACATTTTTTTTCCATAATAACAAAGTTATGTTAATAATCTACTTTCTTTAGAAAAAATTTCATTTTTACCATTACTTTTATTTGACTAATTATATTATTTTAATCAATTACTTAAACAACTATGTTTACATTGGGTATTGTTTTACCATATTCAGTTTATGTGTTAAAAATGACTTTTGAAGGTCAACTATGGTCAAAAGGATCATTATATAAAAATCACCATTAAAATAATCAAGAAAAAATTATCATATTTATATATCAATTATACTTTTAAATCCCATCGTAAATATGCTTATTAAAAATGAGCTAATGTTACAATTATAGACACGGTAGCTTGTACGTACGCTTGAGTAACATTCCTATTTTGCAATGATTGTTATGGAAATAAGGTAAGTAATGCTTACATTTAAAAAATTAGAATTATATAATAAATAACATATTATTTAAACATATGTACTCACATATATCATTATTTTCTTGTAAAAGGAATCACATCGTGTTGAGGATGTCGTAATCCAGATTTCCACGAACGATGTTATTACTTTTTTATTATATGAAAAGGTGTTAAATAAAATGATATAATATATTTTTAGAAAGGTATTTATTTCATGAATATAATATGGATTTTATTTATGTCACTTAGTTTTGATTAAACTGATCTTGAATACATTCTATGTAGTCTGTGAACACATCACATCACTTTGCGGAGACGATAGTTCTCACATCCACAAATGATGTTACCGTTTTTACAAAAAATGGAAAGAATAAAGGTATGTGTTATATAAAAATTAAATAATAATAAAGACATAATAAATATCATAAATATAATATATAATCATATTTTTTTCATAATTACAAACCATGATAAGTTGTCAAGTAAAAATGAACGATATCATTTTGCGATGCGGTAGTTCACCATACACATAAACAGCAAGTTCATTACCAATTTGATGGATGTGTGTGTATGTTTAGGTAAAACCATTTGAAGAAAATCTTATAAGAATATTTTGGATAATTTTTATATTATATAAGCATGGAATATGAATAATTAAGGTAGTGGAGAATCAAAATAAAACAAAGGTTCAAGAGGAAGGATATTACCACGTCTTTGGGTAACTCATATTGGTTTGCACTGAAGGGATTTCTTAGATGGATTTATTTGAAAAAGGAGAATTACATGATTAAGAGATGTATTTGGGGGGATTATTTAATATTATTTTTTTGATATAAAGGTCTTTATAGGAGTGAATAAATGGGAAGGGTGGGTGCCTTTTATAGTGGAGGAGGAGTGGAATTCTTTTAAATTTTTGAAAAGGGAATTCCACCTATGTTTTTACCATGTCATGTTGCTACAATAATGGTAAAAATTAGAGAAAGGGTAGTATAGGGTCGAAATATGAATATAAAATGTGTTTTGGACATGTTTTTTAGTTATTTTGGCACTTAAGTTTAAGGTTTAGTCCCATGTTATACTAATTACCCTCGTAATCTATGTAATTAGTTTTAGTTAAATTAACTCATATGTTTTTGTCTAAAACTAATTTGAAGTCATTATACATTATAAATTATGATTATTATAAATATGGAATCCATTTTTTCTAATTATAATCACCTAAGTGTCATGAATTAATTTAAATTTATTCACGTAGACGAGATGCCAGAGTGGGGTTTTTAAAGTAAAAATGTTAAAACGTTTGCTAATTTTTTATATCTAAATTCTATGTGAATTTTTTTACAATGATATAAATTAGCTAAAATAATATAAAATTGATCTAATTATACTTTAATACAAAATAAAAAAATAATTTAATTATATAAATAAATCAGATGAAAATGTAGTTTTGAACTAAAATTTAGTATTATTCATTATTCATCAAAATGTGAAAGTTCTCAGAAAAATACCAAAAATAAACCCAAAGTAAAATTTTATATCCCAATTTAGAAAATGAATTTTATTTTTTATATAAAAATTATAATTTTCAAAAATTATATTTAAAATAATTACGCCATTAAAAGGAAGTAAAACTACCATTTACAAATATAGAGCTTTTTTATGATTAAAATTGGATTTATTATTATTTTAAGCCTATAAAACTAATTTTATGATTGTAAAAACATTTAATAAACATGTATAAACATAATATAGTTATTCCTATTCATTCTCAGTGACACAACAACTAAGAGATCACTTCCAATTAAAATAATAATATTAGCAATATATTATTTTTCATTATATAATAGTCTGGTGTACAACGTAAGATTTCAGAGAAACTCATTATTATGTTTCATGTAATCTATTAAATTTAGGGTCCCCTTTAGGGTAAAATTACTATATAATTCATAAATTTGAAAGTTAACTATTCTATCGTCACCTGAGATGTTACACCTTGAGTGAGATAATTCAAAGTAAAACATAAAACACCATGAAGTATGAGTGAATAATGATTTTAAATAACAACATGGTAGAAGATAAACCATAATAAAGTTAATTTGTGTATAGTAACCAATAATTATCAATGTAATATAAATTGAGATGAAAACCCTTACATTGCATTTCCTTTTGTGTGAATATCCTTTAACCTCATGGATAATGGTTTAAAGAATGTTACTAGTTATTAAAGAACCATATTAATATTTAATATACTATATATGGTCATATTATAATATCTTATTACCTTTTTGTTAGTAACATTTCAATATTTTGAATATTTATGGTGTTAATTTTCTATCTTCTCGAGTATGTTTTGACTTGTTATTTGTTTTTCCTTTTACTTGAATCATGATTCTATCAGCTAAAGAATGTAAAAAATGAAAAAATTATCATATTTATTCAGTATATATGTTTTTATAATAATTAATTCCATTTTTAGACAAGAATTTAAATAAACCATTCAGGGAGAAACTAGGCCATACGTACGCATGAACGCTACTTTCATTTTTTTATCAAATTAAAATAATGAAAATTAACTAATATATATGAATATAATAATTAACATATCGTATTTATGTAATATAAGTCACATATTTTTATTAAAACCTTACTTTATATGTTCCATGTATAGTGTGAATGAATCACATCGCTTTGAGGAGGCGGTAGTCCACACTTCCACAAACAATGTTATCATTTTACCAGAAAATTAAAAACATAAAGGTATCTGTTATATAATATTGAAGTATAAAGACATTATTAATATCATATATAATGTATAAAAATAGTATTTTCATTATAATTCTCACCATGATAAGTGGTAAAGGAAGAATTAATAATCATCATTTTGTGAGGCGGTAGTTCGCTGTATACATAAATAGTAATTTCATTAACCATTAGAAGGAAGTGTGTGAAGGTGTGGATTAAAACATTAATATATAAAAATCTTGGTATATTTTTGATAATTATTTTATTATTTAATCATGGAATAAGAATATTTTACGGTGTGTGGATTGTAAATGAGGCAAAAGATCTTTTAAAAGGAGGTTAGCTTTTATTTGGGTAAAACCTTTTGGTTTTTCACCAAAGGGAATCTCTGGATGAATTTATACTAAAGAGAGGATTCTAGGTTGAGGGGATGTATTTTTAAAGATTATTTTAGTGGAGTTTTGGGTGAGAAAAATGATTTATATGTGCGAGGAAGTGGGATATTTGAGTACCTTTTTATTGTCAAGGATGCATGGCACTCTAGTAAATTTTGGGAAAGGTAATCACACACACATTTTTTCGAATGAAAGTGGGTCCAATAACGGTCTGAATTATTGAAAATTAAATATAGTGTCTAAATATGTCTAGAAAATGTATTTTATACAAGTTTATAGGACATATTGTGTATTACTTTTATGGTTTAATATCTTTTCAATCAAATTTTTCTCTTAGTTGCTGTAATAAATTTTAATCACATTAACAAATAATTTTTGTCAAAAACCAAGTAGATCATATTATAGATTATAAATTATTTTGATTCCAAATATTAAGTCCATGTTTTCAAATTCCAATCCTATAAGTGAAGGAAATTAATTTAAATTTAATCTTGTAGATGGAATGACAAAGTGAGGTTTAAAGTAGAAATCTTCAAAAAATTTCCATGTTTTTGTATCAAATTTCAAAGTGAAATCATTTACAATGACCTAAAAAAGATTAATTTATTTAAAATAGATCTAATTAATTTTTAAAACTAATAAAAAATATAATTTATCCTTATAAATAAATAATAATAAAAATATATTTTGTTTTAAAAATTCAGTATTTTTTACTATTCATCAAAATATGAAAATTCACATAAAATTAAAAACAATTAACCCTAAATTAATTTTTATGTTTTTATTTAATAATTTGAGTTTATTTATTCATAGTAAATTTATTAAATTGTTAAAAATTTGATTCAAAAGAGGTTCTCTATTTAAAGGAAGTATAACTGCCTTTAGAAAATAAGGTTTTTTACGTAAAATTGGGTTTGTTCTTATCCAATACATATTGTATTTATTGGATGAATATAAAAAATAATTTATTAGATATATAAAATAAATATTTAATATATTTATTCTCTATTTTTTAAAATTTAATTGACTGTGAAAAATGGTATTTAATAGTGTTTTTTTCTAATTGGGTGTTGCGTGCACTGAAAACTGACCCAGTATTGTGTGTTTTGAAAGCTATGGAAAAAATATTTATTATAAAAAAAATATGGTAAATTCTTGGGTCTATACATTATTAAATACTAAAAAAAATTTCCTATAAATTTTAGGGGTATTACCATTTAAAAAGATGTGGATATTTTTTCCTCATAGAATCCTCAGGTTCCTATGTCACCTCTTCCATTTTTTGATTTCTCCAGAGTACCTTTACCAGAAGAGCTTCCTGATTCCTTAATACTTACACTATTGTGTGGAGAATATGGATGGGTTCTTCATGATATGAAAGGTTAGGTTCTAACTCTACTTCATCATAGGTGAGAAAATTTAATAGGTTAGTCATGTACTTACTTAACAGAGATATATGGAACACATCATGTACCTTTGAGATATGTTGGGGAATTTCCAAATGATAAAAAATAGATCCAACTCTTTAAAGAATCTCAAAGGGTTTGATGTACCTGGGGCTCAATTTCTCTTTACTACCAAATCTAATAACACACTTATATGGAGATACTTTCAAAGAAACATGATCTCTTATTGGGAACTCTAAATCTTTCCTCTGAATATCAGTATAACTCTTTTGCATACATTGAGTTGCCTCAATATGAGCCTGAATAGCCTTTACCATTTTCATATAATTCATTATATGTCTCTATTTGAATTCTTTAATGGAAAAAATTATTTTAGGAAAACTCTATAAAAGGAATTTAATGACCCCCCATGCATTGAATATCAGGTGAGCATGACATCAATATGTGTTCCATTGTTTGAATTGTTCTTTAAAAAAATTCATCAATATGAGGTAGCTGATACTTTTTCTTTATTGTAAGTAAATTTATTTACCTCTAATCAATGAAAAATCTCAAGGAACCATATTTCTTCTTAGAAAAGAGGATTATGGCTCTCCATGGTGAAACATTAGGGAGAATTAATCCCTTAATACAAAAATCCTAATTTTTTTATTCAATTACACTAATTTAACAGTGGAAATTATATAGGGAATCATTGATATTGTCCATACATCATGGATTAAATCAATGGAAAATTAAACATCAAATTATAGGGGACGTCTATATAGTTTCTTAAGTGAACAACCATAAGATAATCTTCATGGGGGATGTTAGTTATTAGTTTCATTACAAGTTAGGGAAAATTCTTTGGTTTTTGGGTCCCCCTACTTAAAATATCTACTTAAAGAAGGTGATTTATCATCTTTATATCATTCATGCCACCTTGGATGACAACCATAAGGGTATATTTGAAACATTTATGATGAAAAGTGACCCTGCTAAATGCGTCTTCACATGCTCTCTTGCCAGAACCTTCTCCCACAATGATTTTCTTAAAATTCAATCCACAGTTTTTTCACAGTAAATTTAGTGTGAATATTTATGGTGTAAGAAAATTACTTAGATATTCCTCTTCCCAGTGTGGCATGTATGGAATTATTCCTTAAAATATGATGATAATATCCAACTTAGGGGGATAAGTTTTTCCTTGAGTTGTATTTGTTTCTGGTAGATAACTAATGAATCTAAGGAGAATATGTTCTTCAATATTGAGTGGGATAAGAAGATACGGTGGTCATTTGGATAGTTTAAAAGTTGGTCTGATCAATCCCTTACCACTGAAATATTCCTTCAGCATAGGTTTCATGGTGTGGAGATATCCAATATGGAGAGAAAGTACAAATATATTATTCTCACTATATGTTTCTAGATTCTATGTTCTTCCAAAAATAGCAATCGAAATCAAAATCTACTAAGTTTATCCATGGGTATCATCTTAAGAACTAGAAACATAATCATTGATCTCTGCAGGTTGTGTAAAGATGTGGTTAGTGCACCTTCCCTCACACCTTTTTTAAATCACATTCCTCTCTCAAAAATAATCCTATATCTCGAAGATCATGGGTTATATGTAGTCCTCTACTCATAGGGAATATACTTAGCACTGATGGAGCTTTCGGTATGGGTTATATGCTTGGTGGTGGAGTTATTAGAGATCCCAGAGGCTCATTTTTGGATTCATTCTCAGTTATCTTTGGGAGTGATGATTCCATTCAAGTAGAAGCTCATGCCATGTTAATAGGCTTGCTCCTATGCAATCATAGGAACATCCCTATTATAGAGATTTAATAGGATTCATTAACAATATACATTTGGTTTTCAAGTAAAGGACTTATTCCATGCTCTATTGTATATTATGTCAGGAGATTCAAGGGACTTTTAAATAATTATATGTCCATCCATCATAATTCGTGTGAGGGTAATGTGGTGGCAGAATATCATGCTTCTAGAGCATCTTAGAATCACAAAATACTTATTTCTTCTAACACGGGATCCCTTCCACTTGAAGGTACTCAATTTTTTTTATGGCTTATGCTCCTGGATTTCATTATTTTAGACCACCCATTTTTTTATTTGTGATATTTTATCCAATTTTATTTCTAATAAATATAAATTCTTTGTGCTATGTGTATAAATACTCAATATGAAGATTACTTTCTCCAACAATAGATGTTGTTTTCTACTTTTCCCCTATAATTTCATTCTATAGATCTTCTAGGGGTGGATTGAGATAATAATATTGTGAGTAAGATTCTTCTATAAATATTAGGGGTTCTATATCTCCCTCACAAATCATAATTTCCATCCCCTTGTAATAGATTTTTGCATCATCTTTCTAGAGCCAGTCAATAATAAGAATTATATCAAAGTAAACCATAGGTAAGATGAAAAGTTTATAACATAAATCATGTTAATGTGTCATAATGGGGACTTCTTAACACGTATTTTTTTTTGATAAAAGAATATAACATTAATGACAAAGATCAGCAGAAGTATATGTGCGAATCCATGAAGGGAAATTGTCCAGCCATAATTGGTTAGTACCGAGTGGTCATAAGGACACCAGCTGATGGGCCGCATTGTTTTCTTCCCTTTTGGTGAATGAGAAGGTGCACAAAGATAATAATTGGTGAATTGAGAGAATTATCCTGATGATGGTGCCAAACAACTGGAGTCCTCCATCATAGTGATTGATAGCATGGATTATAGAAAGACAGTCAGACTCAATGATGATGTCACCCCATCCACAATCAATAGAGATCATCATACCAGTAAGGATGGCCTTGGATTCAGCAACTTATGGTTACTAGAATTCCTGATGTGGTTCATACTTAGCAGCAAGGATTTTCCCCAGATGATTTGGGCAAAGAGGCCGAGGTAAACAAGCCCGACTTTTGGAAGCGATACGTCCACATTAATCTTGAGAATCCATTCCATTGGGGGATTCCAGTGAGCAGGAGGGGAGGGGGAGACACCCAGCATAGAACATCTATTGTGGACTTCCCAACCTTCAATCCAAGAAGTAGCTCGATCAAACCAGAATTTGGGGGGTTTGTGGGCCTGATGAAAAATAGCGTCGTTGCACTGGACCCATATAATCCAGGCCAAGGTGCAGAGTGAACCAACATCAGCCGGGGAGAGAGAGAGGAGCACCAACGCGTTAGAAGATCGGGAAGGTCAGAGGCCAATTCCAGTGAAGCTGTAGAAGCCGCCCCCCATTGATTCCAGATTTACTTAGCTCTCAAGCAGAAAATGATAACGTGCAGAGTAGTTTCAAGAGTGTTCGGACAGAAAGGGAAAAAGGCGGTACTTGCCATATGTCAAAAAACGAGAAGGCTCATTATTGGGAGAGTGCCCGTACAAACCTGCCACCAAAATTGGCGATTTTTTGGGGGGACATTGAGCGACCAAATAAAATTCCAAGTCCCCTCATCCCCACCAACTGGGTGGCTTCCAAGAGCAAGTCTGTAGCCGGATCTCACCGTGTAATCGCTCGAAATGTCATTGATCCAGAATATACGATCGGGGCCTACATCTGGTACACAGGGGATGGTAAGGATAATTCTTTGATCTCTTTCGTTAAACCATTCAAGGATATTTTCCAAACACCACCCTTGTCCCTGTTTGGAAAGGAGGCAGCTGACAGTGGCATCTTCTAGACCTAGTTGGGTGGGGGAATTGGATAAATTTGAAGATAGAATTAATTTTTATGGAAAAATGGTTATATAAAAATGAAGGCATTGATTATAATAAAAAATGGAATTGGATAAATTTGAATATATAATTAATTTTCCTACCACCACATCATTTGGAACTTTTACCTTGACTATATTGATTGCATAAGCTTTTACATATCTCCTGGGCCTCTTCTATGGTAGATTCCCTTGATTCCTAGAGAATTCATTTGAATATTTCCCTATATCCCAATAAGTGAAACAACGAATAATAATTTTTTCCTTATTACCCTTAAATTCATTAATAAAATGATCCTTTTATACATACTTATAATATATTCATTGTCAATTCAATAATTTCCCAGAGTTATTTTTTCTCCAGTTTTCACAAGGTGGGAAATGATTCATTCCCTTCTTCTTTTTGTCACATTAATTTTTTCATTGTGTTCATTAGAACTCTTCTTCTCTAGAATTACATTAAATATATATGATCTTGATAATTTATTCACTATTTTGACAACACATAAAGTTATCTCTTCATATGATAAAAAAGTATGAGAAACTAGTTCTCTTCAGTGATTTGTCTTGAGACCTTCTAATAAGTTATCAATATTACACCATGTGTTATATATGTAATCCATATCATACCTATATGACCTTGTAAAGTTAGATTCATAATTTGAAATAGAATCTTATTCCCTTTTCTTTATGTTAAGGAGCATTCTCTTTATCTCAATTTTTGATCACGAGGGAAGTATTTATCAAAGAATATATCTTTAAAATTCACCCATTACATGAGTTTTATTTCTTCTTCCTCATGTGTATTTTGGATAAGATTCCACCATTGATCAATAGTAACTTTTAGACAATAGACTAAAATTTTAACATTTTTAATTTCACTTCATCCTAAGGCCATAAATATCTTCTATAGAGACGTAATCCATCAATCAGCTATAATTAGATCAGTAGTCCCACAAAATTATGTGTCCTTCTATCTCATAATGTGATCCATCATAGAAGATTCTCACTATGGAATAGTTTTCTCTATTCAGGAACTATTTTTTGTCATAAACTGATTATGTTTCCCCAATATTACCTTATGTTTATTGGTTCTAATACTATCTATATTATTTTCTTCAGTGTGGCAATCTCTATATTTTCCAAGAGTACCATTATTCATTATAAGATCTATTTATAAACAATTGTATATATTGTATTAAATCATAATGTTAAAACATATAATTACAAAATGGTATAACTCCTAACAAAAATATATACATCATAAATCTTAGAATCATAAATATTTGATTCTTTGAGGACATTATTACTTTTAAATCCTTTATAATGGTTTATAAATAAAATATGAATTATCCTAAGAATATCGCACCAGAGTGTAAAAATAGGTGTATAGTAAGGACCATTTTCACATACCATGCTATGCTTGGTTTGGCCTAACACGCCCTATACGAGTTGTTACCCCTTGGTACATTTGTTCCAGAACCACATCCACTTGTAGTACTGAAACATGGATTCATTTCTAGTAATACCCACATAATATCTACATTACCAATATTCTAGGATGTTATTAAATACTTATACTCAAATTTTATTTTATGGTTTGTTACATAATCTATTTTTTATAAATATAGTTTCCAAGGTTGCTGTTAAGCCTACTCTAATTCCAACTCTAATGACCTAACCCCAGAAAGCCTAGAGCCTATGAATTAATTTATTACATTATAATATAAAAACGATTCGAATCTCAAGGGACTAAAAAGATTAATAGTTTTGGAAAATATGATTACATACAAGGTAACCATTTTATATTAGGAAATAAAAAATAAAACATGATACATAATAAAATGAAATTAACAACATCCTTGAAAGATTAATAAAATATCTATTCTTTATAACCTTATGAAAGGATAAAAATAAACGAATGATCAAATGATGAGTAAGGTAAATTAAAGTGGAGCTAATAATTATTTTATGAGCATAAATTAATTTGTAAAGGTAAATAACTCATAAAAAATTCCATTAAAATAAAATAAATAAGGGATAATTTATATAGAAATGTGAGAAACCGAAACCCATCCATTCAATCAATAAATCTAGAATTAAATGAATCCATAGATATGTCGATGCAATAATTTCACGGATAATAATATTAATTTAATTATAATTTAAAAAAATTATTAATTATTGGATATCATGTTTCCCAAGAAAATGTTACCTTTACCATCATGATAAGACATTCTAAAGTATTCTGATTTAGCAAACACATTCGTCTCATGAGACTATCGATATATTGAGAGGCTTGTATTGACTAGTACCAAACTAGTAGTGCTTGAATGAAAAGGTACAAAAACCATGTATTATATGTTAAAATAATTATTCATATATTTAATATTTTATTTAATTCAAAACCAATGTTCTTATCAAAATGAATTCGTATTCTATAGAAGATATAGATTTATCAACAATTCCCTTGTTAATCAAATAACTTTCAAAGTGAACACCACATGTTAATATGATATAAATTTTAGGAAATAATAATATGCAAATCCCAATAATGTGGATATTTATAGAAAAATAAAATTAAAAATGATTACAATATATTGATTATCTCAGGATAAAGTTAACAATTGTAAAAAAATTAGGATTGTAAATGTAACTTTTTCCACTTGGAAATTTTCAAGCTAAACCCATTTTGTGATATAATTAAAAGTGAAAAATAAATAAAAATTAATTATTATTTTATCCTGACATTAAATGAAAAAGGTACATTATATACACCATAATAAATTTAATTTTTTATAGTAAAAATAATATGCCTCAAGAGAATGTAAATTGAGGTGACAACCCTTACACTTTATTTACTTTTGTGTGAACATCCTTTAAAATCCTATAGAATGGTTTAAAGAATGTTTATTACTTATTATATAGCAATATTAACATTTATTATATCATATATTATCCTTTAATAATATTTATTACCAGTTTTTTTGAAACCATTTATTATTTTCACTATTTGGGGTGTTCATTTCCTAGTTTCTTGAGTAATTTTTTACTTATTATTTTATATTACTATTAATAATATCAAGATATAATCATATAAATAATGTAAACCATAATTTAAATATCATATATATTCATTACAAATCAATGTATAATAATCCATAACATTTGGATATAAGAAATGAAATTCACTGTTCATTGAGGTGGTAGGGTATACGTACGTATGAACACTACTTTCATTTATTTATCATGTTAAACGAATGAACAATGAATTATATATATTTATATTATAATTTCATTATATTATTTATGTCATATAATTCACATATGTTTATTAAAACCATACTTTATACATTCCATGTAAAGCGTTAATGAGTCACATCTCTTTGATGCAACGATAGTCCATGCTTCGAGAATCGATGTTATTGTGTTCCCACAAAATGGAAAGCACATAGGTATGTGTTATATTAGAATAAAATAATTATATATAAATTTTTAATATCATATATAACATATTAAAAAATTATTTCCATCATAATTTTCACTATTAGATGTGGTCAATGAAGAACGAACAGTTATCGTTTCTTAAGGTGATAGTTTGCCAAACACATGAATGGTATGTTTATTACCCATTTGATTGAAGTGTGTGTAAGTGTAGATAAAACCAATAATATAACAATATATAAGTATATTTAGGATACTAAGGTTATTATTTAATAATTAAATAAAAATATATGAGTGGGTGGATAATGTAAATAAGACAAAAGAGGTTGAGGAATGAGGTTACCTCTTTTTTGGGTAACTCATTTTTGTTTGCACCAAAGGGATTTTTTAATAGATTTAGGAAAAAGTGAGGAATATAGGTTGAGGGGAATTATTTTTGGATATTATTTGAGCATATTTATTTCTCCACAAAGGGATTAATAGGTGTGATTAAGTGGGATGGGTTAATTCCTTTTTATAGTGGAGGAGGAGTGACATTTTTATAAATTTTTGAAAAAACATTCCACACACATTTTTTCCATTGAAAATGCATCTAATAATGGTAATAATTATTTAATAAAGAGTATAGGGTATACGTATGTGCATAAAATTTATTTCTGACAAGTTTCTAAGTCATTTTGGGTCTTATGTTTAAGGTTTAGTCTCTTGTTATGCCAATGCTTTTTCTCTTAATCACTATAATTAATTTTAATCACTTTCACTTATATTTTTTTTGTTAAAAAGTAAGTGGAACTTATTATAAATTATAATTTATTATGATTCTATATATGGAATCTATTTTTAAATTTTAAATTATTAAAGTGGTAGAAAGTAATTTTAATTTAATCAGGTATACTTGATGACAAAACGAGTATCAAAGTATAAAATATTCAAATTTTTGCTAAGTTTTTATATCCAACATGAAAGTTAAATTGTCCAAAATTACCCAAATTGGATTAATTTATGCGAAATTTATCTAATTAATTTTCAAAAATAATAAAAAATACAATTGAACTTTATAAATAAAATGGATTAAAAATAAGTTTTGAAATAAAAATTCAGTATTTTTCACTATTCATCAAAAAATGGAACTTCATAGAAAATTATCCAAAATTCAGACCTACATAAATTTGATGTTTTTATTTCAAAAAGTAAATTTTATTTTGTCATATTAAATTTATAAATGTGTCAAAAATTGTATTTAAAATATTCTCTCAGTTAAAATGAGGTAAAACTGACTTAATAAAATATGGGTTTTTTTATGAATAAAAATAGGTTTATTATTATCCTATGACTACCAAATCAAGTGGATGAATATAAAAAATCTTTTATTAGATATGTAAGATAGGAATTCAAAATATAAATTCTCTCAGATTTTTATAATTTAATCAACTGTGAAAAATGTGACTATTATAGTGTTTTGTTTAAACCGAGTGTTGTTTGCATTGAAAACTAAATCAGTATTGTTTATTTTGAAATCAGCAACAAATTTTTTTTATAACAACATGTGGTAAAGTATTGGAATTCTACAGATATAATATAGAAATATTCTCTTGGATGTTCTCCTTAATTAAAATTATTCCCATGATCGGTGCCTTATTTAAATATTGGATGTGCATTACATGGATGGATTGAGAGATTGTTCCTCGATTTGGATAGAATAGAATAATGAGAAAATTATTTTTGATTTTATGTTGAGCCTCCCATATTTTTTATTCTTCTGAAATTTAGTTAAAATATTAACATGGATTATATTAACCCCACATGACTATAATTAAGTTACTATAGTGTCCTAACCCTTATATAGAATAAGGAATAATGGATAAACCCTTATACAGAAGTTCTTTACTCTTATGAGAGTTGTGGTGGTGAATTTTTTACCCTTACAGAACTTCAAGACCATGGGTATATCTTGATGCATCTTTCACTTTTTACCCTGACATAATAAAATTTCCATTTACATAACCCTTATGTATAATAAGGTTCACATCAATGACCCTTATGCAGCCTTTGACTCGCATAAACTACCATTACATGTGTTGTTAGTTTTTTTAACTTTATGCAAATGGATTTAGATGATCCTTACATAATGCCTGATTAATGTCGGAACCAAGGTGATATGTGCTGAGGATTGATGGAGTGTTGTGATTTTTTTCAATCCCATGAGGGTTAATCTAGGAGTTTGAAAGCTAAGAGATATTTTTTAGGAAAATGAAATCCCATAAGATATTTGTAAATTTTGATGCTTTCTAATGTTTTCTAAATTTTTGGGTGTAAAAAATAAATGCTTTTAGATTTTTTTATAAATTATTATATGCAATGGGATGTGTTTTTAAAAGAAATTATGAAAAATGACACATTTCTGGTAAAGGATGTATCCCACATTATAGAAAAGGTAGCATGGGAAGCCTGTGAGCAAATATGGTAGCTAAAAAAGGATGCATAATAATTTAATTTTCAGGGTGAGGCAATTATTTTTAGGCAATTAAAAAGGGGTTTTTGTGAAGTATTCATATCATTTTCAAATACATATGGTTTTTAGGCCTATAAAAAATTAGTATTTCTTCTATGTAAACATATATATCATGTTTTGAAACAATCTATATTTAGTAGAATAGAGTTGTTGGTAATTTAACTACATTGGCATGAAATACAAGGCATGTTATACTAAAGGATCAAATAGTTTAGTAGTCCTATGAGAATACATACATACATGATTCACATATTAAATATTAAAGAATGAAATATAATATAATAATTATTTTGATAAATATAATCTTTCTTTTATAAAATCCATGATTTCATTCATAAATCCATTCTTGGTATCATGGGTAAAAGAAAACAGAATAAAGTGTTATCTCAAATTTTCAGTAAGGGAAAATATATAACAAAATATATCATAAAGTAAATAAATTTTTATTAATATGGATGAGATAACAAATAATAAAATATTATATATAACTAATATCATGAAATGGGGACTTAATTTAGGGATAACAGAATAACGTCAATAATCACATGGATAATAATAACTAATTTTATAATGATAAAATTAATAATGATATACATCCTAATATTACAATCAAGCCTATATACCAAGACAAAATATGTAAAAATCAAGTCATATTACAAAATAATCAAACTTGTTTGTCTCATGAGACCTACCAATGCATATTAGGGAAATAACAAGCCACCCTGTCACTTATAAGTCCAATGGGTTCATCATATGAATGGGGTGAAACATAATCAATGTAAAAATTCATATTGAAAAAAATATATATAAAATGTTAATATTTTTCAAAATAAATAAATAATAGATAAACATAAGACATCCTTAGTAACATGGAATATGGTATCAAAATGTTATATCACTAGTAATGTATAATATTCACCAAAGAATATTTACATATATGAAAGTACTTTAAAAATATGTATAGAAGATTTCTTGATCTAAATACACTTTTCATTTTGAAATCACTTATATTGAAATGTACAAATTTACAAAATATTAAGGAAGAATTTCATTAAAAAGAACATAGAAATTTGTATTGAAATATTCCAACCATTGATTTGTTTTTGTGGTAGGAAATTTCTTTCATTCCATGTATGTTAAGACAATGATTCCTTTTACATTTTCGATAAAAATTATAAAGAACCTCATTTAGAAAAAGGCAAGAAGATTCCTTTTAATTATATATATATATAGTGAAATAGAAGTACAAATTTCTTTGGTCAATCATTTTATAAAATTTAAAACATCATTGAAAACATTTTAATGAAAATATAGACATGGAAGTAAAATATTCAAGACCAAATAGAAAACAAAGTAGGGTTTCCATAAAATAATTATTCCGAATTATTGAGAACTTAAAGAGAGGAAAATTAAAGGAAAATATAATTTTTTAATAAATTACCATAGGATAAGAAAAAATAAGGGGTAAATATTGGAGGATAATATTTTTATTTTAATTAATATTTATACCTAAACAACAATTAATAAGGATGATATTGGGAAATAAACCTTTACCTGAGGTATGAATTTCTTTGTAAGTAATTTTACCTAGATTATAATTAATTTAAATTTATTAATATTTTCTAATATAACCATATACATAATTATAAAATCAAACATGATTCACTTATAAAATTTAAATACATTTTTATTTATAATTCACTATTAAAATAATCATTTCTAAGTGTTAAATATTTCATTTTTCATATATGTTTCAGTTTGGTAGTTTTGGTACCTATATATTTATCATGGTTCCATCATATCTAGGATATTAAAAATTATATAAATATCATATATATTATTTATATACATATTCTTAATCACTCTTACAAGGTTGATATTAAAAAATGAATTACTTACTCCATAGAGATGATATGTAGTACGTATGAATGAATTGAATTTTCACTATTTGAAGGATGATGTAAAAGAATAGTAAACAGTAATTCAGCCATATAGAATACTTATTATATCATATATATCGTGTATATTTTTTAAATATATCATTATTAATATAAATGTAAATAGTAAATGAAAAAAATCACATCACTTTGTGTTGGTGGTAGTCAATGCTTATATACGAGTGGCGTCATCGTTTACCAACAGATTGGAAGGTAGGAAGGTACATGTGATATTATAATTCTATAGTAGTAATTATTTCATAAATACAATACATAAACATTAAATTTTTTTAACATCCATCCATTAAATAATGGGATGGAAAATGATTTGTATCACTACGTGAATACGATTGTCCATACGTACGCATAAGTGATGCTTTTATCTCTCATCTTAGGGATAAGAAGATTTAAAAATATTATTCCATAAACATAAAAAATATAAATATAAAATAGATATTTGTGATATTATATTGGAATAGTTAGTATATTATTGAAGGTGGTTAAAGAATAATAAAAAATAATGATCTTGGTTAAGAAAAATATATTCTTTTAGAGAAAACTCCTTTAAGACATTTCTTAAGGACCCTAGGTTTAATATTTTTAGAAGACCATAACATCTAAAATTTTTATAAAGATATTTAGAAGAGATTTTTTCATGGTTATTCTAAGTTAAATGGATCAATATGCATGAATATGTGAGGGGAGGAGGTTCCATTTTATTATTGAGGAAAGTTATACACATGTAATTTTTCAAAGCGTTATAATATTTTTATATAAGTAAGTTTTTAGGACATTTAAAAATTATATTTTCTTTTAACCCCTTCATTAAATATTTTTTACTTAACCCCTGTAACAAAATTTTCATTATTAAATGGTTATAATTTTTTATATTAGGTAAAAATTGGTTTATAAATGTATATAGAGTAAAATTTTAGACCGTTTTCATCCATATATTCCTATTTAATGTTTTTTTAAATATTTTAATAAAATAATATTTTTAGTAATGTGTCATGAAATTTATTTTTGAAACTATTCATTTAATTTGAAATGAAATAAAAAAATATAGAACTTTAAACTGAATATAAAACTTTAACTCCACCCAAATGTGAAATATTAATCTATAAAATACAAAGCGGAACTATAAATCACCCCCCAAATATATCTTTTATCATTTTTAACATAATTTACAAGATTTTTCTACAACTTTCACAAGCACTGTGTTGGAATTTTATAATCATTTAATGTAATTAATTCATCACTTAAAATTAAAGATAAATTAATATGATATTTTTTTTCAACTTTAAAATAAATATTTATCACCAAAATCTTCCTATTTTTATGCTTATGTAAATATTTTAAAGATATTAAATTAAAGAGAGTGAATTTTTTGAAATTTCATTTACTTGAAATAATAAAAATGTCATTATCAAGTGAAAACAGAACCAAATTCCATATATTTGAATTTGGGATGGATATGTTATAATTCTACCCATCCAATGCCAGAATTCAATTTTTTTGTATTTTCAAATGACACTTATAAAGGGAAAGTGTAAAACCTAACAACTTCAACAAATTAAAAACATTAAAAGGAATTCAACCTATATAGAGACTATAGGAACTGCCCCTCCCCAGTGACTATAACGTTATGTCAAGTATGAAACTTCGCATGACTGCTCGACGTGCTGTTCCATGTAGGGTTACACTGACCTGGTACCGATGGAAAAATTCATACCCTCTCGTTCTTCCAAATCTAGATATCCATGCTCTGATGGAAAATTCCTGCTCAAACTTCTCATCTCAAGAAGTTCTTTGCAGTGTGTCTAGTTGATTTCAGAAACAATAATCAAAAGTGGTTGAACATACTCAATGTCATCAACCTCCGAGAGCCAATAGAGATAGAACCATCACAAGACATATGCAGTCACATTCCCTCACTTCCCAAAGCCCCATGAAACCCTCCACTCAGGTCCACATCAGTCACTTTAATATGAATTTGATTTTTATTTATATTTACCATTTTCTCCTCTAAAAGTTTTAGACATATAATCTTCCATTCACCAAATTCACCCCTAAAAGTCGGAGTACAATATCTCGTTCCATATAATTCTTCATATGAAACCATTTAAATACTTTCAGGAAATATATTGTTATAGGAAAGCTCTACCAAAGTAAAATAATGATCCCACATACCTTTAAAGTCAAGTGAGATTGAACTTAACATGTATTCCTTATTTTAAATAGTTCTCTTGGAAATCCCATTAGTTTGAGGATGATTGGAGGTGCTCATATACACATTAGTATCAAGATACTTCTTAGTAATTTTACAAAAGTTTGATGTAAATTATGGATCATCATGAGAAAAAAGATGAAAGAGTTACTCCATTTTCTTACATCTTCATCAATATACAGTTCTAAAAGGTGTAAAAGGTGAAAATATTCTATTATAATGAATAAATGTATAGATTTATTTATATAATCAACAATAACCCATATGGTATTACTTCTTCTAGGAGTATTTGGTAAGATGATGCAAAGTTCATAGAAATGTCATCCCATTTCTATATATGAATAGGTAGAGGTTGCATGACTCTAAGAGGATGTTGTCTCTCGACCTTCACCCAATGAAAAACTAAGAATCTTGATACATAATTTTCAATTCCTCACTTCGTATTATCTTACCAAAATTTTTCTTCACATATATATACATCTCAGTAATAATGAAGTGTATATTTAAATTTGAGATATGATCATCATATAATAATTTTCTTTTTAACTTTGGTATATATGAAACACATAAAATATTTCTTAAATTAAGAAGGCCATATTAATAAACAAATTATTCCATATACCACATTTTATAGATTTAATATTCTTTTTAAAATCTCCATCATTATTCTGAGAAAATTTTATTTTTTCCAATAAATATTTCTTGAAAATAATTTGAAAAAAGGGTAATGTTTCTCTTACTTAATAATTCCCATATTAAAATTTAAAAGGTCCCTAAATAATGAATCCTTGTAAATCCTCAAATTATCCAAAACTCTATGTTTTTTCCTACTAAATGAATTATCCACATTATTAACCTTTCTAGGGTAGTAGTATATCAAGAAATAATAATAATTGAGTAGCTCTATCCATCTCTTTTCCACCTTGTTGAGATATTTCTATGAAAATATGTATTTATGACTCTAATGGTTAGTTTATATCTCAAATCTTTTATAATATTGATAATGTTTCTATATCATCCATGAAAGGATTATATATTATAACTAAACATCATGGGTTGAATATTTTTTATGTATTTTTAATTTCCTTGATTAATATCCAAAAACATTATTATTCTACATAAATATACATTCAACTCATTTATTTAATGCGTAACTATATATAATAAAACTATACCATCCTGATGTTAGTGAAAAAACTAGTTCATTGACCAAAATCCTATTCGATTATTCAAAAAATTTATTTATTATACTCTATATATAGGAAGATAAACCATTTAAATGTTAACTAGGATAACAAGTTTTCTAATTAGGAAAATTTATTAATAAAACAATAATAATAACCTTATAATTTAGGGAAACTATATACCTTGGATATCTTTATCAGCATAAGAAATTATTTTACCATCTTTTCATTGAATGGATCAAAAGATATTTCATCCTTAATGAAAATATATTAAAGAAAAGTAACTTCTGAAGCCTAGAATTCAAACTTTCTAAATTTCTCATATAACTAATTTTTTATTAGAGTATCATGCATGATTCAAAAACAAATGTCTTGCTCTTAATAAATTTTGGATCATACCATGATATCATTAATATATACGATAAAAAAATTATGAATATATTACATGAACACACTTTTCATCATATCCATAAAAATAGATAGTGTATTAGACAATCTAAAGAGAAATATTATAAACTTGAATTGTCTATATGTCTTACAGAATTCTCTATTTTTAATATCTTCCTTCCATAATCATAATTATTGATAACTAGAATAAAGATAAATATTTGAAAAAATATTGTGCTCTATGAAATTGATCAAATAGGTATTAAATATGTAGTAGAGGATATTTTTTATTTATTGTAATGACACTTATTTCCTTATAATCAATGTAAAACCTCATAGTCCCATCCTTCATTTTCACAAAAAAAAACATGATCTACCCATGGAGAAACATTTCAGTGTATAAATCCCTTGTCACAAAAATCTTATAACTATTTTGCAAACTAAACTAGATATACATATTCCATATTGTAGAGTGTCTAATATATTGGTTTTTCATCATTAATGAGTTTAATAGAAAACTGAACTTCACACTCAGGTGGATGTCCATGCAATAATTTAGGAAACAAATCAATATATTCTCATACAATAATCAAATATTATATACGATGGTTACCTATACCTTCAATATGTATTTTATTTTTTCCCGTAATTTCATTATAGAGGGATATTGGAGGTGGATATAGATGTGATTTAGATGACGAAGTCTCCATATAGAGATGAGGTGTTCCATTCCTTCATAAAAAATTTCAATCTATTTCTCTCAAAAATACCTTTTATCTTATAATATAAAAGTAATTTCATTACAAGGATTAATTCAAAGTGATTTAAAAGTTTAATGATCAATTTGGAAAATAGGCTAAGTCTATATGTCATAATGGTAACTAACTGATATATCCTTGTTAAAGTATGATTTCCACTGGGATTCATGATTGAAAACTCCCTTATTAAGGTGAAAGGGAAATATAAAACTCTATTTGATAAAATAGAAGATATAAAAGAGTGTTATTATCCAAAATCAAGTAAATAATTAGCTAAATTCACGGATATGATCAAATTACATGTTATTATGTCATTTGGAACATCAACCATAGTTTTATTGATTGTAGAAGCTGGATGTTGATCCCTTAAAGGTATTTGAGGGAAATTCCCTTTAACACCTAGTAAATTAATTTTCATAGTTCCCCACCTCTTTATTGTTGAATAATTAGAAATTTAGAGATTATTTCCTGCCCCTATAATAATGATCCTGATGGCCTTTCTCTCTACACATGAAGAAAACTCCCGTTCCTAGAAAGAATGTTCCACTGTCTTTCTTTCCGCATTTATTATAGGTTTCAAATTCCAAATTTCTATTATTCTATTTTCCCATATTTATTTTTCAAGAGTTCTCTAAATAATTATTGTTATCTTTATTTACTAAAAACTCATAACACGTGGAGAAATATTTATCTTTCTTGGAAACACATGATACTATTTCCTCATATTGTGAGAAGGTTTGGGAGACTAGTTCCTTTAAAAGGATTATCTTTATCCCATCATATAAATTATAAATCATACTCATTTGATTAAGTATGTAGTTTTTAACATAAATTGATAAACTTGTATAGTATGATTCATACCTTTTAATATTTTCACCTTCCTTTTTTATAAGACTTAGGAATTTTCTCTCAATATCCACTCGTTGCTCATGAGGAAAATATTTTTCTTTGAAAAGTACCCTAAAATCATTCCTATAAATAATTTTTATTTAATCATAATACTTAGTGTTTTGACTAAAATAAAACCATTTTTATACCACCATTAAGAGATGATAAAAATACATGAAAACATTTTCCCTTTAATCACTTTTTAAATAAATAAATATCTTCTCTAATGAACATATCCATTTCTAATCTAGAAATTCATTAGTAGTACCATTTAAAGATAGATGTTCTTGATTCATAAAGTGGTTCAACATTATTTCCACATGTTTTGGATCTATAGGATTCCCCATGAAATTAATTATTTTGCTCATTACCTAAGCCAAATTCTATAATATAGTTATTTTTTTTTTCATCTCAATATCCATATCTAATTCCAGCTCTAGTTTCACTGTCTTTATCAGGGGGAAATCCCTACATAGATTATGTGCATTGATACCATTACCATTCCATCAGCTAGGATCCATTTATAAAAAATGGAACACACAAAATTAGATCATAACATTATCAATAATAATGTATAATTATGAAACGAGAGAAACAATGGACCAGAATTGAAAATTTATTCATAGATAATATTAGAATAAAAAACTTTGTATCATTGGGAATATTCTCAAATCAGGAAAATATTTTCACTTATCTCATAATGGTCAATAAATAAAATTTAAATAAACCCATGTATATCCCCATGGGAGTTTCAACCCTGGTGTGAATTAAGAGAACACTCACTGTGCACTAGAATTACGATTGAAATATGATCGACCAACACTTTTCAGCTTTATCAACCCAAGATGAATCTATTCCAAATAAATTTCAACTTTTACTATCGAGATAGGGATTTATTATTAGTGAAACAACATTATCATTACCTTAATGAAGACTTTAGGATATTATTCTATAATTAGACATATTCTCAAGGTATTTCATAGGGTTATGGTCCCTAGTATATGTTTTCCAAAATCTAGTTTATAAGGATTATAATAAAATAACTTTTATACCAACTATAAAAACCCCAAATATTATAACCTAGTGATGATGGTTACATTATTATATTGGAACTATATACAAGAGATAACATTAGGAAGGACAAAATAGTTTAGTAGTCTTGGTAAAGAATATCCCAACATCGGACTCATATTAAATCTTAAAACATTTAATATAATATAATAATTATTATGATAACATTTTTATTTATTCTATAAAATCTACGATTTCTTTAATATATCCCTTCTTGGTATCCTTGGGAAAGTAAAAAATAATAAAGGGTGATCTCAGATGCCTAGTAATGGAAATAGTATAACCAAATATATCATAATGTAAATAGAACATAAATAATATTATTGAGATAAACAATTACAAAATATGTCATATAACTAATACAATAACAGGGGACCACATCCATGAATAAAATAATAACATAAATAACAAAATGGATAATAATAACTAGTTTTATAATGATAGAATACATAATGTCAGACATTATAATCTACCTTCCTGGCCTTATACCACGACAATATACATAAACATGTATGGTGTACAGAAAATACCAAAAACATTTATTTTCATGACACCAAACAATGTATCAGGGACCTATAATGGGCCCTTACCATCACTTACTAGGTCTAATGCATTCATTATTTAAAAGGGATTAAACATTATCAATGGTAAAATTTGTATTGAAAAACTAGCATAAGAAATGTTAACATTTTACCCAATCTGTAAATATAACATAATTATAATACATTCAGAATAATATGATGGATTGTATAAAATGAATATATCCCTAGTTAATTATTATACACAAAAATAAATATTTACATAGATTAAAATACTTTAAAAATATAACAAGAATGTTTCTTGAGGAAAATATACTTTTCATTTTGAAACTGATTATATTAAAATATAAAAATGACAAAATATGAAGGGAAACTATTTCAATAAAAATAATCTTCGAAACTTGTAAAGGAAGATTCAAATCATTGAGAGGAAATTATTTAATGGAATTATATTTTTTTCATTTATACTAAAAAATATTACTTTTTCATTTTTTATAAAAACTCAAAATTACCTCATTAGGAAAATGAGAAGAAGAATCCTGTTAATTGTTTTTATAAAATGTCAAACAGGGTTAAAAATTTATTTGAATTTTTTTATAACTATAAAGAGCATTATTGAAAATATTTTAATGGAAATATGGATATGAATGTAAAATATTCCTGACTATTTAAAAAACAAAGGACATTTTCATTAAAGACATTATTTTTGAATATTGAGTAAATAAATAGAAGAAAATGAAAGGAAAACATATAATTATCATAAATATAGGAGATAAAATTAGTGGGGTTTAAGTTAGAAGGATCATATAATTATTATAATATATACTTAATCATAAAAAATCCCTTATAAGGATGATATTTTTAAATAAACACAAACCTCTGGTCTGACTTGATTTGTATATAATTTTATCCTTATTTACCATGATTTAAAATTTATTAAAATTATATAAAAAAACAATATAAATAATTATAATATCATATATTATTTAATTATAAAATTTCAATATAAATTTATTAATAATTCATTATTCAAATCATCATTTATATGTGTTAATAGTTCCATTTTTCTTGAAAGTTTTGATTCTTTAGTTTATTTCCCAAAATATTTATGATTGTTCTATAATCTATAGAATTTTAATAATGATATAAATATCACATATATTAATTATATATATATATATATAGAATAATTCTTTAATGGTGGATATTGTAAAAATAATTACACCATTTATGGAGATGGTAGGTTGTACGTACACATGAACACTATCTTCACTTTTCAATGGTTGGAATGAAATAAAGTTAAATAATAATAAAACATTATAGAATAAATATTATATCACATATAAAATATATTTCAATTAAATATATCCTTATTACCATCCATGTAAATCATAAATGAAAAACAAATTACATCTCTTTGTAGAGGTGTTTGTCCATATGTTCACATGGGCATTGTTAACGTTTTTCAACATATTAAAATTTAAGAAGATAGATGTGATATTATAATTTCAAAATAAATATTATTTAAAAAATATAATATATAAAATTTATACCCATCATAATAACCATCCCTGAAATATGGTGATGGAAAATGAATTGTATCGTTACACAGAGGGGGTAGTCCTCAGGTACATGCTAGAAATACTTTCTCCTACCATTTGATGGAAAAGTACATGGAAAAATATTATTCCATACACATAATAAAATATAATTACATGATATATAATGGTTTTATTATATTTTTTTGAGACATATATGAAGGTTGTAAAAGAGGAAGTAAAAAATAAAGAGTTCAATTTAGACAATTATCTTCTTTTAGAGAAACCAAATTTGGATATCTTTTTGAGAACCATAGGGTTGGAATTTAGGGAAGAAAATAAATTCTAGAACATGTATATGGATATTGGGGAGATATTTTGGTAAGTATTTGTAGAGATAAAGGGATGAAGATGTATGTATAATTGAATGGAGGATGTGCCTTTTTATTACTCAGGAGAGTGCTACACTTCTATTATTTCAGAGTTCTAAAATATTATTAAGTAAATTTATTATTAAAATGGATAAAAAATGACTAATACTCAAAGGTGATAAGTTAAAATTCTAAATATAATTAGGTTTAAGAATGTGTTTTGACCATTTTAAACAATTTTTTTTAGTTTAACCCCTACACTAACCATTTTTAACCTTAATCGAGGTAAAATAAATTCAATATTGAAGGGTTATAATTTTACTTATAAGATAAAAATTTGATCATAAATGTCCATAGAATGAAATTGTTGAATATATTTCATCCAACCTACCATATTTTAATATTTTCACGATTTTTAAATAATTTTGTAAAATATTTTTTTCATAAAATTTCATTATTATCATTTTGGAGACTATTAATTTAATTTTACTTTCAATACATCCAGTAGAATTAAAACATATAACTTTATAACATCTATAATATGTTATTGTAATCTATTAAATTTGTGGGGGACTATAAGTCAGCCAAACAAAATATTAGTTTCAGAGTATTTAAAATAATTTACATGTTTTTTATATTACTTTCACAAGCACTCTGTTAGAGTTTTTTAATAATTTAAATTAATTATTTCACCAATAAGACTTAAAAATAAATTACCATGGTTAAATTTTTTTTTAATATTTCAAATACACATTTTTAATTGATATTATCTTGTTGAAAGCCAAAATTTTCACAATCGGTTCCGGTAACAAAAACATAAATATTACATTTTTTGGCTTTGATACCAACAAATGTGAGTTAATGTTTTCTAAATTATTTATATCCAAAACATAAAATATCATAAGGAAATATTAGATCACTTATATAACCAAGTAAATTTTTGGTTTAGTGTATCATTTAATTAGTAAAAAAATCATTCATAAAAAGAACTCATGGCTTAGAGAGTATTTTTCTCAGTATACCCATATTTTAATATTCTATATCATGTCTCAAATATGTCCCATAAAATTATTCATATATAAACCCCTTTCACATTAAAAATAATTTAACATCATTCTTTATAACTTATGGAATAGGAATCCTAATAAGGGAGATCTCAAATTATCTATAAGGGTAAACATAAGCATCAACAATTTAATGTCATCCGTGTGAATACGATGAGAACAAGGGTTTTATTATATAATAATAGTTCATGAGAATAACATAAAAGAATTCACACCCATAAATTCTTGGATCACTAATCAGGGTTCATGGTATAAATCTTTATCAAAGGAAATATCCATTTGAATCAATAACTAGGAGCCATGTGATATCAATCCTGATTAAATAAATAAATAAAATCTTGTACAATGAATAAATAAAAGGTATTGTTATCTTGGAAGATTATATTCATATAATCTTTACAAATAATATGACTATACGGTCAACATCCACACCCAATGCATTGTAGGGTTATCATGGACCCATATTTACTTGTCTTATAATGTATCCACCCATCTTTGGTATATAAAAAACTATCTATCCTTGGGTTTTAATGGAACCACCCATGAAAATAATAAATTTCCAAAAACCATAACATAAATAGAGTATATATAGCTTTCATTTAATTATAAAATTCATAGGAACAATCATTCTTCATTCCATAACTTGATTAACCCATGTAAAATAAACAATATCCATAAAACTACTTTGAAACAATCATAATCCATCAAGATAATGTGTAAGGATTATTTCATTTTAATATATACACAATGGATCATATGTGACATCAAGGGTTGTTTTTGTTGACCCCATCTCTCTTTTCCCACCTGTTTAACTCTTTTTTTATAATAATATTATTGGTCCCTAGAGTATTAAATGGTTTTCACTATTCCGGTAATATTAAAAGCAATTAATTATTTTAATAGTGGGAAAATATGTTCATGTCATTAATGTTAAAATAAGCATTCTTTTCAAGCATTTTTGTAAAGAGATTTAATAATAACCAATATAGAAGACATGAGTAAATTTCTGTTCAAAACATTTTAAAAGAAGGTAAAAGGTCACATAAAATAGCTTTAAGAAATAAATTACATTTATAAAAGAATATTTTTGACAAAATTTTAGAAAAAATGTATGTGGAATCTAATGATACCTGATATAAAGGATGATATATGATCAATATAACTTACAAACAACTTTCTTGATGATTATTTAATAAACAAGTTATTAAATTTAAATTAAACATGTAAGCCACATTAATAACCAGAGGATATTAATATATATATGGTTCAATAAAAAAAGATCATATGGTCCCCACTAATTATCCTTGACTATAAAAAATCCAAAGAAGAAAGAAGAATGTAACATAAAGCCTTTTCAATTTTGGTAACATTTCAATAATAAGAACCATGAAATAATAATTTCAAGTGAAACATCAAATATCATTAACATTGAGATATTGATTATATAAAATTTTAAAATTGGTATTATACGCACCATAAAAAATTAATATCGGTGCATATTATAAATGTACGTCAAAAGGAAACATAATTTGATACAAATAACCCTTATAAAGATCACATCATTGAATTTTTAAGTAATTAATAGAGAGATTATTCGAAATTCTTTTAAAAGGAATAAAAAATTTAAATACATAATAAAACAATTTAGGGATCCATTAACATGTAATAATGGAATAAAAATGTCATTTAAGAAGAGTTGTAACCCAACAAAAGGAAATTGAGTTAAAAAACCCATTAGCACTTGTAAAATTTGATGTAAAATCCCCTTGGGTGAAATAAATAAAATTGAAACGTAAAATACAATGAATTATGAATTATTCATGATATAATAAGTAAAATGGGATGTATATACACCTAATAAAAGAAATTAGGTGTAATAACATTAAAATATGCCTCAATGGATGAAAATTGAGATGAAATCCCATACCTCGAGTACAAACTTTCTATTTATATCCTTTAACTCATGTTTAATAAAATGAAATCATTGATTTTATTTGTTAATAAAATTTTATAAGTTTAATAACTTATCCTTAAACTGTTTATTTTATTTATATAATGACAAAATTAATTAGTTAATCAATTAAGTCCACTTCATATATTATGAGAAAATTCAGTCCATAATTTCAAAATAGCTCTGCTGTGTTGACCTTTTAAGTGGGTGCATTGGTACATAATTTATATAATAATAATAAATAAATAATTTTAATTTTTACACACAAATTATTATTTTTAAAACAAATCATGAATTATGGTTTAATAAAATAAACTACGTTAAAATCGTAGAGATGATAGGACATACATATGTTTAAGTAACGTTTCAATTTTGTAAAGTTCATTATTAAAATACGGTAGGTACTATTTTAAATTTATATAATTATAATAGTATCATAAAAACAATATTATTTCTTTAGATACATTTATATATATCATCCATGTGATGTAGTGATGAAAAAAGAATCACATCTCTTCGTGGAGGAGTTATTCCACTCGTACACATAAACTATGTCATCATTTCTTAGTGTATGTAAATTTAAGAAAATAGATGATATATTATTTATAAAAAATAAAAAATATTTAATTATTAATATATATATATATATATATATTAAATTCATCATGATAACCCACTTTGATAGGTGGTGATGGAAAATGAATTAAATCAGTCAGCGGGAAGGTAGTCTACTCTACACATAAATGTTGAAATCCTTTCCCATTTGATAGTGGTTGGATATGGATATAGGTTACTACACTAGAATAAAAACATAATATTACATTTATGATAAATATTTTATTATATTATCATTTTTAATCAGATTTTATGGATGTGGAATATGAAATAAAACAAAAATACTCGGTTAAGAAATATAAATCTTCTTTGGACAACCTCCGTTTCATTACACCTTAATCCCTCTAAGGTCAGTATTATACCTAAAATAAGATCTCCAAAATTTGGATAGGAATGTTATAAAGGTATTTGGGTATGAATTGTATTATCCAAATGGTTCTTGAGTTGTGAATAAATGAGAATAATATGTGCCCTTTTATAATAGATGGGAGAGACACTTGTGGAATTACTTAAAATAATTAAATTAATATAAATTAATTTTCATATTATAAAGCCAAAAAATTGATAATATTTGATTATATGATGAGTATAAGTGGAAATAATATTATAAAATATATTTTAAAGGTTTATATTATGTTTTTACCCTTTTCTTTTGATTTAAACCCCCCATTAACCCTTTTCACACTTACCATGATAACAAGGTTTGTTACACTACGAGGGTGATGTTTTTTACTATAATGGAAGAAAATCATAAAAATGGACCATTTTTTATTTTTAAACCATAGACCAATCACTTTTATTATTACAGTATTTTTATTTATTTAAAATCATTTAATTAAATATTTTTTATTATAAAATATAATTACTATCAATTTAATAACTATTCATTTATTTTGAATTTAATAACATCATGAAAACAAATTAAATTGAATATAATCAATTAAAACTTTTCTAAAATGTCATATTTTTCAATACAATTCACATATCAAAAAAATTATTTCAAATTATATTACTTTTAAAAAATTTATATCATTTTTGTATTTTATTAATTCAATAATTACTATGTTGGCATTATGTACAATTTAAAATTAATTATTTCATCAATAAACTTAAAAAAAGTACCATGATTAAAAAATAATTTATATTTAAAATTTATATTTAAAAATTAATATACCATCCATTTATCTCTATGTTGAAAAATATTTTAATTATTAAAAGAAAGAGTGTGACATTTTTGGCATCATATTAACATAAATATTCTAAAGGAAACAATTATGGAAAAATGGAAAAAAGGACATATATTTGAAATTTTGATTCTTATGGACGAGATATAAACATCAAATAACATTAAGGCAAGGGTGAGGTTCATTTATAATTCCTTATCATTGAATTTTGAACCAAAATTACTCAATTAACCCTTTCTAAGTTGACGTAAATTTACAAAATTACTATTCATATTGAAAAAAAAGTAATGAGGAATATTTACCAAAATGGGAACCCTTAATTAGTAATATAAAATATATTTTTCAATACTCAAAATACATAATTTTTATAATTGATTTTAAAATTAAACTTAGAATACCCAAAAAAGTTTTTTTCTGAAAATTTATTTTTTAACAATAAAAATATTTTTATACCAAATTAAAGTATTAAATTACTTCAAAAGAATATAATTGGATTCTTATTATTCAAAATTAACTAATTAAATATTAAAAACATATCAGAATATAAATTTACTTCATAGATCCTTTATAATAAAATACAGTTTTCAATAAAAATTAGTATTTCTCACTATTCATTTAAAAAATAAACTTTTTAGAAAAATTTCAACATTTCGCCATTGGATAATTTTGATATAATGATTTTTTTTATTTTTTCAAATAAAATTTATAAAAGTTTTATCTAATAATTATATTATTATCTCAAAACACAACAAAAAACCATTTTAAAAAGAAATATATCTTTGAAGAATAAAATGTATTTGCTAAAAATTGAGTGATTATTTCTTAGGAATTAGTCCATAAATTTTTATTGATTACAATATAATTAAAAATTTTAAAAATTAGTTAATCCAATTACTAGCCTCTAATTTAAATATTAGGTTATAATGGTCATATTTAAATAATAATATTTCATTGTCAGTTTAATCTTGGTGTTGTATATCATACATGTTATCAAACAAAATGTACTTATTTTAAAATACCTAGATTTTACATCACTATAGTTTAATTAATCGATTCTTCATATTTTGAACCTGGGTTCGAAAACTACTGTTTTGAATTTTAAAAATACAATTTTGGAAATCCCATGTCCTACAAATGTTTAATAAAATTTACACATGAAAATTTGGAAGGGGAAATACAAGGGTCATCTGAAATAAAACACACTTGGTTTTAAAATAGGATAAAATTAGTGGTAGGTGAAGATATAGATATGAAATACAATCGTAACGTCTAAAAGTTTTTGGAGAGTGAAGAAAATAATTAATAACATGATAGTGAGTGATCATGAGAAATTTAATGACTAAAAAACTATAAATCAAAGTGGTGTGGAAGTGACCATCGATTCATTAGAAAATAAGGTAATAGGAAAAAGTTTTTGTGTCAAGATACTTTTTTGAGTGTTGAGAAATTCCATTACCATGTAGACTAATAAAAATAGGAACATATGCTTACATTAGTATTATAAATTTATCCTTTAATCAATTTCCATAACATTCTCCTCATTTTCTCCAAATGATGCATATTCAAGATGAAATTTTCAAGTCTAAGGTACTAGAATCAACTTAGAAAGGATATCACAGTTGAATATAATTATAACAAGTTATTACTCATATATATATACATTAAGGAAAACCAAAATGGTTAGAATATGTTCAGTTAATTTCAAAAATTAATAATGTAACACTCTGATCCTAGTTACCCAAAGTCGATACATTATTACATAACATTGTCATGATCACAATAGATTATGTCTCTAAAGACCGATTAGTTTTGTAGCCTTGAAATTAATAGATACATACATAAGTTTTACATTATATTATCAAATAAAAAACAAAAAAATTGTGTCTCCTTTGAACAGTTTCATATCCCTTAGACTATCCCTGTAGGTCAGTCATAATATACTTCTTCACATTATAGGAAAAATAAAACCTAAGAAAGGGGTGAGCTCAATAAGGATAAAATTATAGCAGAAACTATCATAAATAATCAAAAATGTTTAAGGCAATGTATAAGACTAAAACACAAGCCTTTTAAACATAAAATTCAGCATAATATGGAAAATATAAATCAAATAATTCCATTTACTTATTCAAATGCATATTCTATTAGTTTAATAATCACATGTAACATTAATAGCTAATTTTATAATGATTGAATGCATAATTCTGGAAATCATAAACTCATAGTCAAGGCCTTGTGCCAAGACTACAAATAATAATTTTTCAAGGCCTTGTCGAAGACACTAGTTTGTCTCATGAGACCTACCGATGCATTGAGAAGCTGTAACGTGGTCCACCCATCACTTACTAAGTCCAATTCATTCCTCAAACAAAAAGGTTGAAACAAAATCAAAATATTCTTTTCAAAACAAGCTTCATAAATGTCAATATTTGAACCATAAACCAGGAAAAGTATAAAAATAGCACATCCACAGTCAAACATAACTCCTTCAATACAATATGGAATATTTTATTATAATAAATCAACCTCAATCAAGAATAATGATGGATATTGACATAGCTGAAAATAATCAATATAACTATTTGATAGAAATTTCCCCTTTTTCCTTAAAACCATTTTAAAACATGGACATTAATGAGAAAGATTTAAAAGAATAAATCTTTAAAACATTTAAAATGATATTTTAGCTAGGGTTTCTAATCAAGTGAGAGAAATTTGAATAATAATAACTGAAGTATTAAACACATTATAATATAAGGTGAATAAGGGGATTTATGACATACTATGTCAAGGTAAAATATATATACCTTATAAAATTGAATTAGTGCATAACAACAAAGAATTCCCAATAGAATTTAAATTGAGATGAAATACCATATAAAAGAATTATTATTAGGTTATGTATAAATCAATGACATAATTTTGTGTGAAATATATAAATACAATCAATATGATTGGATATTCAGTTTAAATAAATCCTAGGACATTCACACATATTCTTGTAACAACAACACAAATGACTTGGATATTTAATTTAATGAATTGCAATTGAGATAAGATTACTCTTATCAAGTTCATATCGATGAATTGAGAATTTATCAATGGAGTGATTATGTATATCAAAAGTATATCTACAAAAATGGGAGTGAAAATTACTATATAAATAAATAAATAACTATTTCACACATAATATTAGAGGAAAATAATTAATGAAGTTTGCGTAAAACCCAATGAGTGGAAATCGAATTTAGAAATTACCTTACTGATTTGGTAACTTACAAAACATACACCCCATTAAATAAATATCATATAATGAAGTTGTAAATACCCATACATTAAAGTATATTACACAAGGAATACAACCATGGGTAGTATATACACCACATAAAAGAAAACAATGGTAATATAGCATGAATCACACGTGAATAAGAAGTGAGATGAAAACCCCTTACCTTGTACTTTTAATTAGTCAAGGGGAAGTTAAAATCCCATATAATAGTTTAATAAAAGTTTTTAAATTTTTAAATAACCACATACCTAAATATGATATCATATATGACCTTCTAATATTGCTTTGTTAATAATATTTCAGTAGTATCATTATTTCAGTTGTTAACTGATTCGTTTTCCTTTATATATTTTGTAATATAAGTAGTATTTGTTATTAATAGTATGTATTTGATTTATATACATAATTATATTATGTTTTTAAAAATTATTTTTAATCATAAAATGAAAATTATTCTTGAATGGTTATGATGGGGAATGAATCTCTTCGCGTTCGTGGAGATGGTAATCCGTACGTACGCACGAGCGACAATATCATTAAGTTTATGGTTCAATTGTATATAATTATATGTAATATCATATATAAATAATAATTAATATGTTAAATTTATTATTTAAATCAATTATACTCATTATTATACCCATCCGAATAATGATGTGTTGAATAACAGACTACACCACGACGGGGAGACGGTAAGCCGTACGTACGAACATATGGTGAATTTTTCATTCAAATTATGGATAACATAATGAATATTGATGTACCATAATAACATCTCAGTATGAAAAATGTACTGGAGTTATTATTTTGGCATGTAAACAACAAAGAAAGAGGAGGTGGAAGAAGAAAATAACTTTGAAAGAGGTGATGAAATTATTACCTCTTATTTGGGTGCTTCCTTTTGATTTGATCAAAAGGGATCCTTAGGATGGATTTATGTTCAATGAAAGGCATATAAATTTAATTTAAGGTAGTTGGGATGATATTTGAGTCAGTTTTCTTTGAGCCAAATGGCTTTGGAGGTGTGAAATTAAGAGAAGGGGAAGTACCTTTTATAAGAGAGGTGAGGGTCACTTTAGGAAAAGATTGAAATATTATTTTATTATAAATTAATTTTTGGTTTCTAAGGGATCCAAATGGATTTATTTTGAGGATAAGGTGGTTAGGGATCTAAAACCTCTATACCAATAGGTTCTAGATAGGTTTATGTCACTATATAAACCTTATCTTTTAGATTTAACTCTTACTTACATAATTTTACATTTACCATGTCTCCTTGTATTTTTATATTATATGGTTGTTAAACTTACTATAAACTGCCATGAGGACCCCAAGTTGTTCCTTTATAAAATATATATCATTATATATGTCCTCTGGATGAACCCTATATATTTAGGACTATTATATTATTTAATAATATAGTATTTTTTTAAAATCTCAATTATATCAATTTTAAACTATTTAGTATTTGGTTTTTGTTAGTCATATCGACTTGATTACTTCGAAATAAATTCATTAAATCAACCCTATCATTTCATATTAACCTTGAAAATTCTTGTAATGTATCAAAAGTCTCAATTTCATTTATTTTAATATTTATAATATCAATTATTTTAATCATTCGTTAATTAGGTAATTACTGCATCATCATTTTGTCATAAATAAATTTAATTATTTAATGTCTAAAAATTATAAATAAAATACCATGATGTATAAAATATTTTTCTTTTTCTAACGAATATTTATAGAAGAATTTATCTTATGTATAACCCTATATTAAAAATAGTTTAGTTATTAAACATTGAGTTTTACACTATTAGTTGTTCTTTAAATAAAATAATAATAAATGTCATAATCTAATCAAAGTGGATAAAAAAGATCATATTTTATTCCTAAGGTTGAATTTGGTCGAAATATACTTATCCTATAGAATTAGGACATGTGTTAGGGTAATTATAATATTATTTTTACCTTTAATTACCCTATTTACTTTTAACCGTGGTAAATAAAATTCAGAAGTTACTATTCACTAAAAATTATTTTCATCCTATTGAACCAAATTTTACTTACTAATATCAACTACGACTCTTTAAATTTTAAAATTCAATTCGCATAAGTTGTAAAATTATGTATTATGCAAATTTTGCAAATGCGTCTAGAAGGTGGGTAAAAGAAGTTAAAACGTTCAATAAAATTTTATACATGTATTCTTATTATAAAATGAAAACAATGAATTAAACTGGACTTATATAGGTATTATGTATATATTTTGAAATTAAAATAAATTAAAATAATAACAATAATTATTATTTAAATAAAAGTGAGTTATAAATAATTACACAAAGTTTTTCACTATTCATCAAAAATTGAAAGTTTGCAGAAAAATACCAAAAATCACTATAAGCTAATTTTGATATTCAAAATTAAAAAATGATATATGTTTCACCAAATTTAAAACATAGAAGTTGTATTAATTAATTTTGAAAAATATTCCTGTTGTAAAAACCAGAAAGTGGATTTTTGAGAAGTAAAAACTATCAAAAGATTGATATGTATTTATGTCCAATTTAAATATAAAATTACTTACAATAATCAAAATTGAATTGAATGATAGAAATATAATCAAATATACCTCAAAACCATTCAAAATTATAATTTAACACTATGAAATATTTTGATTAAAAAAGTTGTTTTTTAAAAAAATTAATAATTTCACTATTTAATAAAATATGAATGTTATCATAAAAGCACCGAATATTTATCCAAACAAAATTTTTATGTCTCTCTTATAAAGAAGAAGTTTATTTCATCAAATTAAATATATAAAAGTGTCAAATATTGGATTTAAAAAGGGTTCTCCATTAAAAGGAGAAAAAATTACATTTTCTAAAAAATAATTCTATTATCTAAAAAATTGAATTTATTCTTATATTATGTTTAAGAAACACATAATATGGATGTTGAAATTATATATATTATATAATATTCAAAATGTATTTAGTACTATTCGTAACTATATTTTTTTGAATGACTAGTTTGGAACTTATAGTGCGCTCAGACTCGGTGTTGCGTGTAGCACAAGCTATTGAATTACTTTAAAGAAAAAAACTTACTATGAAATATTGGGTTGTTACATTCTTCCCCCATTATGAAAATTGCGACCTATAAATTTTTAAAATTTGTATTGGGAACTTCATTGAAAGTAGCACATCGAAAAAATAGTTAATAAAACTATCAATTTAAAAGAATAAAAGATAAGTACAAAAGTTTCCCGAGATAACCCAAACAAGGATTCCATATTGAAAAAAATGGATATGGAAGATAAAAAAAGTATCGAGTTCTGATGGAGAGTGATAGAAAACATTATTCAGAGAATGTTAACAACAAGAAAACAACAAATTTACGATGGGTTAAACAGTCATTAGTTTCCTAGTAGGAAAAGTAAACAAATAACGTTTTTTGTTTTAAGCTCCATTTCATAAATTTGAGAAATTTATTTTTGAAATTGCATAAAAAAACAAAGATATATACTTACTTTTTGAGTAGAGTTTTATATTTTAATAAATTCCTATAACTAACTAATTTTTATCCAAACTATGATTATTCAGGATAACTTGGTCACACCTGAAGCGCTAGAATCAACTTATAGAGAATCACATAATCCAAAAAAAATGAACTATATTTTTCCTTTTTCTGTATAGATTAAACAAAACCAAATAGTTAGTATAAGATAAAATGATCTCCAAATTGGACAATCCTTTATAGAATGAATTACTAATCTTAATTTCAAAAATTGAACAAAGAATTCCCAAAGTGTAACGAACCAATGTTTTTCAATGGAAATTTACCTTCTTTTATAAAATCACACAACATAATGAACTACTATGTTCAAAGTGACCTTTAAACATAAGTTTTTCACTTTTATGTTTTGAATTTCGAAAATCTGACATACACAGTTTGGTTCAAGATGATTTTTAGAGTCTATTGAAACAAAAATAATTTATGGTGAATAGTAACCTACCCTTATGAATAGAAACATACCTTTATGAATAATAATATGACCCTTTTTAATAGTAAATAATCCAACATAAGAGTAACCTCACCCATGAATAATTAAATAAAATTATGACATCTTAGAAAGTGACAATTTGACCTTAGTAAACGTTTTGGTATTTTTTAAGTCATAAATAGTTAATTTTAATTAATTAATTAATTTAAAAGAAAAAAATTATTTTCTTAAAATTTGTTAATTAATTATCAAATCAATGTCTTATAGTTTTTAGATAATTTTATAAGACCCTACATAATTTTTTAAAGCACAATAAAATCAGTTTTAATTTTTAAAAACTGTTTTTAAGTAAATTATGATTTCAATTAAATATTAATTTAATAATATTTAGAAAATTATTTTTGAAAAATGGAATTCATTTTTGGATTATACACTTCAAAAAATTCATTGGGGTATGTTTTTGGGATTTTTCTGAAATACTTGAATTTTCGATGAATAGTGAAATACCGTAATTTACAAAAATAAGCTAAATAAGCTAATTATAGAGTCATGTATGATGTTCTGCTGATGTAATCCTACTTGGTTCGTGATAACATGATAAAATTAATATTCTTGGTAATGGAATAATCACTATTACTTGTCTTGTAATGAAATAATAAACTAATTAATTTTATATTAAGGAAACCCCTCTCCCCTCCACTATAAATACCACCCTTCACACCCTCATTTCCTCACACCTCTCAAGCTCCATGACTTCTCTAAAAACTGACCAAAAATCCTCCCTAGCCCCTATACGACATCAAATAGATGCTGGTCTCATCAAAAGACCAAGCTTAGGCCCTTAAGGAGGATCTCAAGAGGAGGACTCAAGAGGTAATTTCTCTCCCTCTTCCCCTTTAATTGCCTTTCAAGTTCAAGTTCATTTCTTGATCTCTCCCCACCTATATTCATCCAAATGGTATTGTAACTACAATATTATAAATCTAATGTAATTTTATGATGATAATGGGATTTTATATTATCCAACCCTTTTTCCCTATTCCTTTTATTTTATTAAGGAGAACATTGTTCCTGAGGTGTTTATTTATCACCTTCAATAACGAAAAGTTTTCTTCTTCAATTTATACATTCAGATCTGATCATGAAACCATTTTTATGGTTGAAACAGAACATGTTATATGTATTATATCCTGTTTAAAGTTATAGAACTAACTTATGACCATATTACTATGTGATAAGTTAAAAAAAGTTTGTGGTGATCGAAAAACCGCCCAAATTAACCCAAATAATCATCATTTAATTCTTATCTAATGATTCATCCACATGGATGTAATTTGATTCATTATATGATAATTAAAACTCCTGTATTATAATTAATAAAATTTAATATCAGTTCTGTATGTTTACCCATGTTCTACCCAAACATCAATTTAAGAATACAGGTGAATCAGTCAAGAAAACCAGGAAAACAAACATTCTAGAACAATGTTTTAAAACTATATAACTCTTCCAAAGGAACATAAAATCACTTAATGAAACCATAGTTAGCCATATTAATGTACACAAGGTTATTTATTTCTAATTAATTAATATAATGTCATTATATAGGACATTAAAGAGAAGGAAGCATTTAGATACAAGGTAAGGGGAAATCTTGAACCCAATTTTCTTCCTTCGGGTTCTTCCTATTTCACTCAATTTTTGATATGGTTACTCCTTAAAGATCATTTTTTCATCCTTTTATTTACTTTTCTGGGATATACATGTTTTTAACTGGTTTTTATGTCAAACAAAATGTTTTCCAAAAGAACTCCTCTTTTAAGAACACCCCTTTTACTTGTCATTCAAAGTGGACGGTTCTTGCAACATGTATGTTATTCCCTCTTTCTTTTGGGAACCCAAATCATATAAATGTGTTATTATGAGATGAAATCCATTCCATTCCATGGTTTAGTTATGTAAAATTTTTATATTTGTTCTATGTGGAAAGCATGATGATGCTAATGTTATGATGTGACAGGTGCGCCCAGAATTATAGAGCGCAATATGAATGTTTAAATGTGACGGGTGCTCACATAATTATACAATGCTCCAATGCATTGTGTAAAGTGATGAATCTCCTGAGTAAATGTGAAATGATGTGTAAACAAGATTCTAGCTTGGTTCACAAGTATGTGTGGTAGTTAACCACTAAGACATGATGTTTCATTTTTATGCATTGCCACATTTCAAGTCTTTTATTTATGCTTCCTATCATGTTAATGATCTTTTTTCCCTTGTTATGATTATGCTCTACCCATGCTATATTTTTCTTATCTATCCTATTATTGGGATTACAGATCACCCCTTTTGATATATATCCCCATGTGGCTTCATGTACTAAAGATTGGACAAGTTCCTATAAGAAGTTAGAGAAGAAGAAATTAAATAAATGTTTATGCTTGATGTTGTAATTTTTATGTATGGTCATAGTTTTCCCAAGTCAGTAAACCTTTGGATCCTCTATGTTTAATTATATTATGTTGTTTATATTTAAAATGATGTAATAGTAAAGTAAAAAAAAGGGTGGGTCTCTATACAAAGTTCAATAATGACCATTCAATAAACAATTGTGTTTAAAATACTTCAATATAATACAAACTAAGATTGAAAACCAAAAAAAAGAATTTAATCACATAGTCTTAAAATTTATCTCTAAATAACATTAACTACTCTTAATGTTTCATACAGAAGTGTAATTAACCAAATAAAATATTCTCCATGATAGGTTAATAGTATCCATTAATAAGCTAAATCTCTATAAAAAACATAGATTCTTCCAAAATAAAAAATTCCACCATTACTCCTCAAATGAAATTTCATAGTATTCTATTTTTTAGGCATATAGTGATTCCAACAGAGCGCACGTATTCCAAAATAACATATATCACTTAATCACCAAATCATTTTCTAATACTAAGGATATCCATTTGGTAAAACATAATATCCCAAATCAATTTATTATTGATCAATAAATCTATTTAACTAAAAATATTAGTCACACTAACCAGAGACTTCACGTAGTCCAGTGGTAGGTGATAAATCTAATCACACTTTGGTTGTGGGTTCTATTCCCACAACTTTATCTGACGGGATGAGTTGTCACAAGGTTTGTGTGTTGTCCTTTTTCAAATACTATATATTATAACATTCACAAAATGAGATAAATTCCTCAAAATAACCATAACATAGTTTAACCACAAATGTTATCTCATTCCTAACATTTTCATCCCAAAAAATTTATAGCATATAATTTCCTCAAATCCAAGGATCATATAAACCCAAATTGTTATTTTTAACTATATCAGAAAAAGAAAATATAAATATTCCTCAAATAGAATTTTCATATTACAAACTGTAGGGTTAAACATACAAGAAAAGTCTTCCAAATTAATCCCATCAACAAATAGTATTAATACTTTTTAAAATTTCTGAAATCATTTATTTCCACATAGGTTATTCCATGACCTAGTGGTTATCCTATAGAATAGGTTGTTGACTTCGGTAATGCCATGGTCCCCTACATTTACAACAGATGACTCTAAATAAATTTTTAGGGTATATTTTTTTTCCACAGTACTCTTCATTTTTCCTCAGTAATTCTTTACTTTATGTCCTTCTTTACCAAACATAAAGCATTTCTTTGTTCCATTGAGACACTTTATTGGGTGTCTCCTTGCACATTTCATGGATGATATAAATTGAGCTTTCTTTTCTCTATGATTTCCACTGCTGGAGATCTTATCATTCTTCACCATTCTCTTATTTTCTGAGTTTGGGAGTTGGTTATTTTATATATATTTCTATCATATTTTTGGAAACCTACTTCAGTATGAACATGATATCTTTTACGACTATCAACATTCCATTTAGTTTCTCATTTCCAACATCATTCCCACCTTGTGAATCATGTATAATGTTACTATGACTTCATTGTAATCCATCCATTTAATGACACAAGAAAACATAGTGTGAGTCATAAAATCATTTAGAGAATATCATGACACAATATTTTCAATCTAAAACACCTAAGAATTAACCAAGGTTGTTTTTTCTCAGATTATATTAAAATACCTCAAATCAGTTTGTAAAGAAAATTTGAATTATCCTAGAATATCCCCTAGGAGTGTTGTAACCAACAGTGCAAGAAAACCCATTGTCATGTACCAGGATACCTCAGGTCAAGCCCGAAACTCCTTATCAAACTTTTCACTCCTAGGTACATCTGTGCCAGAGCCACATATTTCTACTCGTATCCAGACATGCATGTATTATTTGGAAACCCACATAATATTTACAATATGAAAAGTTTTGGATATTCTCTTATACTAATCCTCAAAGTATATCTTAGGGTAGTGTTTTCTAATTGTAGTTTTTCTAAATATATCTTCCAAAGTTTGTAATAAACATCCTCTGATACCAACTATCATGCCCCGACCACAGTTACCCAGAGTTGGCGCATTATTACATAACTTTGGTATGATCACAGTAGATCAAGTCTCAAAAGGCTGATTAGTTTAGCATCCTTGGAAGTACTAGATACATACATAAGTTTTACATTACATTATCAAATGAAAAACTACTACATTGTGTTTACTTTTAACACATTCATATCCCTTAGACTATACCTAGAAGTCCGTCATAATATACTTTTCACATCCTGGAAAAAATGAAACATAAGCAAAGGGTTTGCTCAGATGCTCAGTAAGGATAACAATATAGCAGGAACTACCATAAATAATCATAAACATTTAAGGAAATGTTTAAGAATAAATACAAGACTTCTAAACATAAACTTCATCATAATATGATAAATATAAATAAAATAATTCCATTAATTTATTCACATGGATATTCTATTATTCAAATAATCATATGTAATATAAATAGCTAATTTTATAATGATGGAATGCATAATGCTGGACATCATAACAACATAGTCATGGGCTCGTGCCAAGACCACAAATATGATTTTATCAAGGCCATGTGCCAAGATACTAGTTTGTCTAATGAGACCTACCGATTATTCAAGGAGCCATAATGGGCTCTACCCATCATTTACTAAGTCAAATGCATTACTTATATGAAATTGTTGAAACATAATCTAAACATTCATATTAAAACTAGCATACGAAATGTCAATATTTTAACCACAAACCATGAATGGTATAAAAATAGCACATCCCCAGTCAAACATAACTGATTCATTACAATATGGAAGATTTTATTATAATAAATCAACCTTAATCAAGGATAATGAAGGATATTGACATAAATGAAAATAATCAGTAAAATTATTGGAGAGAAATATCTCCTTTTCTTGAAAACATTTACAAGTCTCACTATTTATCAAGAAGCTATTTAAAATATATTTTTGAATAAAAGTGTCCCATAACACTTTGAAACTTTTAAAATGAATTTTAATTTTAAAACATTAATGTTTATGTAAATAAATCCTTAAAACCATATTTAAAACATGGTCATTAATGAGAAATATTTAGAAGAATAAATCTTTAAAACATTTAAAATGATATTTTAGTTAGAGTTCTTAACCAAATGAGATACATTTTAATAAACATAATTGAGGTAATAAAAACTTTACAATATCATGATAATAAATGGATTCATGATATACTTTGTCAAGGTACAATATATACACCATATAAATGTGAATTTGTGCATAACAACAAATAAGCCCCAATAGAATTAAAATTGAGATGAAATCCCTTATAAAGACCGTATCCTTAGGTTATGGATAAAGAAATGAAATAATTATTTGTGGAAAATATAAATACCCTAAATATTATTGGATATTTTGTGTAAATAAATTAGAGTAAATTCACACACATTATTGTAACAATAACATCAATGGCTTGGATATTTAACTAAGTGAATGGAAATTGAGTTACCACTACTCTTATCAAGTTCATATCAATGACTTGAGAATTTATCAATAGAGTGATTATGTGTATTAAAATTATTCCCTTACAAAGTGGGTAGAAATTACTACATAAATAAACAAATAGTTATTTCACACATAATCTGGGAGTAAAATAATCAATGAGGTTTGCGCAAAACCCAACGAGTGGAAATCAAAATTAGAAATTCCCTTACTAATTTGGAAACTTAGGAAACATAAACCCCATGAAAGAAGTATCATACAATGAAGTTGTAAATACCCATAAATTAAAGTATATTACAGAAGGAATATAATCATGGGCAGTACATACACTACAAAAAAGAAAATACTGGAAATATAGCTTGAATCACACATGAATAAGAAGTGAGATGAAAACCCCTTACCTTGTACATTTCCTTAGTCGAGGGTATGTTAACCTACTTTATAATAGTTAAATAATTGTTATTAAATTATAAAAGAACCATATAACTAAATATGATATCATATATTATCTTCTAATATTGCTTTGTTAATAATATTTCAGTAGTATCATTGTTTCAGGTGTTAAATGATTCAGTTTCCTTTATATGTCTTATTATGTAAGTCATATTTTTTTAGATAGGATGTATTTGATTCATATCGAGAAATATATTATGTTCTTAAAAATTATTTTTAATCATAAAATGAAAATTATTCATGAATGGTTATTATGGGGAATTAATCACATCACGTTTGTGGAGGTGGTAATCCGTACGTACGCACGAGCAGAAATATCATTCTGTTGATGGTGAAATTGTATGTAATTGGATTTTATATCATATATAAAGAATAATTAACATGTTATATTTTTTATTTACATTAATTATACTCATTTTCATACCCATACAAATAATGAAGTGTTGAATAACAAATTACACCATGACGTGGAGATGGTAAGCCATACGTATGCACGTATGGAGACTTTTTCATTCATAGGATGGATAGAATAATGAATATTGTTGTACCATAATAACATATAAGTATGTAGAAGGTACTGTATTTATTATTTTGGAATGGAAACAATAAATAAATAGGATGTAGAAGAAGAAAATAACTGTGAAAGAGGTGATGTAATTATTACCCCTTTTTCGGGTGCTTCCTTTTGATTTGATCAAAAGGGATCCTTAGGCTGGATTTCAGATCAAAGAAAACATTATGGGTTTAATAAAGGGTAGTTGGGAGGATATTTTATAGGGGTTTGGCCCAGAAAAATAGATTTGGAGGTGTGAAATTAAGAGAAGGGGAAGTACCATTTATAAGAGAGGTGAGGGCCACTTTAGGAAAAGCTTGAAATATTATATTATTATAAATTTATTTAAGGTTTCAAATGGTTAAAAATTGTTTTATTTTGAGGATAAGGTGGGGATAGGTATAACACCTCACAATAACTAGGTTTTAGATAGGTTTAGGTCACAAAATTAACCTTATCTTTTATATTTGACTCTTAGTTAATTAGTTTGACATTTACCATGTCTCCTTGAATTTTTATCTTATATGGTTGACATACTAACTATAAATTACCAAGAGAACCCCAAGTGGTTCTTTAATAACATATATATCAATATATAGGTTCTTTTGATGAATATTATATGTTTAGGACTATTATATAATTTAATAATATAGTATTTGTTCTAAAAACTCAATTATGTCAATTTTGACATTATTTAGTATTTGGTTTTTGTTAAAGTCATATCAACTTGATTACTTAGAAAAAAATTCATTAAATCAACCCTAAAATGTCATATTAACCTAGAAAATTCTTTTAATTCATCCAAAGTCTCAATTTACATTTTTTTAATATTTATAAAATCAATTATTTTAATCTTTCATTAATTAGGTAATTAATACATCATCATTGTGTCATAAATAAATTTAACTATTTAACGTCTAAAAATTATAAATAAAATATCATGATGTCGGAAATATTTTCATATTCTAATGAATATTTATATTTGAATTAATATTAGATATAACCCTATATTAAAAATGGTTTAGTTATTAAACTTTGAATTTTACTCATTTAAATCTTCTATAAATAAAATAATAATAAATGTTCCAATGTAATACAACTGAATCAAAAAGGATTATATTTTATTCCTAAGGTTGATTTTGGTCAGAATATACTTATCCAATAGCATTAGGACATGTGTTAGGATAATTATAATATATTTTTTACCATTAATTATACTATTTTTTTTAACTATGGTAAATAAAATACAAAAGGTACTATTCACAAAAAAATGATTTTCATCATATTGAACCTAATTTTATATACTAATATCAACAATGCCTCTTGGATTTTTTAAAATCAATTTTACAAAAGCGGTAAAATTATGTTTTATGCAAATTTTCAAATGTGTCTAGAAGGTGGGTAAAAGGTCTTTACAAGTTCAATAAACTTTTATACATCTAATCTTATTATAAAATTAAAATAATGAATTGCATTATAATTATATATGTATTATGTATCTATTTTGACATTGAATTAAATTTAAATAAAAATAATAATTATTTAAATAAAAGTTAGTTTTAAACAATAATGTAGTGTTTTCAGTATACATCCAAATTTGAAAGTTTTTAGAAAAATACCAAAAATTCACTCTAAGATAATTTTGACATTAAACATTTAAAAATTATGTCTATATAACCAAATTCAAAACATAAAATTTGTATTAATTAATTTAAAAAAATATTCCCATTATCTAAACTAGAAAGCAGGTTTTAGAGAAGTGAAAACTGTCAAAAGATTGATATGTGTTTATGTCCAATTTAAATGTAAAATTACTTCCAATGACCAAAATTTTATTAAATGATAAAAATATAATTTAATTATACCTCAAAACCATTCAAATTTGTAATTTTACATAATAAATTTTTTTGATTAATAAAAGTTGTTTTTAATTAATATTTAGTATTTTCACCATTCATTAAAATATGAAAGTTATCAGAAAAGAACCAAAAATTTATCCAAACTGAATTTTTATATCCCTATTCTAAAGAAGAAGTTTATTTCATCAAATTGAATATATAAAAGTGTCAAATATTTGATTTAAAAAGGGAATGCCATTAAAAGGTGGTAAAATTGCATTTTTTGAAAAATACATCTTTTATCTGAAAAATTGAATCTGTTCTTATATTATATTTAAGAAACACATAATATGGATGTTGAAATTATATGGAGTATAAAAATTTAAAAATGTAGTTAATACTATTCATAACTGTTTTTTATACAGCTAGTTTGGTAATTCTTGGTGCACTCAAACTCGGGATGCGTATAATGCAATCTATTGAATTATATTAAAGAAAATAACATACTATGAAATCATGGGGTGTTACAAATAAACCTTCTTATAAAGACGTAGTACATTAATCTCTAAAATTTAATAGTAATACCCAAAGTTCAAACTAAATCATTTGATAAATAATTATCCTTTAAATTCTAGAAAATCTTCCCAAACACGATTAAATCCCAAAAATAAGAAGGTTAAGATCACACATTATTCCAAGATAAATTTAATATTTATTTCCAAATGAAATTATCACTCATAAATTCCTATTTCCAGAAGGTATATCCCTCTATCATATAATTCACAAAATATGCTAATAAGTTCCATAAATACCCCAAATTACTATAAAGATAAATTAAGATCATATATTCTTTCTATATATAATTTAACCTTGAATCCTCAAATAATACTTATTTTTAAATCTAATGGACACATATTAATAAAATAAAACAACTCCTAATATATCATTAGTATCTTTAAAATTACATCACTTGAAGCCTCAAAAGGGGTGTCTAAGTCTTTAAAGTTATGATCAACCATAGAATCATGAAACCTATGGTATACATAGATATTTAAATAACATCTAATGAAAGAATCATAATCTCCAAAGTTATCTAAACTATGCTCTAATACCATGTATAATTTCCTTGAATCCACACTCACTAATATGATTCTAAAAACATAAACAATGCGTTACTAGATTTTATACTGATAAATGTGTCCTGATTTTTGAAAAATTATTTCGATCCAAAATTTATAGCATCATTAGGAGATATTTTATCACTTACATACCCATGGAACTTTCTGTATTAGCGTTTTAGAGAATTAGGAAAAACTCTTACATAAACATCCCTCATAGATTAAATAAAGTATTTTTAACACTATAACCTGATTTTTTTATTCTATATGAAGTCTTTAAAATATACCATAATTTATTCACATATGAAACATCTCGTAGTCAAAAATCATTTAATATAATTCTTCATAACCCGGGGAATAAGAAATATAAGAAGGGCGAACTCAAATGCTTAGTAAGGTTAAATATAAGTATTCACTATTGAATGTAACCAGTTAGAATAAGATGAGCTTATGGATATAATGAAACAATAATAGTTCATGATCATATCATAAAAAACTTATAGCCATCTATACTTGGATCATAAATTATGAAACATGAAATAATGATTTTAAAATGTTAAGAGTCCTTAGAAAATAATGATGGGCCATGTGATGTCAATAATGATCTAAGTAATAATCAAAAACCCATAACAAGTATACAGAAAAAGTGTTGGTATCTTAAAACTTTTTATTTATAAAACCCTAAAAATAACCATTATAGTTATAATGGACATATGGTCTACTTCCATACCCAATGCATTAGAGGGATATCACAAAATCATCAGTCCTTGGGTTATAATGTAACCACCTTTCCTTGGTTTATAGCAGAACCACCTATCATTGGTTTATAAGGGAACCATCTTCATTATAATTAATTTATAAGAACCATAACATGAATAAAGTACATATATCTTTAATTGTATTATAAAACTCAGAGGAAAAACTATTGTTCTTACTATAACATGATTAACGCATGGAAAATAACTGAGATCCATGAATATATATTTGAAATAATCATAATACATCTATAGAAAGAATAAGGATGGTTTCATTACAACATATACCAAATGGAGCATTTGTGACATCAATGGTTGTTATTTTCGTTGAATGTATGTATCTTTTAAAAGGCTATTAATTTGTTTTAAGGAAAACAACCTTTTAAAATAACCTGGAAAAATTAAAAAGGAAGCATTAAAACAAATAACATTCATGATGGTAGGAAAATACATGCATGTCCTTATTGTTAAAAGTAAACATTATTTAGAAACATTTTCAAAAATAGAGAAAAAATACCAATAGAGATAGTGTTTTAAAAGTTCATTTTAAAAACTTTTAAAATAAGATCAACTATTATTTAAAATATATTTATGAAATAATTTATGTTTTTAAAATAATATTCATTAATTATTTTTTGAAATAATGTATATGAAATAGAAATATACCTAATCTAAAAGTAGATATATAATGAATATCAGTTACAAATGACTTGATGATTATTTAATAAATAATGGAGGAAATGGAAATTAAAAATTTAAACCACATTCATAAGCAAAGGATAATAAAATAGATATTGTTAAAGAAAATAAAAGAATATGGTTCCCCACCAAGGAATATTTAACATAAATAATTCTAAAATAAAAGGAGATTGTAACAGAAAGACTTGTCTATTTAAGTAAATTTTCAATTATAAACCTTATGATTAGATAAATTCAAATGGAATTTTAAATATCATTAACAAATGAAAATTAATTATATAACATTTTAAAGGAAAATTATATGCACCTCATAAAATAATATAAGTGAATACCATAAACATATATCTCAAGGAAAATGAATTTGAGAAGAATAACCCTTACAAATATCATATCATTAAATTGAGTATTAATAAATAAGGGATTATATGTAAAAATTGTAGATCCAAAAAATTTTAAATTTTGAAAAAACAATTATAGATGAATTAAAACATAATCATTGCATAAAAATGCCAATCAATATGACTTATATGACAATTAAAGGAAATTGAGTTAAGAAACCCTTTACCACATGGTAAATTTCAATTCAAATACCCTTAGATGAAATAATTAAAATTTAAACTAAAATACTATGAATTATAAATTATTAATGACATAACATGTCAAAGGAATAATATATACACCTCACAAAATAAATGAGTTATTAAAACAATAAAATTTTCCTCAATGATAATAAATTGTGACAAAAACCCATACCATGAGTCATGGATTTCCATGTATGTACTTCAACACAAGAATAATAAACTTATATAAATTATTTGATTTATTAATAAAATTTAATAGATTAATCCCTTACTTATTTACCATCGATTTCATTTATCTTTATGAAATTTTTAATTACTTAATCAGTTTAGTCTACATTATGTACTTTGAAAACGTTCAATCTATAATTTGAAAATTGCTTCAGTGTGTTTACCATTGTCAATAGTATTAATTATTCCATCATATATAAAATAAAAAACTTAACATAAGTATAATTTTTATAAATAATTTTTCCTTTTTAAAACAATCATTAGTGATGGTTATGAAAAATGAACCACGTTACAATCATGGGAATGGAAGGCTGTAAGTACGCATGCGTAATATTTCCATTTTTCAATGATCATTATAGAAATAAGGTAAGTATTATTTTATATTTAAATAATGATAATAATATCATAAATAACATTCAATTTCATTCAATATAGTTATATAAATATATCATCGATGTGATGTGGTGATGAAGATCGAATCACACCGCTTTATAGAGTTGGTAGTCTAATCAAACGTACGAACGAAGTTATAATTTTTAGTGTATAGATAGTTAATAAAATAGAAGATATATTATTTATTAATAATGGTAAATATACAATTAATATAATATATATACATTATATCCATCATTATAACTATCCATGATAGGAGGTGATTGGAAACAAATTATGTCGTTTCACAAGGCGACATTCCTCCGTACTCAAGAATAATGAATCCTTTTCCCATTTGATGAAGGTTAGAGATGGATATAGGTTATTAAACTAACATAATAACATTATTGTATATTTGATATAATTATTTTTTTATCACATCATGGTTGGAGAATATTTAAAGGAAGCAGAACAGTAAATAAAATGAAAACACCTGGTTAAGAACTATACCAATTGTTTGGGCAAACTCTTTTGTTTTACACCTTAAGCCCTTAAGGGTTTTATTATGCATAAAATAGGAACTCTATAATGTATATATGTATATTATTAATTTTTTTTCCAATTATTGTAATAAAATGGGGTTTAGGTGTGAATAATTCAGAAGAAGAGGATCTCATTTAAAATAGAAGGGATGGGTACTTTTGGAATTTCCTAAAATGCCAAATTAATTTAAATTAATATTTATTTTTAAAAGGATAATACTGATAATATTATAATTTAATATGATTATGTTTCTAAATAATCCCCTCAAATAAAATTTAGGTAAGTTTAGACTATTTTTTACCCTTGTCATTTAGTTTTAACCCTTATTAACCCATTTCACATTTACTATGATAAGAAGGTTTTTTACTCTATGACGGTCAAGATAGTTACTATAAATGGAAAAAGGCCCATTATTGGACTATGGTTATTATTTTTAACCATATAAAAATAAATCATTTGGATATAAGTTTTTTTAGAATTTAAAATAATTTAATAATTTTTTTACTATAAAAAATTATTATGGTAAATTTTAGAACAATTCATTTATTTTGACTTTAATAACATCAAAAACAAAAATTAAAATATAAAAAAGTAAAAATTACCTAAAATTCTACATTTGTCCAAAAATTCAATGATCATAATTATTCTTTCAAATTATATTACTTTTAAATTTTTTAATACAATCTAATTTATTTTTATATTAATTGGATAATTACATTGTTAGTGTTGTACATGATTTTAGAATACTTATTTCACCTTTAAAAATTAAAAATAAATTACCGTGATAAAAATAAATCAATTAAATTTCAAATTAATACTTATAACCGAACATATCATCTCTTTATCCTTATAAAAAAATTATTTTTTATTAAAATCAAGAGTTTGGCATTTTTGACTTTACATATAATTAAATATTCTAAAGGTCAAAATCATAGAGAAATTTAAATAAATGGTCATATATTTTAAATTTTTATGTTTATGGATAAGATATACCCATGATGTAAAATTAAGTCAAGTTTTAGGGTCATTTTTGAGTTCTTAACATATAATTTCTAATATTACTTACCCAATTTACCCTTACTAAGTTGACAAAAATATACTAATCTTACTATTCATAAATAAAAAATAGAAAGGAAATTTTCAAAAAACTTATAGCTATTAGTAACAAATATTTTCTATATTTTTATAAATTCAAAACACAAAATTGGAAGAAAATTAATTTAAAATTATGCTAACGAAACGTATTGAAAACCTTTTTTTCTAGAAAATTTCCTTTTAATTATAAAATAATTTTTATTCAAAATTAAAATATAAAATTAATTTAATAGTCTATAATTGGATTATTTTTCATAAAAATTAACTAATAAAATTTAAAAACTAATCCTAAATAGAATTTTACTTTTAAATACTTTAAAAGAAAATAACATTCAAAAAATCAATACTTTTCAGTATTTTTAGAAAATTAATCTTTTCTAAATTTTTTTGAAAATCCTCCATATATAATTTAGATATGATTATTTAGATAATGATATTTATTTAATAAAATAAAATTTATAAAATATCTATAATATAATTATATAATTGTCTTACAAAAATCAATAAAAAATCATTTTTGAAGAACTAATATCTTTGAAGAATAAAACGGATTTACTAAAAATTGAGTGATTATTTTTTACAAATTAATCAGTACATTTTTATTGAATATAGAATTTATATATATTCCAAAAATTATTTAATCCTATTAATATATGCTAATTTAATGTCTAGGCTATAATGGTAATATTTAAATAATAATATTTTTGAGTTCGTTTAAGATCGTTGTTGTGTGTTGTACATGGTAGCGAATATAATGTTTTTTTTCAATTTTAATATATTAAATATAATGTTTTTATCATAATGTAAATATTTTAGATGTATTTTAGTCAAGATACTAACATTTTGAAATTTTCATGCAAAGGGGGAGATAATATTCAAATCCATAGAGAAAATTGACATCTCTAAATGTGGAGATAAACATGATGATGTGGATGATAGAATTTTCTTTATTATAGAAAATGATGGATTTTTATAAAAGATACCACTGTATTTTTTTGGGTGAGTTAATGTTGGGAATATTTTTAAAAGGTTCCAAAAAATATATAGTGATAAATAAAGTAAATAAAAAGTTTTAAAAAATCAAGGAAGAAGCTTCCCTAGTAAATGAGACTCTAAAACTATGTGCTCAAATGGGAATAAATTTGTGAGAAAAGAAGAAAGTGAAAATGAATATTATTTGATAGAATATGACACATAATTCATATCAAATACAAAAAATTCCATGATTCCTACTATTGAGAATGGAAATTCAAAAATTGAAAATCTATTTAAATAGATGGTTTTGTTTATTTCAAAGTGTAACTTGAAGGATACCTTAAAAAACCAAGTATTGAATGAAAGAAGAATAGAAATAAAAATTTATAGAAAAATACTTAAGATATTTTGATCATCTTGAAGCATATATTGACTAACTTCAAATGGAACATGAATAAAAATCTATCATTTTTAAGGGATTATAAGAAACAACAAATCTCAAACATCATATTAAAGAAGAGACTAAGAATACTGATGAACTTAATAGAATATTAGAGAGGATACCTAAAAATGATGACTCCCTTAAATAACACGTTGTTTCATTGAGAATGGGACTTTAATACAAAGTAAAATTATTCGATTCATAAAATAAGCTTCTATTTTAGAGGTTCATAGATGGAGAATTTATATAAAGGGCTAAGAAAGGATCAGAACGTGTCACTAACATTCTGAATTAACATATATCCATATTTGAGTTCAAAAGTTTGATCAAATGTGATATTGAGCCCTTGTAACTAAGAAAAATTAGACATTTAAAAATGGAAAGTATAACATTGGCGATTCTTATAAAAAACTTAAGTACCTAGAAGTTTGAACAATGATTTATCTAAATAAATTAAATCATATGGTTGAAACTAATATAATTTCCTGAGATACATTATAGAAATTAAGAAAATATAATAAGGCAATGTATATTATAATTAATGAAGGAGAAAATATTATTCCTGTTAATAAGTTTTATTTTATGGATACCTTGGCCCAGCTATGTCACATTGTAAAGAGGAATGAATATATTTCAATGGGAATGATCCAAAAATTCATAACAGAATAATGATACAATTTTCTTCCTTAAATATTTTAATGAAAAATAAGTACTCTATATTAGTAGTAGAGGATGGATATGATTTCAAAATACATACTGATATTTAATTATATATTCCATCTTATACCTCTACTCGACTAGTTATCTCATTGAAATAAAATTGAGAGAATGATAAGGTTAATCAGGATAAAACTTCTCTTGAATCAATGATTAAAAACATCACTTTGATTCACTATATTGGTTGTTTATCATACATGAATTGAAATTTAAATCTCTTAAAAAATGAGAAAGGGAGAGTTGATGAAACCATTTTTTTAAATGATGGAATGTTGAAGATCAAAATGAGTGATAATATCCATTTAGCAGGTGATGAAACAACACCAAGGTGATCCTTTTGGATGGGTTACGGTATAACCTTATAAGATTAAGGCAACTTTGTGACTCTCATATTGAGTTTACATTTAACCAGAAATAGTGTCTAACTAATAGAAGACATGGAAACTCTCTTATGAGATAAAAAAATAATTATGATATATAAAAAGTAGAAATTCAGAAAAATTCACATATTCTTATAATGGAAAAAGAAAACAACCATTTTCATCATAGGTTAGGTCACATACACCATACAACATGGAAAAATTATATATGATAAATTATAAAATAGATACACTATACCAGAATAGAGAATGTGAAAAGACAATTGATGATTCCAGATGGGGGAAAATTATCTTAAATCCATGTTATCCAATGAAAATGAGGGAATATAATCTTGTTGATATAATTAAGATAGATAAATATGGTCTGATGAATATATTTAATACATATTAACATAAATATTTCATTATTTTCTATGATTACTATAAAAGAATGATATTTTCCACGTTTATGAAAATCAAGTGAGAAACCACAGGATACATGTAGGGGTATTTAAGAAAATCTGAAAATGTGGCTGGAAATATAATTAAAACATTGTGGTCTAATTATTAAATAGATTATCCTCTATTGAGTTTAAAAAATATCTTGAGAATCATTTCAAAAAAATGAATTCTAAAATATGATAACTCTTTTAAAACAACATTATTTATTAAATGATGAAATCTAATAGTGAAGTTGTATCTTACATATTACCCATTGAAGGTACCTTTTTTCCCCAATATTAAAAATAATTAGAATAATTTGCAGTGTACACTCGGAATTGGAAATTGATAAGCACGGGGAAGAGAGGAGCATATATTAAATGTTTTACTAATGGAATCATTAATTGAAACTTTTTTGTGTCTTTGGAAGTTAGTGATACATTAAGAAAAAAAGTAATTAAGTCAGTTAAGGTGATGATGTAGATAAAAGAGTTTTTTCTATGGATACTCAATAAAGAGTTAGGCATACAGATTCTAAGATAACATAATAGAAAAAATTGAGGAGATAAATGATTTCAAATTCATTTAGAAGAAATATGTGAAAAATATAGAGTCACAAATAAGGAAGTTTTATATGAAGAAAAGGGGAAAGAAAATTAATTTTTTATAATTTCAGATGATGTATAGAGTGGATTCAATTAGGAAAATTACAATGTTGATTTAAATGAGGAGGTTATTGAAAAATAAGAGAAAAGGCCACCTCATATGATGAATAATAGAATAGTGGTAGATCCATTCACTATAATTAAATAAATAACTACACCATCATATATAAGAATAATAATAAATATGTATTATTTAGATTTGATATTAGTAATGGAACCAAAATCATTTGAAGACACCTCAAAAATGAATCATGGGTTAAAGAAATGAATAAATAAATAGACCACATTGATAAAAAATGGACATGAGATCTTATTTAAATATTGGAAATTAATAATGTTATTAGAATAAAGTGGATCTTCAAAATAAATTCGATGATCATGGAAATGTGGTCAGAGACAAGGTAGAATTGGTTTGTAATGTCTATACATATATTGAAGGTGTTGATGTTGAAAAAAAATGTTTTGTTGGGTATCCAAAATTGAGTAAATCAAGATATTTTTTGTTACGGAAATTCAAATATGATATAATGTTTATTCGATATATGTCAAAACTAAATTCTTAAGTGGTGTTATCAAAGAAAAAGTTTACATTGAACAAAAAGTGGGTTTTTTGATGGGAAATGATGAAAAAAAGGTCTCCATATTGGTGAAATATCTATATGGTCTCAAGAAGGAAACAAGAGCATTGTATACTCAGCTAGATTCATATATGAAGCTTTTTCAATTCCAAAGGATAGGTAACAAAACCGATATCTATATAAAGATTTCTCAGAAACAAATTCATGGTTCTTATGTTCATGGATGATATTATCTTTTTCAATTCCATGATTGTTTTTATGGATATAATTTATTCAAAATAAATAATTCAATTTAATCTCTCATGTAAAGTATGCAATCGAGCTAATAAATAACTTCAATATGCATGATTCAAAACAAATTTCAGCTTTGATTTTGGTTGGGATAAAACTTATTAAGCACAAAGACTAAAAATATATGGGCCCCACTTTATAATAGACGATATTTAAAATATTTCTATGTTAAACCAAAAAAATGAACAGTTATTATCTTCAAAACATCCTTAATGGATTTTTATAGAGTAGTACAATGGAGGAGAACCTTATATTAGTTAAATAAATAATGTGGGATATAAAATGTAATCTTAATTCTAGTTTTCCATTTGAGGTCACAAAGGATCATGAATTATCAATTTTTTTATATTTATTGTCCTGGTGATGTGGTGGATTGAAAATATATGAGTGGTGGTTCTTTCTTAAATTTCAATTAATGCTTGGGATAGTTAAGAAATAATTAAGAATGAACATCTCTTATTATGATCAAAGAACAGTATATCTCAATGAAAAATCCATGAACTTAGCTTTTGTTTATAGAGAAATAATTTGTTGATATTGGTTATAAGGTGAAACAACCAATGGTGATATTTTATGTCAATAAGAGTGTAATTGAGATTATGAAAAATTTAGTTCAATGTCATTATACCAAACTTATGGATATATGATATAACTTTATTAAAAAAAGGAACAAAGAGTGATCAAAATGAGTAAAGATGGAACTAATTACCAAGTGGTAGAAATCAAGACTAATCAATTTTCAACACTAATATTTGAGAAGAATCAGTTGAAACTCAAATTTAAATCGACTCCCTCAGACTTAGGATATTCAGAAAGGTCCCCTCTACCTATTGAATATATTTATTTACATGTTTGTTCTTGGTTGGAAGTTTCTATTTATATTTAGGTTTATTGTAAAATGGGATATAATTATTTTAAATTCAATCTATCATCAATTATAGTGCTTTAATAACTCTCTCGATCGAGGTGTTTTTTGAGGTCTTAATGTTTGGGGTGATACGATTAATTGGAAAATACAGTTTGAGTATGTAATGATAGTCGTATGATCATGAATTATGGGGGGTTTGGCTATATGGAATGTCACAAGGCCTGTAAATATCACTTAATCACTTTTTTATAGGCTAATAATTTATTATGTGTACATATAGCGATATATGATTCATTTTAATTCTATCTAGTTTTTTAGAGAATATGTGATGGATTGAATTTCATTTTTGGATTGCCAACAAACCCAAATGTGTACAATGTTGGAACCAAGGTGATATCTTTTAAATATTTATGGTGTGTTTTGTCTATTTTCAATTCCTTATGGATTGATTAAGGAGTTTTAAATATTAGGGTGGTAGTTTTAGTTAATCAAAATCCTAAAATTTATTTGTAAAAAATGACATTTCTTAGTATCTTTCACATTTTAAGGTGTGAATGGTCATTGTTTTTAGTGAAGTTTCTCAAAGGTGTAAATATAAAGGGAGTTTTTTTACATTAAAATTATTCAAAACCACAAATTATTTTTAAAAATAAAGGTTTCTCACCATGAATATAAGGAATCATATGAAGCATGAATATCATAGAAGGTATTTCATGAAGGATATATACTAATTCCATTTTCTGTGAGAGGTGATGGTATTTAGAAAACAATAAAGAGATTATCATAAAGGAGTCATATTATTTGTAGATATAGGTGGTGTTTTTTTGCAACCAAAATGGATGGTTTTTTAATGAAAACCCATATAGCGTGTGTGTCATTTTTGTATTGTTATAGTGTTTTTGGGTAGATTATGTATATTCTAATGCATGGAATTTACACTGGTCTATGAATGGGATTAAGTTGAATTGAAAGTATTAGAATATTTTTCCTGAAATTTTTGAATCTAAATACACCAATAATCATATAATTAGGTATCATTGAAAAAATTAAGAATATATATAGGTTTTTCAGAGAATTGGATAAGGAAGTGTTTCTCCATACCAAGGGAAGTATGTGTAACATTAATTTTTTAAATTTAGGTTGGAACATAATGAATTTTTCCCAGTGAATGATGTTTGATTATATAATATAGTGAGTTTTCAAAATAAAAACACAAAAGTGGACCACAAAGAAGGTTTGATGAATCAGATCATTAAGTTGGATTCTATGAATAATAAATCCACCCACATAGCGTAGATTCTGGTCCAAAAATCATAGCTCACGATGAATAGTAAACAAAGTAGAACTTATTTTATGAAAGGTTTTTTGGTTTAAAATTTCATATATCTATGTCTGGTGATTTTTCAAAATATATATAATCACATATGATCTCTATATTCTATTATTCACGATACAACATACTTACATTTTTTTGTTTTAAGGGAGAAACCTTCATGTCATTAAACTAAAGAATAATTTATCTAGATCAGTTATCAAGGAGGAGTTGATGGAAGTGATCTGTGGGGGGAAGTGTATTCTACATAAAAACATTGTAATGTAAATGATGTGGGCATGATGTGAACAAGGTAAATAATTATTATCCACCAAAAATATTGAAAAATAGTCATTTATGGTATGATTGACACATCATTAATGTATTCTCCTTGAAACATAACTTAGTTATGAAGCTTGTAAAATTGGTGTTTTATATTTTATTTCAGATTTTGTGTATATGCATTCAATTAGGATATTTTAATGAGTTTCTACAAAAATGTGAATTAGATCCTTTAAATCAAAAAAAATCGTCTCACCATGATTCACCCCTACACTTCTAGGGCATCTTGAGGTTTAATAATCAATCTTTACACATGTATTGTTGCATGATATTTAAAATTAAATATCTTATAGAACATTCCCTTCCCCCTTCCACAACACTTGAATAATATTTTCATATTATAGGAGTTATGGATGTACCCTTACACAAAACTCACCCATACTATCTTCAATTTCATGTCCACTTCTTCAATTTGAGGTCGATTTATTGTGGTAGATTCTATTAATGTACCAGGTTGAAACTCATTGTGAGTTAAAGTCTTCATACAGTTGGTTGTTCCAGATATGGCTAGTTCCCATTGTCATTTTAAATGAGGATGTACTTTTAAAAATATTTTATATGATCATCACATGTGTCCCACTTTATTAACTTGATATAGTTATATTGGTTGGGGTTTTACTCACACATGGCCCCTAACCTTCACACAGCTCCGTTACCATGTGTAAAGGTAAATAAAAACCTATTAAAATAAAATAAAAAACACAATTATCAATATATGTATTGTCCATATTAAGTCCAAAACAGGTAAAAATAATAAAATTTATATTTAAAAAATAGCTTTAAACAATGTCATTCCAATTATAGAAAATCAGAGTATGTCATGTCCCTTAATCCAAACATGAATAAAATGTTAAAAAACAGGACTTATTCCATTTATAATTGAATTATATATTTAAAAAAAAATAATTAAAAATAATTATTCAACTGATTTTTATGAATTTTAAGTGGTTAATTACACTGAAATGTAATGAAAATATTGGGAAATACTATATCTCACCACTTTAATATATATTAAAAAAATGGGTTTTATTCCATTTCATATCCATTTTTTAGATTGTTATTATTATGAATTAGTTATTATCAAAATCATACTAAATACCTTAAATGGTTCATTATTATTATTAAAACATCATAAAAAATACCAATATAAATATTTGGTTATATTATACATGGTTGAAACATGAATTAAATGTTTTGAATCCATGTGAATCCCAAAAAAATATATATCGGTCAAACATTGTTAAATTAGCTTGAAATAAACACTTCTTTGAAAGACGCACCATAAAAACACATCCTTGATATCCAAAACATTTCTACATCAATTAAATGAATCGAAAATTCATCCCAAATCCGTTATTACACAACTCAAGCAATTCACTGTGAAAATAACTAACTTGTGAATCAAAATGAAAACCCAAAAAATGGATTAAACACTCAAAATAAACTTCCTCTAACAAAACATTATTTAAAAATAAAATAAATTATATTAGATAATTATCTATTATAAAAAAAGAATAATTTTGAAAAATACATCAAAACCAAAAATGAACTTATTCTTTAAAAACCATTCTCCTTAAAAAACTCACAAAAAAAACTTCTATTCCAAACCATTCCAAATAAACCGTGTTTTTTAATAAAATAATTTCAAACATTTATATTATAAAAACTATACCCAAATACCAACCAACATTTAATATCAATTATAAATTAATATATACAACACTACATGAAACATTTCATGAAAATAAAGAAACAAAATTCACTATTAACCTGAAATTTATTAAGAAATATTATGAGGGGTTTTAGTAAAGTATTGAATAATCTCACATGAATAAAAATCAATTTTTTTTTTGAAAAATGATGTCATGAATTTAAGAGATTCCAAACCTTTGATTTTTGAAGCTGAATCATTCAAAAAATGATATAAGGGGGTGGAAAAATGTATGAATTCCATAATATATTGAAAGATAGGATAGATTGGTTGTGTAATTACAATTATTTTATAAATATGATATGTTATTTATCAACACTTAAAATATCACTGATTAAATAGACTTTTTATTTCTAAAATCATAAGTGATAATAATGAACTATTTTTTCTGTGCTTCTTTTAGTGATTAAAAAAATGATCTTTATTATCACTAAGATTAGTTATGATAATAACATGTCCTATAATGGTAACTGCCTAAAATTTATAGGTAGACCCCTACGTATCAAGATTGTATCAATACTAACATTAGAACCAATATGGATATATTTATCCACACTATGTCTAATGATGATAAAAATTAAAATATAAATATTTATATAAATGAAAAATATATATTTTAAAATATATAATTGATTATATAAATTTATAAATATATTCATAAATAAGTTAATGTAAATATCGAATAAAGTTAAATCCCAAAGATAAATGTCTATACTATTAATTATTCAATAAATGTATATAATATTTATAGTATTATTAAGTTGCACAATTGCAGCCAAGTAAAAACATGTGCTCGACCCCTATCCTTACACTATATATCACATTTACCCGCTCATGTTATGAGTACCTAGTATAGGTACATTATTAATAAATTATAAAGGCATGTATCCCCTACCCATTCAAGTGTCCTACAGGCTCACACCACTTTACCTTAAAGGCATGTATAATGAACAATTCACATTCGCACATCTTCTGTGAGTCATCTAGTGAATCCTCATTTTTGTGTTGAGGTGGATGCCTCGAAGCCACCGGTCGACTGAATTTGGATTGATGTTAGTGAGGAGTTTCGATGGAGGTAAGATGTTTTGTATGAATATTGGGTTGATTAATGCTTAACTTGTTGTCGTTTGGGTCATTTGGCTGGTCACTGACGTCGTGGATCCAGAAGCAGGTGGTCATATATTTCGGTGAAGAGGCCTGGTGGGGTATCTGGTCAAGTAAAATCACATCCTGATGCAGCCAAGCATGGAAATACTGTTCGATTGGGTGATTTATCTCTGGGAAGGAAGACATTGGCTCCCCCAAATCCTTCTATTGCTGTGGTGTTTGATGGATTGAAGCATGATCTCTCACTGCATAATAGTGTGGATCAGATTGGTAAGGAGGAGGCTAGTCTGGTACTGGAATTCGAGGAAAGTTGGGTGTGATTTCTTCTTTTGGGGAGGTGTTGCAGCATTGTGAAAATATTTTTGGTCAATTTTCTATAGGAAGGGTTCACAGTGAGATGATCAAAGATGGTGATGCTGAGAAGAAGGGGTGGGGGAGCTGGCATTGAGCTCAGTTGATGGGTAAGCTCACGATGCACTTCCTGTAGGAATGACCCTTAATATGTGGGCTTGTCCTGTTACTGGAATTGGTGGAACGTTGGAAGCGCCTACTAAGTCAGGGGATGTATCACATCATGGGGAAAATCTTGCTGATCAGGATGATGCAGAAAGGGATGATAGTGGGATGATCAAAGCCAGTGATGCTGAGCAGAAGGAGGGAGAGATGGGTTTGAGTTCAGTTGATGGGAAATCTTATGATGCACCCCTGTTTGTCAAGCTGTTAAGGATTCTCAGCAGCAGTTGACTTCTTATTGTGGTTTGCAGATCACAGTTGATACTTGCAACCGATTTCAGGAATTGGGTCATGATGAGATGAATGGGTTTCCTCAAATGAAGGAAGGCCACAACATGAAGTTTGTTAAAGAGGATGTTTTGAGTAAGGATAAGGATGTTGGTAATGTTTTTGTGGAGTCTCCATGATTTTTGGCTATTATTAATATCAATTGAAAATTTGAGCAGAACCAGACCTTGATTGATGCTTGCCAAGAGGTGGTAATTACTGGAAAATGGGGGTATATCTCGGACAGTGACAAAGAAAATATTTGTGATTTGGCCAGGCCTTCCTTTAGTGATGTTGTCAAGGATGGGAAAAAAAATCTAGAAATGAGGATCCTCCCCTAGTTAAAAGAAGAACGAGGAAGGTTTATTCTGACTTGCCAAAGCTGGTGTCAACCAGGTCCTCTGTCAGGAAATCCTCTAAGGAGTTGTTGTCCTTAGAGAAACTGAATCTCAGATCGAAGTATGCGAAGGTCATGAAGCACTGTGACAACTATGAATAGGAATCAACTACTGTAGAGGAAGTAAAATATCATGGGTTTGGCGAGGGGGATGGATTTTATGGCATGAATTGGGTTTTCTTGCTAATTTTTCTTATTCAATGTATGTTTCCTTTCTTAATAAATGGTCCGAGGCTTTTCCTCTGACTGAGATTTTCTGATAATGATAATAATTTTTAGGAAATTTGATATACTTTTAAGGGAAAAACTAAGGAAAACACTAAGATCAATTACTATGATTTTAAATGGGTTGCTTTTGGTGTATCTTAAAGATATTAATACTATTCAGACACCGAATTTGAAGCTACAAAGAACTATAACTTGATTCCTATTATGGGAAATCTTAAATAAAATCATATAATTATTCTAATTTTACATATAAATTTTGATGGAAAGGAATCTGAAAAAAATACATTATTTTCGGCCTATATATATATTTGAACTAAACATGAAGTATCACCAATGGAGGTTTCCTAGGACACCATTGTTGATTTGGAGCAAGTTTTGATGAGGGGTCTCTTCTAATTTCACTGTTATGTATTTATGTGGGTCACATTCAAATAAAAAGTATATTTCTATAAAAAAGGAAGATCTAGTATAGGGTAATAAACATTTAAATGTTGGTGTGGATACTACAATATATAGGAAATGTCTAGATAATGACAACCTTGGTTTTACTTTGGTGAGGGATTAAGCTAATCATGATTAGAATATAGGAAACCACTTTACAACCACTGATATGTTTATAAGGTATGGATATCCTCTTATTAGTTGAATACATCATCAAATGATAGGCTTGATAGTAGTGATATGGATAATGGTATAGAAGAGAGGGGCGAAACATGTTTTAATTTCATCTATGTGTAGGAATATTTTTATACATCAATTATTAAGGATACATATCTCAAGTAAGATAAAAAAATAACAACACAAATTTATAGTAAAAATTGGGATGAATGAAACAACTATTGATAAGGGTTTATGTGAGGTGATCTAAGCATAATAAACATAATTACATCATTTTAGATGAATATTAGATACATTTCACAATAATACACTCTATTTAACCATTAATGTTTAGTGATTTTTTATACTAGATAAATAATAAACTTATATCATGGATGATCTTTAATATCTCTCAAACTATTATTCTCAAATAAAAGCTTTCTTAGAAATACCATACTTAAAACCCTTATTCATAACCTAGGTAAATAGAGACATATACAAGGGTGGGATTAGATTCTTATTAAGGTTAAACATTGGTGATGTAAATCAATTATCATAAGTGAATATAACATAAGAGTAGGGGAATGGGAATATAAACAAAATTTACGAAATATATCCCCCATAAGTTAAATATCATTAACAATGAGTCACGTCACTAGGATTTATAGCAATAATATATATAAGAAATAATGTAAAAAGTCATAAATAATTAATCATTATCCATGATAACATGTTATAATAATAATAAATAAATTTTCAACATACACATAATCATAGAAAATCATTTCCTTAGTCATGGATCATTGCCAAGACTACCTCGCCAACGTACTATAGTTTATTGGGTTAAATCCACAATACATTTTCAAGGATCATTAACAAGACTATCATAGTGTATTTAGTCCCTTCAATAATTGATATCACTCCCCATTCCAATATAAAATATCTCTTTATATATCAATCATTACCCAAAATAATGAAGGGATATATAATTCTGGGCCCACCCATCACATAATAAAAACTATACATAAATGTGCCATAAGAACATAAAAAAATTACTAACTTCAAACTTTCATAACCCATGTAAAATTAAATAGTTACCTAAAGATTTCATCATCACATAATCATAATTCGACTAGATAATGGAAGTGTATGTTATACTAAGATTATTCATTATTTTATCATAGATTAATTAGGCCATGGAAAAGTAACTCGTTTCATAGAATCAACCATAAAACATAATCATCATAAGCTATCAAGAGAAATAAAGTGGATGTCATCATAATATCATATCCCCATTGAAGTATAAAAATATAAGAAAAATTATGAAAATGATGAGAAATACCTTCAAAAGAGAATTTGAACATTTCTTTGAAAATGAGGAAAATATTTTTTTTGGTATCTTTAAAAACTAAAAATTCCCAGAATATAATGAAAGTGATTTTTTTAAAAATAACCCTAAAAACTAGTAATGGAAACATCAAAATATTTTAGAGTCAATATGGTAGGAAAATACATTTATATCATGTATGATGAAAAAGAACATTCTTTTACCACCTCTGTATTAAGTCAAAAGAGAGCTGTACATAAATCATTTCAAAATATTCCTTTAATTTTTTTAAAGAAATTAAAACACATTGAAAATAATCTTTATAAAAAATTTAAATATGGATAAAAACATACATGAATCACTTTGAATAACATGGACATAGAGGTGAATTATTCTCAACCTGAAAAGAGGAAATAAGGTCAGTTTTTCTTAAAAATATTTTTTGATCATTTTATGTAGAAAATGGATGAAAATGAAACTGATAAACAAAAATTATAGAATAAAAAAATGTATAATAAAATTTATTGGGTTTATAGGATTTGTATTTTATAATTTCCTTGAATAGAAATTTGATATTGATAATCCCAAAAAGAAATGAGATTGTAATATAAACCCTTGCATTAAATACCATATTTCTTCATACGCATTAAAAAAACCTCCATAAAAAATATATATTTATTATAAATTTATCATAGTACCGTATTTATATAAAAATTACTATATATCATTCAATTATAATTTATAATTACTATTTTATTAATAATTGATTCTTAAAATGAAAATTCAGGTGAAAGCCATTGTGTTTTCCATGCATGTTTCGGTTTGACGGTTTTGGTCATTACACATTTTTCATGGTTCCATAATATATATAATATTAATAGTTTCATAATTATCATATTTATTTTTTATATAAACTTTTATAACCATCCTTATAAAACAGTGATTAAAAATGACATACATTCTTTCATGGATATGGTAGTCTATATGTACACATGAGTGATGTTTCCACTTCTTAATAGAGGGAAAAAAGGTAAATAATAATTCAGAACTACATAATCATAAATATATCATAAATAACATATATAGTAACTGAATATATATTTATAAATGTATATGTTGAGTGGAAATTAAAAATTAATCACATCGCTTTGTTGATATGGATGCCCACACATACGCATGAAAGACATTATTATTTTCAATGGATGGGAATGAGAATTAAAGTGGATATAACATGAAAATTAAACCAAATATATAGAGTAAATATACTTATTTAATCATATTTATATGGTTATATAATATTTTAAGTATATTTAACAATAAAAAAACTTGAAACATTTGGTAAAAACATAACTCTTCTTTACGTATCTTTATTTGAAAAGCACCTTAAGGATTCATAGATGGGTATTTTGAGAAGAACAGAACCATAAGAAAATTTAAATGTATATTGGGATATTATTTAGTAATAACGTTTTTGAGATAAAGTGAACTTGTATAATTTATAAGTGAGAATATGAGGGGTCCTTTTTTAAGTAAGATGGGTGGAAATGATGTAAATACTTGAAACATAATTATATAATATTTGTATTACTCAAATAAAGTGTTTATAAGATGAAAAATATTTGAATATAATAATTCTAGGGTTGAAATAACATCATCCAATTAAAATAATTTATGTTTTTATAGTAATTTAAACATATCTCATAGCTTAACCCCCTCATTAAATCTTGTAAATCCTTACTATAATGATAAAAATTTTCCCTGGATATTAATTATTATGACCAAATATTATGGTGAAATTATAATATAATATTAATTATAATGATTCAAAATATGGAATACACTTTAAAATATTGAAATCCAAACGTGGAAAGAACTAATTCTAAATTAAATGTAAAAAATGGAATAATTTATAGGAAAAATGCATTTTCAATCATAATGTGAATTTCCTTTTATTCTTGTCCAATTACTATACTTATGTGAATGTTAATATATTTCATTGAATACATTATCTAAATTTTATATTAAAACCATTTTAAATAGTGATAAATTTTATTTTCTAAGATAAGAATATGTTGTGCAAGAAATAGTTTTTTTATATAACACCTAAATACATTCTTCTGATTTTAACATCACTCAAAACTAATTGATAATTAATGTATGAATATTTATTTACATTAAATAAAAATATATTAAATCAAAATTATTGTTCATTAGTGATCAAGGTAAATAATATATAAAAAAATACAACACCTAGAAACACTAAACATTTAACATAAAATGATACTTTTGATCATATAAAATTGTGTAATTGTTTCTTAATAATTAATAAATTAATTTTCACTATGTATTTTTGTAAACATATTTTTCCTAATTTTTCTATGTTATTCATACCCTTCTATCCTACATCTAGGTTATAACATTCCATTTTAATAATATTGTATCATTGTCCATTTAAACTAGTTTTTCACGTGTATCGAAATATATGAAACACATCAATGTTTTTTAAAGATAATTATATAATAAAATTTCTTAGCATTCCATTATAACCCCTTATATGGATTTATACCTCAAAATTCATTTACTTAGATACAAACAAATTAGGATACTTATAATTAAATACATCCTAAATTTCCCACATAGCATTCAAAAATTAATGGTTTGTCCATTAATAAAATACTAGTTCAATGGTCTTGTTTTAAAACACTTTCTCTCATTGATCCAGATTCTATACACATTTTTCCTTATAATAAAGATCATGGTATAATAGTACAATATCATAGTTTTGTATATATGAAGGATCAAGTATGCAAATCATAAAAAAGGTACCTGGAACACATCATGAACTTGTGAAATGTTCGGTGGGTGTCCCAAGTGATAGGCCGTCATCCCCATATGATCAAGAATCTAAAAGAGACTGATATATTTAAGGAAAAAATTTCCCTTGTTTCAAAATATCATTAACTTATTATAGGGATACATTCATAGAAAAACCTTATCATGAACGTAATACACTAAATCTCACTGATGATTATCAACAAAACATATCTATCGACTCAAAGATGGTATTATGTGCTACTGAATGTCTCTAACCTTAGCTTCCAATTCCTTAGATATACCAAATTCTAACAACTTTCATTCTTGAACTTAATCCTATCACGTTGGTTCTTTACACTTCCTTTTGTAGATGGATTCTTAAGGATCAACATGAATTCTATAGAGAAAACTATTATTATAAAAAAATTGAACTAGAGGAATATGTCGATCTCAAACACCTTATAAGTATATATAGAAATATTTTAATATATCTTCTAGGGTTTTAATGGTCCTCTAAAAATTCCCATCTATATGTGGAAGATATACAATGCTAAATTCCAACTCTATATTCAATGCCTATTGAAGATTAATCCTGAACCTAGAGCTTAACCTAGATTCCTAATTAGATATAATATAATGCATTACTCCTTGAATCCATAAAAAATTCTTAATGTATATCCTAGTAAGCTAATCAAGTGAAAAAAATTTATTATAACAATGAAATATGTTGAAGTTATAAGGTGATCAACTACAAAAAAATATGATTGTTCTCTTTATATATCATGGGGAGTCCCATAATAAAATATATAATGATGTTTTCCCTTTTTTGGTATGGGTAAAGGTTATAATATAACCATAAAATTACATCCCTCTTCCTTAATATATTTGAATCAATAAATGAGATACATACTCTGAAAAATCCTTTTTCATGTTTTTCCAGTAGAATTGAACTTTCAGATCTCTATACATCTTCAAACATCTAGGATAAAAAGAGAATGATAAACTATGTGCCTCATAAAAATACGCATTTTTGAAATTGGGTATTAAAGGGACACTTAATTAGTCCCTAAACCACATCATTACATATTGAATGAAGTCAGGAATATTCCTAACCTTTTTATGCTGTTGTATATCTTTCTTATATACCTATTTAATCCTCACATGGATGCCTGGTTGAAAATTATTATGAGAAAGATATGGTCTACCCCCTTTTATCACAATTTCAAGATCTATATTCTACAATTCCATAAGTATTAGATCTATTCCAATATTTGTCATGGATAAAATAGAATGTTTAGTCTGAATTAGAGCATCAACCACCTTGTTCGACTTTCTGGGAGGGGGTAATGTATTGAGAAATTATTATCATCAATCAACTTTAACCATATGTTTTGTTTCAAATTCTGTTATTTTTGTGTGAATATATAATTTAATGTTTTATGATATGTATATATATTGTACCATTCACCAATTAGATAACATCTCTATATCGTTATATAAAAAATAACTTTTGTTTGTTCTAAATCATGTTTTGGTTTTTTTATAATGAAAAATCTATTTTCCTTTGGAATAAAATATCACCATGTCATTTTTCTTGAGAAAACATTATATTTCCTTCTTTTATGCATTCTTATATATCACAAACCCTTCCCCATTGATGGTTAGTTTAAGAATAGATGCACTAACCAACCATCTATTTAGTTTCGTGGAAGTTTTTCATGTTTATTAGTACAAATAAGCTAGGTTCCGTTTTATATAAATGAGGTTTTTAGAGTTTATATCCAAGTGAAAAATTTCATAAATCATTGATAGTATCCATACAACCTAAGAAAAGATAATATTTTAGTATCTCTAGTTGCTCTTACTAACTAATTGATTAATTCAATCTATGAAGGTGTCACGACCCTACCTAATGGGGATCGTGCCATAACTACCCCAAGACCACCTCTATAAGATAGGGGGTGGTGACAAGTGGTGAAAATAATAACTATTATTGGATGACTTTTTCTATTGCACATGTACACACACAAGACTATATCATTGTAGAAGTACATAGGAATAACAATAAAAGTTGAAATATCTAGAATGTTACCATTCATTTGAAAAACCTAAAGGGTTTACAATATAATGATAGTGAAAACTTAACGTAAAGAGGATAAATATATGTGAAACCAGAAATATTCTTTGACATAGAAAAACTGGAAAAAAATGATGAGAGATCCCATCTCCGAATCTTTAAGATTTGACCACCATATATGGTCTAATGCACCAGGTATCCCTCAGAATATTTGTAGTCACCTCTAACATATCTGTTATCTTCATAACACAAGACATGTGTAGGAAAATCCCTTATAGGGGTGAGTATATGCATACCCATTAGAATAACTTGAAAGCTGAAGTGGGGGGGGGGGTAAGATACATGATACAATAAGATAGATAGTAGATAGCTCAACCCAAAGAAACAGAGTAAATAGAATCAAAAAAAGGATATACATATATATAGACACATATATATGAAACCATTGAAACTGAAATGAGAGAGAAGAAGATCTCCATCTAATTTCCCATCCCAAATAAAAGTTCCATCAGTTCCAAAAGACCAACAATGATGCACATCATATCGAATGTATATCTAAAATAATACATCCATGTCAAGCCATAACATGAAACTATATGACATAATTGTGGGGTATAATCTCAAATAGAGGACCCATGCCTTGGTAAAAAAGGGGGGTTCCCCCCAATAGTCTATTGAGGATCCATGAAATCTCCCAACCAGAGGGTGTCACTCTAGTAGTCTGAAGAGGACCCACGCCCAGCCTAGCCCTATTGAAGGGTGCCACTCTTGTATTTTTTAGGGGACCCAAGCCCTGCCCACCTAAAGGGAGACACTTTAGTAGTAGCGGACCTATGAACAATTATAATAAGAGTGTGAAAATATGATATCATATAGAGGACCTATACCCAAACTTCTTTAGAGGGTTCTCCACCCATAGTTAAGGACCCATGACCTGACTCCACTAGAGGGTTCCGCTAGGTGGATAGGTAGAGAAACCATGCCCTATCCCAAAAAAGGGTTACACTATAATAATAGATAGGGGAACCATTCTATATCCCATAGGATAGTGAAACTCTATAGATAGGTTGGGAAACCATTCCTAACCCACCTGGAGGGAGCCTTTTTAAAGCCCTTGGTGAGCGTGCCTGATCATGACCATCATTAATCATTTCTTGAATAAGAATAACCCTTAAAAAAATATCATGTCATAACTCAAAATCCACCATGGATTCCACCATTTCATTGTACAGAAATAGGATTCACACATGCTAAAATATAACTCCAAATAAAAGAGATATGAGAGGTTGAAATTTACTCAAAAGGAATGAATGGGTACATGACATGTCAGGGGACCCACATAGCGTGTGTTCCAACTCATCTCAGGAATGTGTATCTAATGTTACAAGAATCCATTCCCATGTAGTACTACATGGTATTCCCAAGTCACTCAAGGGTCCTGCCTAAGCTCCCTGGCCCTATCTGTGAAGGTATGAATATGTTTGTATACTTCAAAACATAGTGTGTGCCTTTCCATGACCATGTCCATGTACTCCCATAGTACACAATGAGTTTCCATCATAATGGTCACATTACATGTGGGGGTCCCACATGGTGGGTTATACATATAATCACAAAAAACCATAGCTTCCTTAGCTAAGGTCTGGCTTACCATGTTTTCTCAAACTACGTGGAATGTAGTCATGTTTTTTGAAGAAATATATATATTCACTTGATTGTACTATATCTGGATCCTCCGCTACGAATCTCACCTCCAGAAACTCAAAATTGGTGGATCATTCCTTCATTATTTGTTTTAGGCCATTCGGTGGTTGGAAATCAGATTTATGTCATCCTGCATGAAGGTTTTACAAACAACCTCAGACCCCCACACCTCTATTCATCTCCCATCACTTCACCGATAATCCCTTCATTGTTGGAATCAACCATTTCCCAATATCTACAAAAATAATTAACTGATTCATCAATCCATTCCTTGTATATGAATCCATTATGAATTTGGGAGTCCTATTGGGCTTGGTACCACTCAATAATATTGATACATGGACTCAGAGCCCAATGATGAGTAACATGAAGAATTTATGGGATAAAGTAATAAAAAAAGTGATTAAAAATAATTAGAGATTTATTATAGGCAAAAAAAAATAAAACTAAGATGATCTTAGGTGAGAAGAAATTGAATACTCAATTAAATCTATACAAGGGGCATGTAACAATTTAAAATTGTCTTAGATCAAGTGAAGGGATAATTTTATTCAATATATTTAATATTTAAGGTAATAATCCATGAATTAATTAGTCTTATATGAATATTGGATTTATCATCATTAAATAACATGCTTTAAATGATTTATAGAGGTTTTTCCACTTTGATATGCTTTGATATGAAGTCCCATCATCATATGATGTCAATTAACTAATGGAGGAGAGATAATAAGCCTCTCAATAGTCTAAGGATTATGTGGAGGTCATGGCCGTGCCCCCACCTCCCTTCCCCGACCCACTCAATCTGGGGAGTGGGGTTGATGCTCCTCCCTCTATCCCTTTTCCCCTCACGATCATTCATTTTCCCCCTTCACTAAACTGTCTTATCTACCTCACTTTCCTCCTATCGATGTGAGCCCTAAAGCCCACTCTTGTGATAATGGTGTTCCCTTAGTTCCGATTTCTCCCTTGGAGTCCATGAATGATTCGGCAATGATGGCTCTTACCCTGGTCCCTCATTTTGGGAAGTAGCATCCCTCGATTAATGCCTTCTACGGGTTTGTTTTATCTTCTTAGAAGCTACTGGATCTGGTGGTTGTCGGTATTTTATATTCAAAGCATATTTAGATTCGTTTTTCATCTGAGGAATATCTGATCTACACTTGGGCCTATGCTCCGTGAGCTTTTGATGGATTCTGGTTTAATTTATTTCGATGGTACTTTGATTTTAATTTGATCCATGACTCCCTGTTCACAGCCCTATGGATTTCACTTCTCGACCTTCCACGACCTTTCCAGAATCCTGTAATTCTTCCATTAATCGAAAATATGATCAGCCGCTACCTCTGCTTGGATGCCCGCACCAGCACCATGTGTCATCCAGTCTCCCCAAACATTTTCATAGAAGTTTATGTCTCAAATGGATAGTTGCAATAAATTGTCATTGAGATTGAAGGTGAGATTCACTAGAACCAAAAGGTGTGTTATGACTCTTGGGTTCCTCTCTATTTTTTTTCATCGTCTGGGTCATGATTCTTACAGATTCTATCGAGGTTGTTTGGGTGGTATGGTTGTTGCAGGTTAAGAGAACAAGATGAATCAGCAGGGTAGAGGTGGGGATGGCCTCCCTTACTTTATTCAGAAAGAATTTATTATGTGTAATCCAGAAGTCAGTGAGGTTGAAAAGCATGGTGATTCGGGTTTCAATAGGACTGTTCAGGACCAGTGCCCAGTAAGGACTGCTGAAGGGTATGGAGATGGTTGTGCCAGTTCTAGAAAGGGTACTGGAAATGATGAGGATATCGAGAGTTCAAATGGAGAAATAAAGTAGAAACCAGTTAAGTGCTTAACTCTTGAACCTAGTGTTTTAGAGATATTCAACAGGATGTGGAGCGTTTTGGAGAGTCCTATGAATAGAAAATCAATTACTCAGGGTGCCCAGAACTATGTGGGGGTTGAGGCATCTGCGGATTTGTACAATGCACAGTCTCATGACCCGAGGTACTCTACTGGAGCTCCTGGTCTAAATTCCAAAGGTGCAGAGAGTCTTAATCCTTGTACCTATGCGGAGGTAGTGAGTTTGGGTGTTTGCAACAACTATTATAGGGTGGTGCTTTCTACTGGATAGTATATTCTCAAGGATTGTCACGAGTGGGAGAAGCCTGCACATGTTGTTGGAAAAAAGTTGATTACCAGTCATAGAATCAACACGGAGGGGACGCTGTCCTACCTCAAACTAAACAACCAATTTGAGAGTTTAAGTAGCCATGGAGAGTTTGAAGGAAACTCCAACTATACCTATGAGGCTGAATCTGATGGAGACAGATAGCCCACATATTGCACTGATTTGGAAGGATCTAGTAATGGTCTTCACAACCAAAGGAGAAAGAAAGGGGATAAGGAAAATAGGGACCCATGGAGCTATATAGTTTCCATGAAGCTGAAACTAAGGGTTTTAAGGACTACTCCTATATTTCTAAACCGATGGAGAAACAATTGGACAAAAAAGAGGGTAAAATCATAGGGAATGAGATCCAGTTAGAGGTAAGAGAGGAGGCTCAATAGGTTGGCGCCGTAGAGCCTCAACTACAGGTGAAAGGAGCCTCAAAGGTAGATGAAGTAGAGGTGCATCTCCATTGTGAGGATACGGGGCTGGTGAAGGGGGATGCTATTTCCCCTGGACAACAATGTGAGGTAGGTTATCTAGACGGATTTCAGTGCCTAGAGGATGAGGATTCCGAAACTCATATTATACTTCTCTTTCATTACAATGAAGAAATGAAGGAGTATGTCTTGGTGATTAGGGAAGATAGGGAAGACGTTGAGCAAATGATGGAAATATTGATTCAAGGGGAAGTTTCCAGGGAGCAGGATGAATGGATTGACAAGATAGATCGTATATTGATTAGAGGCTTCAATATGGAGAAGATCACTAAAGAATAATATATGAAATCTTTGTAATACCTTTCAAGGCACTATGAAGACAACATATGGAAAGATCCAGACTATCTGGTAAGTTTCCTCCCTTGGAAACTGTTGAGGGAAGGGGATTCTAATCACCTTACACTTGTGTTTAACAAATCAGCAGTTCCTTTGTTGTTTGAACTTTTTGAGGGGGTTCTCACTATCCCCTTAAAAGTGATGGAAAATAAAAAAGTAAATTTGGACTGGAATGTAAGGTTTATGGGGATAAACTTAGAAAAATCCCAATAATAGTTTATTTATAGAGAAAATATAATTATATTAATTAATTAATTAATTAAAATTTATTAATTTTTTACCTAAATGCAACCACCCATGACCACTTTTATCTGAACAACCTACTTCTACCTATTTTGGTTCATGCCTTTAGTAAACATGACATTTCAGAATCAACCATAGATTCATATTTTTGATCCAATATTCTGTTTAAGATATATACTATTTTCTTTAATAAATTTTTTCCAATAATATAAAATACATTTAATTTTTTTGTAAAAATAATTACGGGCACATCAGGCCTCAAAATCCTAGCTTGTCTTAGTTGGTCAATTTGAATATATATATAAATATTACTAAGTCTAAAAAAAGGAAAAAAGGGTATCTAAAGAAGGTTCCATCGATACAAACTCTCTTGAACACATTCCTCGAATACAATTCATTCTTTTCCTTAAGCTAGGAACATATAACAATTTCATATTTAAAAACTACAAAAAATTGATCATGGTAATCTATAAAGACTGTTTTTTATTAAATTCATGAAGATATATGAGGTATTGGAAAGTCTAAATGGTGTCACTAAAAATAAATAATGTCTATACCTCAAAGAGGGGGAAATCTTGGGCATACCCCCCATTTTTACCCTTAGAAGGTGATATACAAGATAATGATCAATATTATATAAATATCAAGATACTCATATTTTTTGAAATATATCATCAATACTAGGAATGTGATACTTTTTCTAAGTAGTGATATTTTTATGTTTCCAATAATCAATGCAAAGATTCATTTAACCAAATTTATTCTTAAAAAAATAAGAGGGGCACCCCGTGGGGATGAACTAGGGTGTATGAATCCCTTATCAAGATTCCCCTAGAGTTTTTTTTTATTTAATCACTGTAAATCAATTGAATAAATTATATATGGAGTATTTTAAAAATGTGTATAACCATATATGAGTTCTATTAATAACACAACATCCTGATTTATGGGAAGACATGGAAAGTCTTCCAAAAATACATTGGAATATTATGAAATAGTATGAATATATTCAATGTTGAGTTTCTGTCAAACTTTTTTAGATGAGTCTCCCCCATGAATAGGTAGTAAGAACCATACAATATAATTAATTTCTATTATGTGTTCATATTCATCATCATAATAAAATACAATCTTAGACTGATTTATAATATCAAACATAACTTCACTTCCAGGGAAATTGATGTGGTTTATATATAAACAAAGTTAATCAGTCCTCAAAATCACATCAAATTCAACTAAATAAATAACAATAACATTTTCATGTAGCATATTATTAAAAATTACAACATTGTAACACCATAATATTTTGTGAAATATATTTTTTGAATTAATGTAATGTTATTTGTATTATGCATTCCATGCAAAACTAAATATATCTAGAGTTATATGAAAGAACTAAGTTTGGTTTTAATTAAAAGAAACACAAATGTAATCATGGGAAACATGAAGTACTTTGATTAACTTGCGGTATATGATATAGTATATTATGCTTGTGATATGCACAATTCCAAGTTCATTAAATAACTATTGTTATAAACAATACCTAGTCTTATAAAACTACAATGTACTATTAATAATATTAATAATATATTATTATAGTTTTCAAATAACCACTAGAATGTTGGTTATGAATAATAATGATTAAATTATGAAAATATGGTTTAAAGAAGTATATAAGAAGAATGTTTTGGTCACCAATTATTTAAAAATGAAAATAAAACTCTTGAATATATAAGAAATCTTTTGATGGAAAACCATATTTATAAAATCAAACATATTATACCTCAATAAATTAATTAAACTCGTTTTGATAAATAAATTAATGATATATATGTATTATATTCAAGAAAACAGTTAATTTTTACTTTTTGTTTTTTCTAGAAAATATATAAGAATAAAACCGATTTTACACATAAAGATATATATTTTTTAAAAAGGTAATTTTATCACCTTTTAGCATCTCACCTATTTGAAAATATAATTTCAAAAAAAATTTATATTTTATAAAATAAACTTTATATTTTAAATTGGAATATAAAAATTATCTTATAGTGAACTTTTTGTATTTTTCTGAGAAGTTTCATTTTTTGTATTATTTTGGAAAAATAATGAATTTTAATTGAAAAATATTTTTTTATATAATTTAATTATATAGTTAAATTCTATATAAAGTTATTTTTAAATTATATTTATATTAATTATAAATATTTTAATACAATTGAGTTCATTATAATCAATTTCACCTTGAAATTGGATATAAAAACACTTCAAACATTTGAACATTTTGACTTTATAAACCTATTGTCTCGTCCCGTATGCGGGATTAATTTTAAATTAATTTGTTCCACTTATTTTTTTATAATTTTTAAAAATATATTAAATATTTTAATTCATCATAATATATAATTTATATTTAATTTATTTGAGTTTCTTTAAAAAATATTAGTGAAATTAATTAAAATTAATTACAACAATTAAGCGTAAAATAAGTTTACTTAGTGCGTAAACTTTAACTTAAGGGGCCAAATATCCTAGAAACATGCACAAAAGAATTTTTTTTGTCTATATTGCAACAATATAATCACTTTTATTTAAAATGGACTGTTATTGGAGACACATAATGTAAGGGATACCACTCAATAGCGTCTACCTTTTTATATTTACAAGAATGCCACTCCTCCACTATAAAAAGGACACTCAACCCCCCATCCAATTCACAACTGTAAAGCCATTTGGATCAGCCAAAATGTACCAAAAAAAAATCTCCCAAATTCCTATAATTCATCACGAAATCCTCTATTTGGGTATAAATCCTACCAAATAATTCCTTTGGTGCAAACTAAAAGGAGTTCCATGAAGAAGATGTAACATTCTACATAATGCATTTTTTATTTATTTTCTTATCCACCCCTTTAATACATCATATGTCATTATTATATAATAAATTTAGTATTCTAAACATATTTAAATGTTTTATGTTATGGTTATGACCAACACTCACACACACATCCATGAAATGGGATACACAATCATCTTTCATGTGTATGAGGGACTACCGCCTTGCTAACCGATGTCATTCATTATTCCATTACCATCTTTAAATATAGGGAATAATGATTAAATTACTATTTTTATATGATATATATGATATTTAGGATGTATTTTTATAGAAATATTATATAAAAAAACTTCCTTCTTTCCATTTTTTTGGAATATCGTAACTTAGTTTGTGGACTTGTGCACTACCGCGTCCCCAAGTAATGTAATTCGTTCAAACAATACATGAGATGTAATAAGGATTGTTTTAGTAAACTTATATGATATATATGACATAATAATGATACTATAATTATAATATATATATATATATATATATATACATATATGTCATTTATGTTTTTCATTCAATACGATAAAAAAATGGTAATCACATTCATGTGTACGTACGACCTACCGTCTCCATGAATGATGCATTAGATTAAATAATTATGTAAATTTTAGATTATTATAAACAATTATATGTGAAATATATATGATATTTATATAATTTATTATTTTCATTAAACAATTAAATCATGTTCTAATTTTCTATATCAAGAATAACAAGTCACAACATATACAAAAAGCAGTTATTACAAAAATGTAACTTTATGATTAAATACTAATAAACAAGTAATGTAATTTCATAATAAAAATACATATGGTATGAAATATAATAATATTTTTTTGTATTATATTTATGATAGACTTATATTTATTATACAGGAGGTTTGAACAGGTATGAAGAAAGTCAATACTTAATGTAAGGGTTTTCTCATCTCACATTAATTTTTGTGAGATATATGTTATATTTTCAACTTATTATTATTTGTTGGTGTATATAATTCCCTGTGACATGTTATATCAGGAATATAATTTGTTTAATGGTATAAAAAAATTTCAATTTATGTTATTATTTCATAAATATCTTGATTCAAAAGATACTCAAGTAGTAAGGTGATATCTAATCTAACTTTTATTTCCACAAGACTTATGCCTTATTCGTCACTCGTTTATTTTATGTGGTGTATATACTACACATAAATTTATTATATGAATAATATAACTAAATTTATGGGTATTTACATATCCATTTTAAGATCTCTATATTACAATGTTTGTGGTTAAAAAGTTACTAAATAGTAAGGCAATGTTTGTCTCAATTTTCCTTTTTTGAGATACATGTTATCTTATTCACCAAAATTATATTACGAGGTGTATATAGTACCCTTATACATGTTGTATCAAGAATATAAATAATTTATGTTATTTTAATATTCATTTAATGTTTTAGTCGAATGTGGATTATGATTCAAAGTTTCTATATTTTTAATAGTCTATTGTTATAATCTCATCGTTTATCGGGCTTCTTTATGATTATTCTTATATTGAAGAAATATTATAATCATTATTTCAAGAACAATCAGAAGTTTTATTATCCTATAGTTATTAAAGATATATTCATGTATTGGTACCATTTTTTCAGTCTTTTATAATTAATATAATTAATAAAGTTTTTTTAAATTTTTTTTACCTTTTTTCTCTATTCATTCGGAAATCTATTTTATTAAAAAACCATGTTTTCAAAAACAATTTAATTACCTTTTAAGGTAATTTTACTAGGAAAATTATTTAAAAAATATTTTATAGTTTTCAAAGATTTGTTATATTTTTTAAAATGTATTTTCATGGAAAGAGTTTTAAAAAAATGTTTTATATTTTAAAAAGTGTTTTTCAAAGAAGAAAGGATATTATTTTCAATAAATGTTTTCAAAATATTTTTCCCAATTATTTTCCATATAATATGACATACGCCAATTTCAGTCATGATTTTTTTAGAATATTATCCAATGGTTCCATTTATATCATTTCCCTGAATGGTTTATGGTTTAATGACATGACACTTTTGAGACCCTTTTCTCTTTCCCGAGTTATATGTTTATGAATTCAATTTCTCTTTAATGGGTTATATGATTATGAAAACCAATTCATTTCATGGGTTATGATTAGATTAAATCATTATGAAACCTTTACCATTTCCTTAGGTTATGATATGATGACATATTTATGATACCAAATTCATTAAATGGGTTATGATATGATTGTTTATGGTCTTGGGGAACATGTAATTATGAATTCATTATGAGATAGGTGGGAAATATATCTCCCTCCAATGTAATAGGTAATAATTTATATCTCATGATATAGACATGGATGGAACAGGGCGTGAACTTGGTTTAGTTAAGGCCTTTGTCTACTAATATGGTCTCACGTGTGAACCTTGACTACTAAGATGGTCATAGGAGTGAACCACGACTACCAAGATAGTTTTTAGGGTGAACCAATACTACTAAGATGGCCTTTGAAATAGCTTTTGAAAAATATTGAACTCATTTTACTGGCTTATGCGTCTTCCACAACTCCTTATCTTATTATTTTTTTATCCTTTCTTGGCTTATGTTCTTGATTCCCTTTTGACCCATGTGTTACGATCCCCTAATATTTATTCTATAACTCATTTAAATGATATATGATATGTATGGAATGATCTTAAAATATTGTTCTCATGTTTCCATACCCTTATAGTCATATTATTCATCTGTATCTCATTTATTTACCCTTATTGAGCATCTGTTCTCACTCATTATTATGTTTTCTTTCCCCCAGTTATAAAGAAATGTTTTGAGTAGGATTACTAAAGGGGAAGATATTTTTTGGAAACATTGAAAACATGTCACCAAGTTATAATAATGTGTTCCAAGATTCTAATGAAAGTAAACTATTATGGTAATTGGGAATGTACTTTTGTAATGGCTAGATATTCATCTAAAATGGTGTAATAAGCATGTTTGTTAAGCTTGATTTGCTATAGTTTTTATCAGAGGAAATGTGTTTTCAACCTTTGGAATATAAGATGAGAAACATTTAGTGAGATCCCTACGGATATTTATAAGGATATTTCTAGGGATGTATTTATGGATACACATAAGGTGTTTTAGATTTAAATGTAATTGCTATAATATAAGCATACTATAAGTAATTTTTCACGATTATGTTCTTTTCTATTGTGATAAGTGTTGCTCACACTATTCTTTTTGGTCTTATTCAATAGAAGGAACTAGAAGGAACTGGGTTAAACTTGAATACTTCATATTTAGAAAGTATGGGAATTATAAAAATAGATGTCTTACGTGGAAATATCCTAATGATAATTTGGAACTTAGTACGACTATTGGTGATATAGATGAGGATAAACAACATGTGAAAGGTATGGGATGTTCTAAAAGTGTTATTCACATTTGACGTAAGATGCAAGATTAGATTGCATTTGAGGAACCTTAACACATGATACATATTTAATATTATAGAAAATTGGTGTTAAGGAATAAGATTATGAATCCTATGTAACAGTTTAAGAATAATGTTTCATGGTTTAAGTGTATATGTTATAGAATTAAAATATTATGTTATAAAAATTATGAAATATATAAGTATTTTTTTATAAGTTTTTCATTAAGGATTGGTAAGGATATTTTGAATCATTTTGAGGACTTATAAAATTGTTATTTTTATTAAGGGAAGGCAATCCTTAATTTGTTCCTGAGGAAGAAAAAATGATATTTAGTATGAATAAATAGATTATGATATGAATAATGTAAATTAGATAAAATTTATGACCCCATACTGATAAATTATTATTTCAAAAAGTAGTTTTCACTATCATGGATGAAGATTATATAATTTAAGGAACGTATTCAATGATCTTTGTAATAATAAAGAACACGTTATTTCAATAATTATGTATGGTAATTTAGGCTATCACTATGTTTTATGATAATACATGATAAAGGTATTCATATGTTTGGATTATGACAACCAAGATCTACTTTATGATATATAGGGGATCAATGTTAAGATGATTTAGTTAAATTATTTCTAATGTTTTGGATATTCATATATTATATGTGATATAAGGTTGAATAATTATGAAATGTTTAAAGCTGTACTTCAGATGTGGTTTTTGAGATTTAAGTATTATCTCACCATATGAGGATTTATAAATATTTGATAATCTATGTTAAACTTTTGTTTGTGATGATAACTAAATATGTATGGAATAACATAAATTTATATATATGAATTTTATGATTTGTTAGTCCCTCAGAAATAAAAAATCCACCTTCATTTTTAGAGTAAGAGATGAAGTTGAAATTGGTCGAGACCCAACCAAAGGGTGAGATTGTGCATATAAATGGGTTATAGTCAAGTAAGTATACCTTCTTGTGTAACATTATTCAACATTATAAAAACGATATTGAAAACAAAAAGGGTTATCCTAGTATATTCGTTTCTAATGAAACCAATTTTCTCTTAGACCATTATAATTTATGGTTTTGTGATTGTTAACTTTCTCTAGATCACCCACTTCCACTGATCAATATTCCCTATAACCATACATCAGTATTTGAATTATATTTTTCTTTTTTCTATCCATGTTTTTAATTTCCATCTATTTTATCCTTTATGGAAAACTAGGTGTGATTTACTTTGGGTAACCATTATGTTTCTAACATTCCATTTTAAAGGTAGTTTTAGTATTAATATATACTATGTGAGTTTCTATGAAATGAATTTTTAATTATTGAATCTTTGATAACCTAAATTAATTTTGAGGGAAAATTTAATATTAAGGGGGGCATGATGTAACATCCTGATATTTTGTGAAATATAATTTTTGGACAAATTTAATCTTTTTGGTATTATCTCTTTTACACCACATTTAATATATCATGTGTTATATGATTTAACTAAGTTTGATTTTCATTTAATGCAACACCATGTTATGATTGTGACACACAAAACACTAAGAATATCTTGTGGTACATGAAAAACTATTTTTTTCTTGTGTTACTCACAATTTTGAGTTCATTCACTAACTTTTATTATACACAATACCTAGTTTTACAAAAATACAATGCACTATTAATATTACTGTTATAATATTATTATAGATGTCAAGAAGCTATTGAAATTGTGTTTATGAATAAGAATAATTAAATAATGAAAATATTCTTAACACATTTATATAAGAAGAATTATTTGGTTACAAATAAATTAAAAATGAAATTAATACCCTTATAAAAATATAGGGAATCTTCTATGGAAATACCATATTTATGTAATCAAACAGATTTTACCTTAATAAATTTGTTGAAAAACATTAGATAAATTATATTAATGATATATATATATATATTATATTATATAAATTATTTAATGTTAATATTATGTGTAATCTATATAGGAGTTAAGAATAAAAACAATTTTATGCGCAAAGATATATATTTTAAAAAAATGTAATTTTAACACCTTTAAAAGAAGCACCTATTTTAAATGTTATTCATGAAACTTTTATAAATTATATTTGATAAAATAAACTTTATATTTGAAATATTCACACCAAAATTAACTTTTGATGAATTTTTGGTATATTTTTGAGATGTTTTATATTTGGTTGAATAGTGAAAACACTATATTTAAATTGACAAGTTCCTTTTATTTCTAATTTATTTATATAGTTGAATTATATTTTAATTTGGTTTAAAAGTATATTTTAATTAATTATAAATATATTAAGAATTGGTTTATTAACTGTATATAATATATATTAAATAATAATTCTAATATAATGATATATATATATATATATTATTTACTTTCTTTCTTTCAATACGATACGAAAACAAAAACAATGTTCATGCGTACCTGTAGTCTATCGGCTGGATGAATGGTGTATTCCATTTAATATTTATATCTATTATTTAATATTATAAATAATTATATACTAAATATATGAGATATTTAAAAAATGTTTTACATTCTTAAAATAAGTAAATTATGATATAAGTAAGGTGATCTTGACTAAAACCTCAGAACATATACAAAAAACGAAGCGGTTATTTCCCAAAATATAATTTTTAACATTAAATTATTAATAAATGGGTAATATAATTTCACCATAAAATAATATATGGTATGATATATAAGAATATTATTCTTTTTTATATGTATAATAAACTTAAATTTATTATACCGGAGGTTCTAATGTGTAAGAATAAAGTCAAAACATAAGTTAAGAGTTTTCTCATCTCACTTTTATTTATGTGAGATATATGCTATATTTACCACTTATTATTATTATGTAGTGTATATAATTACATATGAAATTATATATAATTAAAATAATTTATTTCATGATATAATAGTTTCAATTTATTTTATTCTTTCACAGATATCATGATTCAAAAGTTATTCAAGTAGTAAGGGAATTTATAGTCTCAATTTTATTTCAAAGAGACTGATGCCTTATCACCGCTGGTTTCTTTTGTGTGGTGCATATACTACACATTAATATATTATATGATTCTTATCCTTAAATTTTTTTGAATTTAATTATCCTCTTTATGATAAATATTTCATGGGGTTCATGTTTCAAAAGTTAACAAATCGTATGTTAAGTTTTGTCTAAATTTTACTTGTTTGAGAGAAAAATTATATTATTCACCCATATTCTTCTAGAAGGTGTATATATTAAACATTAAAATGTTAAATCATGAATATCATTCCTTAATGATATTTTAAGATTAATATAATGTCCTCATCTCAGGTGTATTATGAGTAAAATATACTAAATTGGTAATATTTTATCGCAATAATCTTATAATTTATTGGGATTCTTTATGATTATGATTCCAATGATGTATTGGTACCATTTTCTCACTTTTTGGTACTTAATATTATTAAGGAAGTGTTTTCTATTAAATTTGACCTTATTTCTTTGTTTGATTAGAAATCTATTTTATTCAAAAACCCTATATTGATTTTTTTTCAATTTTTTTTAAAAAATTATATTTTCACATCATTTTCAAAGAAAAATTGTTTTTATATTTATTTTATGGGTTTTAGAGTATCCTTATATTTTTTAAAATGTATTTCAAAGGAAAACGTTTTCTAAAATGTTTTATGTTTTCAAAAGATTCTTTCAAAGAAAAAAAGGATATTTTCATCAATAAATGTTTTTAAAAGGTTTTTTAAAATTATTTTCTATGTAAGATGTCATTCATTGGTGTTACTCATGCCCTCCTGAGAGTATGATCTAAGGTTTCCATTTATATTATTTCTCTTAATGGTTTATGTTTTGATGACATGATATTTATGAAACCTATTTCAATTTCATTGATTATATATTTGTGATACTGATTTATATTTCACATGTTATATACCTATGAGACTCACTTATTTTCTTTAGTTATTAATTGATGAAATGATTATGAAACTTGTCTCTTTTACACTAGTTATGATATGATGACATGTTTTTGATACCTATTTCATTTCATGGGTTTTATATGATTGTTTATGATCTTGTGGCACAAGAATTCATGATTTAATTATCAAATGGGATGGAACTATATATTCCTCCAAATAATCTCAAAAATATTTATATCTCATGAGATATACATTTCTAGAAGAGGGTGTAAACTTAATTTTGTAATGGAATTTATTTCACTAATTTGTTATTGAGAGTGAACTTTGACTACTAAGATGGCCATGAGAGTGAACAATGACTACCAAGATGGTATGTGGAGTGAACACATACTAGTAATATGGCCTTGGAAATAATCCTATACTACAATTGTTATCATTTTATATTATTACATGTCATCCACAATTACATGTCTTAATCCTATGATACACTTTTACAGATTCATCTATTGATTATCTTATGATTCTTATCTTATGATCTTCTAATATTTATTCCACGACTCATGTATATGATCTTTGATATGTAGTTTATTATCTTAAGATGTGATGCTCATGTTATCATACCCTTATATTCATATTATGCTTACGTATCTCCTTTATTTACCCTTACTCAGCTTCTTATTTCTCCCTTTCTTAAATTTCCTTTTCCCAATTTAGGAAGAATGGTTTTGAGTAGGATTGACAAAGGGGGAGATATTTGTGGGAAACATTGAAGATTTTTAGACAAGTTAAAAGAATGTGTCCCATGTTTTCAATGACACGAAACTATTATGTTCCTCACAATGTACTTTTTTAATGTTATAAATATTTATTTAAAATGATTTATTATCCACACATGTTAAGTTTGGGTTGCTATAAACATTACATTCATTAATTTATTTGGAGGATTACTGTGACTTAATTATAATGATACACTTCAATTATTTACATAACATTGTACATTCCTTATTTTCATGTTCTTGGAGTTGTCCCTTATATTAGTTCATTTACTCCAATAATGCTCAGGTTACCCATATTTATAATATTTAACTATTTGTAGCTCCTTGAGATGATATTTATTTTCCTATATCAGAATAACTCCAAAATTAGTTTCACTATTTCGTTACTTTAAAAATATAATAAATTTTCCCATTCTAATGAGACATTTCCTTGGGTGTCTAATTCTAGAATATTGATATCTTGGAAATTAAATATTTTTTTATCTATTGTCTTTGTCAACTATAATTTCATGAAACTCAATTTTTCTATTTTTTAATTTTAAATGTTTTTAAGTTGTTAATTATAATTAAAGATAGTTGATTTAGAATAACCACCATATTTTACATCCTAGATTCAATTCCATTCGATTTTTCAAGAGGATAGTCATTGAATTGTCTATCACATTTGTGGTCCACATGATTTATCATGTTTGTTTCCATTAACTAAAACTAAATTAAACGTTTGACCATCAAGCATCATTATTCAATATGATATATTTTTAAATCATAAAAATTATTCCAAATATTCCATAAATTATGATGCTTTCTTCTTAAACAATGAAACCTTAATTTCATCATTTATTATTTTTAGTTCATCATATATTACTTTCAGTTACTCTATTACTACCCAAGAATCATTTTTAGGATTATTACCCTAAGGTTAATCTATATTAGAACTTGAATTAATTTTTTTTGCATCAATAGAGATATTTAATTTCCATGAAACCACACAATCTCTTATTGACCAAAATTTCATGATTCTATAATACACATAAAGATATACCAAGGGGTTTCAACATGTTTTTATAATATTTATATCTAAAAATAACTAAACTATTATCCTATACCCACTAGGGGGGATAAAAGAATAACATATATAATTATTACATCATTTTATATTAATATTCAATAAATTTTATAATAAAAGAACCAATAACTATAAATGGTTAGTGTATTTGGTGATTATAAATATAATAAACCTATTTTAAGATATACCATTAACATCTCTGATAATAATCTTTTCACATATCACCCTTCTTAGATATAACCTACATAAATACTTTCTCCATAACATGTATAAATAGATATATAAGAAAGGGTGATCTCAAATTTATAATAAGGTTAAATATAGAAGATTTCAAAAAATGATCATAAATTAGATTAAAGTAAGAATAAGGGTATGATAACATAATCATAACTTATGAAATTCATACCTAATTAGTCAAATATAATTATTCATGATTCAAGGAATATGTGTTTTTTCATAAAAATGCATAATTCACAAGAGTATAGAATCATCAATAATAATCATGATCCATGAGAATATTTCATAAGTATAAGACAAAAGTGTTCGATAAATACAAAATAATAGAAAATACTTTCCTTAGTCATGGATGACTGTTGAGACTAGAGTCCGATAATATATTGGATTTACACCCAATTCCATCATGTCCTTAGTCAAGGATCACTACATAGACTATCGTAGTGTGCATATTTCCTTATATAGTCGGGTTCACTCCTACGTCTAGTCTATATTATCTCATGGGATATCAATATTTATCCAATTCATTTGAAGTGAATGTTATTGTGATCTCTCCAGTCACATAAAGAAAATCATACATAAGTGTGACATATGATCATAAAAACATTAATCACCTGATTATTACATTACTATTGGAAAAGAAACTAATTTCATAAATATTTCATCTTCAAGTTATCATAAGACATCCATAGAATGGTATTAGAGGGTATCATAAAAAAAATACTTATTTCATCATTTCTTGATTAACCCATGAGAAAGTATCAAGTTTCACAATATCATAATTAAAACATCATCATTATAAGACATTCAAAGAAATAAATTTATGGGATCATAGGATAATATCCCAACAATTTATAAAAATCCTTCAGAGATATTTGAATAGATGAATAATACCTTTAAAATATATTATTAAAATTTCCTAAAAAATAAGGAAAATATCATTTTCCTTCAGCATATTTAGGAACTAAAAATTCCTAGAATAAATTTTTTGAAAATAAACGTAAATCATTTTGATGTAATATTCAATTTAAATAATGTAAATGATGGTTGGAAAAGCTGTTCATGTTATATATGTTAAAATAGAATATTTTTTTTACATTTACGAAAAAATTAAAAGTGATTCATATGCAATTTTTTTTAAAGATTACATTTAATAATTTCTAAATAAATTGAATGATAGTAAAATTAATCTTTATAAAACATTTATGTAATGATAAAAACATCCATGAAATAATTGTATGAACAAGGACATTGGGGATAATGATTCCCGAACCGAATAGAAGAAATAATGTCAGCTTTTTTTAAACACATTATCTCGGTCATTATAAGCAAAAAAGTGAGGAAAATGGTACTAATAATTTAAAAATATTGTTATAAAAAATATAGAATAAAATATATGGATTTTAAAGGATACATATTTTATAATACCTATCAATGTAAATTTAACTTAGGAAATACTGAAAAGAGAAGATATTGTAACATTAAACCTTACCTCATGTCCAATATTTTTTTTATGTGTTTATAGATCCTCTATAATAAATATAGATATATTATAAATATATTAAAATAATAAACTAATAGATTAATATATATAATTTATTTAAAATTTCTAATTTCCCATTTATTTACAATTGTTTGTTAAAATTAACATGTTTCTAAATAATGGTTCTTTTTCCAAAAATGTTTTTGTTCGACTATTCCAATAATTTTACCATAGTCATTGTTTAATCCTCTCAAAAATAATAATCATGTCATAATTATCATATTTATTAATTATATAAACTTTATAAAAATCCATATATAGTGGCGAGGAATAATTATTTAGGCCACTTAAAATACCTAGTAGTCCGTACGATGACTGAGTGATGTTTCCACTTTTCAATGAATGAAAATAAAGAAAGTAAAATAATTGGTGAGCCTTTTAGAATCATATTTTAATCAAAAATATCACACACACACACACACATTCTTTTATGGGTATTTTAGAAATAAAATAAATTTAATTTAATGTATAAGTATATTGGGATTGTATTTTGTGTAGAAATCGGTCGAGATAAATGGCTCTAGTGCTGTGGAAATGTTAGAAGAGGAGGTGTCCATATAAGTGAGGTGGGTGAAAAGACTGTTAATACTTGAACATTTATTATAAAAAATCTGCAGTACTAAAGTAATGTTTCCCAAAAATGATAAATAATCATTAATTGGAAGGTTAAGGAAGAAATCCCATCAACAATTCAAATTAAATAATGTTTTTTGTGATAATTTAAAACTTATATTTTATCTTAACCCACTCATTAACCCTTTTTAACCCTTACCATAGTAAATTTTAAAAACATGGTTACTAGTAATTATAATGATAAATGATTTTGACCAAATTCACCAAAAATAATTACGATGAATAAAAATATGGATTCCCTTTTAACAGATTAAATTCCTAATTGTGGAAAAAAGTAATTCTAAATTAAACACACAAAATTAAATAAAACAATTTTTATGAAAAATGTATTTTTAAGCATTAAGTGAATTTCCTTTCATTATATTTCAATTAACCACCATTAGATGAATGTTAATTTATTTTATTAAATTAATGATATAAAAATAATCTTAAAATTTTAATTAGTAGTGATTAAATTTATTTACGAAGATAAAAATATATTCTACACATAAAAGTAGTTTTACTTAAAAAGAACACATTTTACTTCTAAAGGATTTTATCTTCCCTTATAACTAATTTATAATCAACGTATGAATGATTGATCATTTTTTAACATTTAATTAAATATATTTCATCAAAATCGCAGTTCAGTAGTGATTAAGGTAAATATTATATAGGTAAATACAATACTTAGAAAAATTGATCTTTTTATGTAAAATTAAATTATTTATAACATTTGGAATTGATTACTTATTTTATAGGTATTAATAAATAATTTTTCATTAAGAAATAATTTTTACAAATTTGTTAATAATTTAGTTATTCTTATTCACACCTACCAATCCTATGACTATGAGATAATTTGTTTTATGAATATTGTATCATAATTTTTTCTAACACAGTATTTCATATAAAGAAATATATAAAATACATCAAATATATTTATATAAATATATATCATAAATTAATAGGGTTTTATGTTAACCAATTCCTCATTGGCTCTAAATCCAATTGTGTAAATTGAATATACAATTGAATATTTAGTGGATTTGGGAACTACTTCCAAATTACAAGTTCTAGTATATAAGAATGATGAGTCAGTATAGAATATTGGGGTTCTTCAGTAAGACACTAATTCTATGGATTCTATTGGGAGCTCCATTTAGACATTACCAATGGTGGAGGATTCTAAGAGTGAATATCTAAATATTGACATATATGATTCATCTAACCAGCCTATAATAAAGGAGGCATAAAAGGATTTGGAATTGAAAGTTAAAAATGAACTATATAGGACATCTAAATAGAAAATAGTTCATCAACCTCAGGGCTGGGGTACACCTAGAAACATAACACCCTATGATTTTTGAATATATTTTCCTTAAATTAATATAATATTTGATAACTTGTTTAAAACACAACACAAAACTAAAAATATTATTGATATATTTATTGAATATCATTAATAAAATGTAAAAATAAAAAACCCTATAACATAGAAAAATATTGTAATAAATTATAAATTTATATAAAATAGTATTAATAACACTTACGTTTTTAAATGGATATTTTTAATTAAATATTTTTTTTATAAATTTTATTTTTATTTAAAAAATAATGTTAAAATTTTATGAATTTTAATTTTAAAAACTAACTGATTTTTTTGGTTAATCACATCAATATAATAACATGATGAATTTTTTAAATTTTAATGAAATAATTGATTTGTAATTGAATTGTTAAAAGTATAAATTTTTCTAAAATCATAAAATTTATGACTAGACCAAGATGTAAGTATAACTTGAGTATTTATAAATTATTTTTAATTATCATTATCGTATTTATTTTTAAAAAATATTAATTTCAAATTACTATTATGAATTTATAAAACATACTTTCAACATCTTATGTAATATTTTCCCATAAATAGTGTATTTGGTCTTTTATTTTAATTAAATAACATTTTAGTAAAATTTGATATAAAGTTTCATTGAATAGTACATAAATTTTATTTACCTATTATAAATCCATTTATTACATAAAAATGAAATACATTTATAATTGTATTTAGTATATATATATATATATATATATATATTTTAATCTTAAAAATATATGTTTTCTAAAAATGGGTTTTTACGAGGTAAATACGGTAATGTTAAAATAATTTTTTACTTACAGAGAAAAAAAATATTTTATAAAAAATATTTCATATTTTGTATTATTGATTCTTGATTTTGTATTAATATCCATTTTATTTATTTTAAATAAATGTAAATTACGTAGGTAAAACTATTTACCACAATAAAACCAAAAATGCTAAAAGTAAAAATTTTAAGAGTAATGGACTTAAAAACATGTTTAAAACATGTTTTTAAATGAATGGTTGTGGGATGATAGAAATTATCTCATAAATAACTCATTTATTTTACATTTTGGTGTTTCTTTATCATGTGAACCATGTTCTCTCTTTATATTATGTTGAAATATTTACAAAAATTATCATTCACACCACTTAATAAATGGATCTACACCACCCCCATTAGGACCACCATAAAAATTTGGATTCATCTTGAAAATATACCGTTTTTAATTCCAGAATAATTCTATTTCTTTCCTTGATCCTACAGTTACATGATATTGTACTAATATCACAATTTCATTGGTGTCATCTAATGGAATTACCAACTCCCCAACATGTGTACTCCCCCCAACCTATTTCCTTTTATATCTATATTTTCCTAATATAATTTTTTTATTCATGTGTAATGAAATCATTATTTATTGTATACTGAATTTTATTATTCGAATGGAATAATTATTAACCACCATTCTAGATTTATATCAAGAAAATCAATATCATTATTTGTATATCATGTAGACTACTGCCTGCAAGAAATGACAACTTCTATTTTCCAAATTCCCTTTTCTTATCTAGTTTTAAGAATACAATTTAAGAATACAAGTTTCATATAAAATATAGTTATTATTATTAAGATAAAAAATATAATTCCCATTATTTCCCTCTCACTGTTTGATAAATGAAAACCTTAATTGTGTGTTGTGTGGACTACCTCCTTCACGAAGTAATGTATCTAATTTTTCATTTAGTTTATTTATTAATAATAAAACCCACATTAAATATAATTAACCACATTAAAAGTATAAAAATAATATAACTATTATTCTATAATAATTATATTATTCCAAAGATAAACCACTTTTATAATCATATTCATCCATTAATTATAGTATGCTAAAATATGGGTCAGTCTAACCACATACTTGAACAATGATATAAAATATTTTCATGAAAATAAGGAAAAAATTACTAATATTATATGATATAAAGATGAAAATAAATATTTTATTTTTCTTCTATCACGGTATTATTAATATTAAAATCATTAATTAAGATGCCACCATTCATTTTTTAGAAATCACTGATACATGGTCTTCACATATTTTATATTGTAAGATTATTACAAAAACTATAATAGAATGAAATTATAAAATTATAAATAATTATAAATTATCAATTATAGTTCCCTATATGATCAACTAATGTTTTTTTTATAAAAATAATGAAGAAAAATACTACTAATATGTAACTAGTTCAAAACAATCAAGATTAATCACCCTTGATGTAGAAAAGAGATAATAACCAACTAGTATACATAGAGATAATAGTTAGAAATTTAATTTATATAAAGTTATTTATATGAAAAAGGTTCTAAAATAGGTGATTAAGATATTTATGTTTTTTATATTGGATCTTAGAGTGTGTTATAATAAGAAGAGAAACAAATAAATGGATTCCTATTTCAAATGATTACCCATTAAGACATTTTACTATTATACATCATGTTTTATTTGGAGTAATGTATCTCATAACATTATGAATATTCATTTATGGTACTTTAAAACCCCTTTTTATAATATTTTATTTTGGGGGTTTATCAGGTTGTTTTGGGTGTCTTTGGATGGTTTTTATAGTGTTTTAGCCTATTCATGTTTAAACCATGATTAGAGTAAACCATGTGAGTCTTCCTAAGAAACCGTGTAACATGAGTTAAAGTTAAAAATGAGAGTTCATAGTTAGGTTCATGGTTAGTAAAAACCTTAATTCCTTCCTCATAAAAAATGTGAATCTGGGCAGTGGAATGTTTCACTGTCTACACATAGTTTTAAAAATTTTACTGCCAAACCGTGTGGATTCTCTAGTAGCCTAAAAAGGGTGTACAATTTTCCAAACCGTATAGCCAGACCATGTCACAAATATTCTATATTATAATTCATTTTCTATCATTATTCAATTTTTGGAATATTCTCACAACCAAAGAGACTCCTCTTAGATATTTTGGAGGTCCCTTACCCACCAAATATTTTTTTAATGGATCTATGGGTGTTAAATATTGTTTTTCAAAGGTCTAATAAAGTTTATTATAATTATTAATTTTTATTATAGATCCACCCTTTTCTTCATAAATAGAATCCTAGATCGTTGCCGTTGATTTTAGATTGAAGGTCTGTGACATTATCAAATTGGTTTTTTCAATGATTCTTCATGGAATTGATATTTATTTTCTAGATCTTCGTTGGTCATTATGTGTTCCTCAAGAATCATTTTGATATTTTTTCTCCATCATAATTTATTGGAGAAATGAAAATTTTGATATTATTATTCAATAATTTTGTTTGTATGATTCCCTCTCTAATTTTGGATTCCAAATGGAGTGATTAGTGATAATATAAATTCATGTACGTGTTTTCATAAGGCAATTATTATAAATTAAAATTTTTTTTGTCTTCATTTGAAATATAATTCCAATTTATTTTTAAATCTTGATTTTTTACCTTGGATATTTTATTTTAAAATTGAATGGTTTCTGTGTTTAAAAACATGGGTATGGATTTCTAATTAAAGTGCAGATTTATGAAAAGTTATTTGAAATTTAAATGAATGATTTGAATAATTATTTTATAAGGAATATTGAGACAATAGGGAATAATTGTTTTTGTGGATTTTAAATTGAATGGATCATTTTGAAAGGCATGCGTTTTAATTAAAATAACATTTTGCTAGTTTTTGAAATGAAATGGAATATTGAAAATGTTACTTACAGATGCTTGAATGATGATTGGAGGAACAAATTTGAGATTACTTATTTACCCAATAATTTATTTCCTTGAATCACATGTGATATTAGGTAGTTTGATGGGTAGTTGGAGAAAAGAACACAAGGATTTTACTTTCTCAAAAAAGAAATGGATTATTGATGATAACACTAACTGAATTTTATTGAGGATAAAGAGTCTATTCATTGGTATCTTCTCCCATTACCCATAGGTTTGAGATTTATAAAAGTGTGTACACTTGGTGTAATAATTCACTAAGAATTCTAAGGTCCCAAAGTAATGATTCAACTAACCCCAAGTCTTATAACTATGGCGTCATTATTGAAAATTATTTATACATGAAAACTTGCATAAAATGATTTATTCATTTATATTTTTTGAAAGTACTTTTTTTATTATTAATCGATATACCAATTTTATTCTTGTAATTTAAATGATTTGTAAAGAATGATTTGATATAAATTTTTTAAATGGTTTTAATGTAATGTTTATATTTAATTATGAGTATTTTTATTTTATTTGATATAGATTTATTATGAGATCATTGGGAGAAAACCTATTGGTCATTTTTTTATCACACCCTATACATGGTTTTGGGAATATAAAGAATTTATTTTTCTTCGTCCTAGAAAAGTAAAATCACTCCTTGAAGACAATAGGTTGTCATGATGATGAGACCTTTGGAGTTAGGGATGACAGGTAGAGTATGTGATCCACCTCTTACTAGGTGATCATGTTGTAATGAAATCATTGTATTTAGGGTGACTTGGGTAGTTATAATTTTTTTTTATTTTCACATGTCTACATTGTGGCACTTCTATCTTGATGACCATATTGGTATACAAAATGTTTTTGTTTCATTCTATTATTTTCATTTGTTCCATATTTGATATCACCCATTGACCGTTCTAGATTCCCAAGCTGGAGTCACCATCCCGTGAGGATTGATAATTTCCTTTATTCCATGTTAAGACTTATTTAGGAATCAGTTTTAGTGGATTATCTAGGATGGTTGATGAAAAAATAGTATCATAGGTGTGGTTGTGTCACGTATTAAGTGCCTATATAAAATTTGGGATGTCTCAATAGTTTGAGATATGATTCTTAGGACTTAAGGGGTAGGTTACAATAATGTTCCTAACTAGATCCCATTGTAATGAGCCTTAAGTTACTATGGATAGATGGGAAACTAGTATTCGAGGAATTATTTTTTCTGATTCTAAAATTTTGTTGAACTTTGATGTGATTTTTTTCCCAAGTTGAGTTTTGAATGATAATGTTTATGATCTTATACCACTTCAATTTTTTTCCTTGTAGTTTTTTCATGTTGTGTATTATCATGACCCCAAGAAGATATCTGATCAGGAATCAAGAAGGAGATTCTGATGAACTAGAGGAGGGAAACTCACTATTTTACTAGATATTTATTGAGGTGGTAGTATATTGGATCCATGCTATGGGCCAATGGGCCGCACATATCCTCATTCATGCTAAATGGGTGGAAACTTGTTGAGATAAAATCTAAAAATATTAAAATTGTCCCTCAACGAAGTATCTGATCTGAAGTATTTATGTTTAATTTCTCCACTTCTAGTGATTTTATAAAGATTAATGTTATAGTGGAACATAACATAGTTAGATTTTTTTTGGTTTTATTGATGTTTTTTTCTTATAGTTGTTGTCTCAGTAGTTCTATTAAAAGGAAGAGGATGTATAATGAGCATTGTGGTGGAAAGATTATTGGCGGTACTCATTATAATAATTATTTTATGCCTTCTATAGTGTTTAGAAAATAATAATTGATTGTTTCAATATAGAGTGGCTGGGAACTGGAATCTTGATTACACATAGGTACCAAATAGTTATAGATGATGTGGAAATTCAAGCCACTTTTATAGGTTCTTCTATGTCTTTACCACCCCACATTGTGGTACATGATCATATTTATAAATAGGATATATAGAGTAGTTACATACATAACAAAAATTGGATTTCTTTCTATAGGAATCCGGAAGGAAGAAAATTCACACACTAGATGAGTTTCTAGTGGGAATTGATGTAGGTCCAACGATAGTGAGAGGCACCATTTCTATTTATTTTTATTTAGTGACTTCTTTATTTTATATAGGTTCCTTTTATTCATTCATATCAACCCACACTATATACTTGTTTTATCTTCTTATAGATCATAATATTTATGTGATGGAAATTGAAATTCATATCTTGAAAAAAAAGAGTAGAGTCTTTATTGTACCACTCATACTTTTGCATTATAAGAGATAGATCTTGTATTGGAATTTTTGGTTCTTGATATGAATATGATAAATGTGATTCTAAAAATGGATTTTTTGGTGGATCTTAAAGATCATATCGACTATTATAATCAAAGAGTGTATTTTTTTACTCTCAGTGGAATGTACCTTGAATTTCAGGGAGAATGGGACCCAATGGATTGTCAAGGCGGACCAACTCATCTAAATTTGGTTATTATTTTATCTTTTTTTGAAATTTAATTGTAGGAGGAATCCTTTTATAGTGAGTTTCCTCCAGTAGATACTATGTTTTGTGAATATTTTCCATCAAACTTTTTTTACTCTATTAGTATAAAGGGAGGTTGAGTTCTCTATAAACTTGGTACCTAGTACTCAACCATTATATTTTATCACTTGATTAATGATACTATCTTAACTGATATAAATTATGAATAATTTTGATGAATTGATAACCAAAGGACTTATTTGACCTAGTGTGTCAACTTTGGAAGTAGTAATGCTTTTCTAATATAATACAAATGATACCATTCACTTGTGTGAGTATTACCAAAATCTCAACTAGGTTATGATCAATAAATTATATATTATACCATATTATGGATTGTTTTGATCAACTGAAAGAGGAGAATTGGATGTCACAAATTTATCTTCATTATAGATACCACCATATTAGGGTCAAGTAGTTTGATATCCTTAATTACACTATCAAGTGTATAAATGGACACTATGAGTATTTTATTATGGAATTCAGTTTTTCTAATGATCCTACTATATTAATGGAAATGATGAATATGATTTTACACCAGTATCACAACTCTTTAATTGTGATATTCCTAGGTTAAATATTATTTTATTCAAAAACCAAGGTGAAGAAAATGATTCACTTGAAATAAGTTTTAAACATCTTGAGGAATCACAAAATTTATAACAAGATATCAACGATCCAATTATGGACATGGATGGTAATGTTTTTAGGGAACATGGTTTTTAAACAGGGTATCTTAGTTGATCCTGAGAAGGTGAAAGATATTATTTTGTGAGAAGAACCATATAATTTCATTGATATTTAGATATTATTCAGTTTAGAATTACCTCCGGTTTGTGAAATATTTCTCTGTGATAGATTTTCCATTGATTTCTCTCACTCTTAATTGGTTATGTTCATTTTTTATTCAACATGTCAAAATTCATTTTATGAGTTTAATTTCCATTTGAATTTAGCTCTAACATTGACTCTTATAGATGTTGGTTATAGGTATATGGTATTTTGTGATTATCCAAGTCAGGTTTTGGGTTTCTTCTATATGTTGGGTGGAACTTTGGTGTCTTATGATCTCATAATCATTGACCACGTGAGAAAACAAATCCCACACAAGATTTGGACCTCATAGTTTTTATGTATGCCCTGAAGAGTTATCAGCACTAGATTTTTGGATAAATTTTTAATTTCAAATTTGATCATAATATCTTGAGTTATTTCATTTCATAGAAATATATAAATCTCCAAAATAAGAGATAGGGTGAATACTTACTGTCTTCTAAAATTGAAATTTCTTACAGCACTAGGAAAGGAAATGTGGGTTTTGATTAACTTGACCAGATGTATCTATCCAAGGTTAAAATGATATTGTTAGAGGAGTGGAATATCATTGAACAATTCCATCACATGAATCTAGGAGTATCATAGGATGAGACTAGGGTTATTCTAGAAAGTGTTTAATTTAAATCCTATCTTCTTGAGATGATCCTCTTGGAGAATAAGCTTGATGATGATTTTTTAGTAGAAATATGGATTCTTTTTTATGAATGGGATACCTTTGAAGTACGGTATCAATATTCCAAGGGAATTGTTTTATTTAAAGAATATTATGTTGTTAAGTTTCCTATGAGGAAGGAAGTATTAGGGGACTATAATCATTCCAAGTGGAAATTTCACTCGTGAATCTCTATGATGTTTTATGATATAAGGAATAAAATATGATGTCTAGGTATGAATTAGGAAATCATTGACTTTTTTTCCACTCTTATACAATTAGATCAAGGATGAGTATCATAAGTCTTAGTTTTCTTCAATACCTCCTAGGGTAGAATTAGAAATGGGATGATATATTTGGGGAATTTATTATTGGGTTTCCATATACACCTCAAGGAAATAATGTGATTATGGAGGTAATTGATTGATTATGAAAATCGATTCACATTATTATTTTTTTGATACAATAAAATTTTATGATATGGAGAATATGTATATGTAGATTATTTTCAAGTTTCACACCCTTCTATATACTATTATTTCAGATAGGGATCCCTGAATAACATCTCTATTTTGAATATGCCTCTATGAGGTGATGGGATCCCATATCAGACTGATAATTATATACCTTTCTAAAATGCGTGGCCTGATTGAATTTTCTTTACAAATTCTAGAAGACTTTATTTGTACTTATGAACTTGAATTTGGAGGATCATGGGATTGATATTTGGGGTTGGTTGTGTTTTCTTATAATAATAGCTACTATAATTCCATTAAAATGGTACCTTTTTAGGCCTCATATAACTAACCTTGTAAATGTTCGCTTTGTTGGTCAGAGGCTAGTGAAGTATTCTTAGTGAGACCTAGCTTGGTCCAGGATACAAAAAACATTGATCCAAATTATTTTTTAGAATATGGTGATGGATTAATGACAATATAACTATTTTATAGATTGTATTTGATATCTTTAGGGTTTATTTGTGGGTGAATAGGTGTTCTTGAGAGTCTCACTTTTACTGGGTCACTATTGTCTTAGAAAACAAGGGAAGTTGGCACCTAGATACATGAGACCTTTTGATATCATTGATAAGATTAGAAAAGTAGAAAAATATTTATCCTTTCCACCTCAGATGACTTCAACCCTTGATGTGTTTCATGTTTCATACCATAGTAAATATATTTTAAACCCATCTAATGATTTGAGTTGTGATGAATTTGATATAGAACCTAATATGTTTATAAACAATTATTTAGTACATATTATTCATTCTCAGAGGAAGATTATTCATGCAAGTTATGGAAAATTATAATGAGTTTTATGGAATCAGGGTTTTAATTCTCAAGAGACATGGGACAATGAGGTGATGACGAGGGTGAAGTGGCCTCACTTCTTTATGGAGAATTCTTCCTAATAAGGATTTATATAGGTATACAGAATATAGTGGGGATAATTTTGAAATTAAAACTCTTTATTTTATGTAATTATACCAAATTTTTTTCCATATTTAATTTTTGGGTTTTCTAGAGCCATTTTTGGTATGTTTTGGTGGGTTTTTGGAGTCCTATGGATGGTTAGTAAAAAAATTATAGTAAAATGTGATGGTATTCCTAAGAGACTCTAGATCATGAGTTGGAGTTCTGGAGGAGGGTTCATAGTTTGGTTCAATGTTATTACAAACTATAAAACCTTACCCAAAAACCATGTGACTCTAGGTAGAGGTATTTGTATTTATTTTTAGGTTTTTTCAAAGTATATGACCATAATATGTGGCTTTTACAGTAGCTCACAAATATGTTCATGCTTGGTGTATAATTTTTCAAACTGTACAACCAAACCATCTAGTGTGAAATAATTAATCTAAAATTTTATTTAAATTCCGAATTCTAATTTTTTCCTCTCATTTTTATTCTAATCAAGTAGGCTATTGACCAAGGATACTTCACTCAGAGCATTTGGAGAACCCATTCCTTTGATTATAATTTTAGATGGATATTTGGGTGTCAGATCTATTTTTTCAAATTTTTATTCTAGTTTCTTATTATTATTCAATGTTATTATAGACCCACACTTCTCTTCTTGAATGAAACCTTAGATCGGGGATGTTTATTCAATATTTTAGGTTTGTGAAATGAGTTAATTTGTTATCATATAGGCCCATCATGTAATTCATATTTGTTTCCTAGATCTTAATTGTCTATTGTGCATCCATCAAGAATAATTAAGGTGTTTGTTTTGTCTCTTCTTTATTGTTCCATAACTGATAAAACCGAAATTGTTATTTGAAAATTTTGTCTCCCAAATTCCCACTGTAATCGTGGATTCTATGTGGGGTGATTGATGATATTTTGAATTGAGGTAGGTGGTTTTGTTAATTAATACCTATCAATTGAAACCATTGTTTCTTTCTTTATTTGAAATGGATTCCAAATTGATTTCTAAAGAATGATTTCAGACTTTTCATAAAAAATTTTCAATACAACATGGTGTTTGTGTTGAACCAATTGGGTATGGATTTCAAAATAAAGTTTAAACATCAAAAAAATGATTAAAAAGTGATGTGAATGATTTAATGAATTATTTGATGATGATTCTTTAGAAAAAAGGCTACAAGATGTTTTATGGATTGGAATGGAATAGATTGATTTGAAATTCATAAGTTTGGATGAAATTGTATTGATGTTGGTTTTTGAAATGAAATCCCATATTGAAAATGTGATTTAGGACTTCATGAATAATGTTTGATAAAGTTGATTTGCGATGAATAATTTACCAATTGATTGATTTCATTGAAGCACATCGGATACTAGGTAGATAGGTGGGTATTTTAGGAAAATAACCACATGCATATACTATCTAATCCTAAAGATAGATCGATGATGAGAAAACTAACTAAACATTGATGAGGGAATGTTGTTCATTCATCCGAGTGTTCTCTTATTACCCCTATATATGAGATCTAGGGAAGTTTGTAAACCTAGATCCATAATTTTGTGAGATGTGTGAGGTCTATGAGTATTGATCCAATGAACCGTAGGATTTATAACTATTTTAATTTGATTGAAAAAGATTTATACATTCTGATGGTGATGAAATTATTTAATCATGACTATTTGATGAAAATGATTATTCATACTGGATTGATATTTATATTTTATTCTTTCCATTGAAATTACTTAAAAAGGGATTTTTTTATTTGAGTTAAGGAAAATATTACCAATCATTGTTTCATTTAAAATTGAGCATATTTGGTTTATTTGATGTGGATTTCTTAGAAAATAACAAGTTAATTTTGAATGGGCTAGTGTTTCTTAAACACTGTATACGACTTTGGGGGTATGTGGACTATATTTTTCTAGTCTAGGAAAATGGAAATAACCACTTAGATATGATGCGAGTTTTTATCGTGGGAACTTGGGAGTTAGAGGTGAAAAGATGACTATGTAATCCCCATATAATGAGGAGATATTATAATGATACTATGGGAATTTCATCTTTTTGTGACGAGATACTTACAACAGGTGGAGGAACCTTAATGAATAGTCCATCGAAATAGACTGTTTACGACATGAGTCATATCAAATCACAAATAGTTGAGAAAAAACCATATTTGTGACAAGAATCGTTCCCAGTCAAAAATACCTTCGGTGCGTTGTGCGCACCAAAGCACGAGAAGAGTATTTGCTCTGGGAATCAAGCCCTGTCAAAAATACTAATCTGGGTTTTCTATTATTTGCGATGGGGGTTCACTCCATTCAAAAAATGATGTGTCAATAGTATAGTATTTGAGATGGATCCAATTGCAAAGTGTAATTTTTTTACCATCGCCAATATTAATAACTATATACCTATTTGCGACGGGACCTATCACAATTACTATTTTTATCGCCACCACAATTAATAACTGCATAACTATTTTTGATGAGAATCTCATCACAAATAGACTCATCGCAACTAATATAACCTTTATATACCCCCTAAAATTTCTTTCATTCCCACCTTCTCTAAACTCCTTTGAACTTTTCTTCTTTTATAATTTTTTTAACTTTTATTAGTTTTAATCTTCATAGTGGATCAAAATTCAAGCATTGGATCCACCGAGAGATTCAGTTTTAAGGTATTTTATTTTATTTGTTTTTTATTTAATTTAATTTTTTAATATTAGTAATACTTATTATTAATTAGCATTAATTAGATAAAATTAGAATTAATTAGTTTTATTTTTCATTAATCATATTTTGGAATATATAGTTTTTATTTATAGCAATGTTTTTAATTAAAATTAAATAAATTTAATTTTTAATAATTTATTTAATTATATGTAATTACAAATAATTTACGATTTACAGTAATAATTTGTGGTAATAAGTAAAATTTAGTGGTAATTAGTAAAAATTTGTGGCAATTTGTAAAAATTAGTGGTAATTAGTCATAATTAGTAATAATTATTAATAATTACTGATAATTTGTAAAAATTAGTAAACATTAGTGGTAATCAATAAATATTAGTGGTAATTAGTAATAATTAGTGATAATTAGTAGTAGTTTCTAATAATTAGTCAAAATTATTAATAATTAGTTGTAATTAGTATCAATTAGTGGTAATTATTAAAAATTTGTGGTAATTAGTAACAATTAGTAATAATTAGCGATTAATAGTTGAAATTAGTAATAATTAGTAAAAATTAGCGGTAATTTGTGGTAATTAGTAATTATTATTAATAACTAGTAAAAATTAATAATAATTAGTAAAAATTAGTAAAAATTAGTTAAAATTAGTAATAGATCGTAATAATTATTTAAAATCAGTAACACTTAGTCATAATTTGTAGAAACTAGTAATAATTTGTAATAATGAGAAATAAGTAGCAATTATTAGTGCTAATTAGTAAAAAATAATTGTAATTAGTAATAATTAGTGGTAATTAGTATTAATTAGTAATAATTGGTATGATTGAGTATTAATTAGTAATAGTTATTTATAATCTGTAATTATTAGTAATAATTAGTGGTAACAAGTAATAAGTAAAAATAATTAGTAATAAATAGTGATAATTAGTAGTAATTTCTTGTAATTAGAAAAAGTTAGTGGAAATTAGAAATAGTTACAAGTAATTAGTATTAATTAGTTTTCATTAGTGATAATTATTTGTATTAATAATAGTTATTATTAATTATTAATAATTATTAAAAATTATTAATATTTGGTAAAAATAGTAATAATTAGTATTAACTAGTAATAATTTGTAATAAAAAGTAACAATTAACATCAACTAGTAATAATTAGTAATAAATAGTGTTAATTTGTGATAACTACTAGTAATTAGAAATAATTAGTGGAAATTTGTAAAAATTAGTGGCAATTTTTAATAATTAGTGTTAATTTGTTATAATTAGTGCTAATTAGTGGTAATTAGTAATAATAAGTAATAATAAGTATTAATTAGTGATAATTAGTAAATATTATAGGTAATTAGTGTTAATAAGTAAAAAATAGTGGTAATTATTAAGAAATATAGGCAATTAGTAAAAATTAGTGTTAATTAGTAAAAATTAGGGGTCATTAGTAAATATTAAGGGTAATTAGTAAAAATTAGTGGCAATTAGTGGTAATTAGTAATAACATAGTAAAAATTAGTATTAAATAGTGATGATTAGTAATAATTAGTGATTATTTGTATTAATTAATGGTAATTAGAAATAATTAGTGTAAATTATTAAAAACTAATGGTAATTAAATAAAATTAGTAATAATTAGTGAAAATTAGTAACAATCAGTGATAAATAAATAACAATGAAAAAATTCACAAGTAAATTTTAATTTACTAATTTTCTACTATTTTTGGATCATATTTTTATTTTATCAAATTATTCATAAACTATTTATTTATTTTTTATTTTTAGAAAATATGGAACAAATATGACGATAACTATATTTATTACATCAAAAAAATTCGAAAATTCATCACAGGAATCAAAACAGTTCTGGTATGAATCATGTATATATTGATGGTGTTGAATCTTTTTTTCATTTGCATCATCAAAACCAGAATTTGGTTCAGAAGGTAAAATTATCTTTCCTTGTAAGTAATGTGATCTAAGGAGGTTTGAAACATTTGAAAATGTTGGGGGGTCATATAAGGAATTTAGGTTTTTAAAAAGATTATGTTTTTTGGTATCAACATGGTGAATGCAGTTCTGAAGAAGATAATAATAATTTAGTTCTAGATCTATCATGGTTTCCAATATTAGTACATGATTTGGTAGGTTCATATTTTCAAAAAACTAAAAATCAAGATGATATTTATTTAACTCATGATTTAGAACCATATCAATTTTATGATTTTATGAACTCTATAGAGGATTCCTTATATACTGGATAAAGGTAGGAAAATTTGAAGTGGTTACAGAATTTTTGGCTATTAAATCAGATAATGGAATATAAAATATTTTTTTGGATTAGATATTATATTTCATTAAATCACTGTTACCTTAAGGAAATGAGTTGCCTACAAATTTCTATGAGTACAAGAGGATGGTTCCTAATATTTCTATTGGTTACTAGAAGATTTATGCATGTTCAAATGATTTCATCATATATTATGGTGAAAAAAGTAATTGGTCAGTTGCCCTACATGTGGAAAATTGACTTACAAAGAAGCTCAACTAGGGAAGTTTGGATTTATTTCTATAAAAAAGTTTATATATTTCCTATCTATACCTAGACTCTAATGTTTAGTTTGGTCCCAAAACACAAAATAATTGATATTAGGACACAAAACCATCATTTAAATTGATAAAAGATTAAAACATACATATGATGCTGATTTATGGAAAACATTTGACCATTTATGTCTTAATTTTGCTTCATAATTCCAAAAGGTGTGTTGCGGCCTTTCTAATGATGGATTATATTCATTTGGTTTTATGGTTGTGAATATTCTTATTACACTGTCTTCATAAATCCTTACAAATGACCTCATTGGATGTTGCTGAATGATCCATATATTCTTTTCACCTTATTAATTTTAGGAAACCCAAAAAAATATCGATGCTTATTTGAAGTTATAGATTGATGAGTGAAATTTATTTTGGAGAAATGGCGTCAGTATATATGATGTTATTTTGAAACAAAATTCCTTAATGAAAGCTACTTTGATGTGGATAATTAGTGACTTATAATATATGTAAGGTTATTTATCTAGAATAAACATGGTTTAAAATCATATCCATACTATATAAGAGACAAAAAAGAATTTATTCTCATCAATGTAAGTAAAACTTGTTTTTTCAATAGTTATTAGAGATTCCATCCAAACGATCAGAAATTTCAGAGGAACATATATAATTTTAAAAAAAGATCATTTAAAAGATACAATCCACTAAAAATTATATCAGGTATGGACTTAAAATCTTTTACCTCTTAATTACCTTATGTTACATTTGGATAGACAATTAACAAAAAAAATTGATGGCTTTGTGAAAGAGCACAATTGGATAAATCAAATCAATTTTTGGGATCTTCCATATTCGTCTGATTCTTTAGTACATCACATGTTGGATGAAATTCATATTGAAAAGAAGTATTTTGATAATATATTTTATATAGTTCAATACACACTATGTAAGACCAAAGATAATATAAAGGCATGATTATATTTTTTTACCAATTTGTAGGTGGCATTAACTTGAACTATTTTAAAATGTCAGATCACAGAAATTAATGAAGTTATAAGAAGCTTATACAGTTACAAAAGAAAATCTGTTATTATTTTGTTAGTGGAATGAATCTTTGAGGCTTCCTGACTGTTATATTTCTAATTTAGATAGATGTTTCAGAAATTATCATATTACAAGATTAAAAAGTTAGGGCTATCTTGTTATAAAAGAAACACTTATTCCGATTTTATTTTGAGTTCTGTTGAATTCTATGATTTGGGATTTTCTAACTAATATATTATATTTTTTTGGAGACATTTTTTGGGGAAAATAGACTAATATATAAAAATCATACTGAAAGAAGAGGTTTTATTTATTTATATATAAATTGTAAAAAAGAATTCTATCGGATTGGTTTGATTCAATCAAATATTTGATTTTAGACTTTCAGTCTAAAGAAAAATGTGGAGGGCCTGTATTGTTCTTATAGATATAACTATTCAAGAGATGCATGTATAAATTGTAGAAAATAGTAAATAATAAAGCATCAGTTGAAGTATCTATTGAAAAAGTTTCTTTTTTTTTCTGCTCTCCTCATTTTCAATATGAATATCCCTTATAATAAATTCCCATAGGAATTATTGAGGGAAATTTTGAAAATGAAATGAACAATCAATTATCAATTTTTAATCATTCTAAAATTGGATTTAGTAGAGTTCAAAAAAATGGATTTCAGATGATGAACATCAAAAATATCATACTTATGTTATTCTCTACAATAAATATATAAAAACAACCTTTATATGATGGATCCTATCACTTATTCAATTTGTTTTTCTTGAAAGTAATATTATTTTATTTTTTGATTATATGATAATCATATAAAGAAAGAGTTTCCACAAATTACAACAGCTTCCCTTAATGTGTGTTTGAAAAATAATTTTTCATACTGGTTCTAGAAACTCGTAATATAAATTGTTTATGGTTTAACATATAAAATAGATTTATTAGTTGTTATATTGATAATTTTTTAAAATTTTATTTTATCATGATATGTTGATAAAATTGATAATAGATTGTGTGTATTGAGTAACTCACCATCTAAAATGGTTAAATATTATAATGCATATGTGGTGAATGGTAATTGATTTCAAACACATGCATATAGGGAATACAAAACAAAGAATATTAGTGTTTTCTTAAGAGGATATAATCACGGAGAAAGTGATGTTGAATTTTATGACATATTATAAAAATAATTGAAATGTGTTATCTTAGATAAAATTATATAATGTTGTTTAAATGTAGTTGGTTTGATACTATGAGAGGCTTATATGTTTATACACACCATTAAATCATGGATTGTAAAAATTAGAAGTCTTCAGATAGTAAATGAACCATTTTTATAGGCTCATTTGGCACATAAAATTTATTATGAAAACTATTGTGATGCATCAAGATAGTAATTTTTTTGGTGGAGCATAATAAAAATTATATCTCGATAAAATTAGTGTATCCAAAGAAAACGTGGTTCTATTGAAGTGCAACGAATTAAAAATTTTCAGGTGAATACTCCAAATCCAATTTTTCAATGACGGGAAATGAATATCGATGATAACACACCGTAGTTATGGGTCAATGGTGATAATGATGTTATTGATGTAACATGTGAATTTGAAATAGTAAGAGAAGATATACTTGAATCTTATATGAGAAATGAATACACTTAGGAATAATATTAATATATTGACACTGTTATATATGAATATGAGTATGGAGATAGAATTTAATATAGTTTAATTCTAGTTATAATTGTATATGATATATATATATATAATATATCTATATATAATATATATCCATATATAAAAATTATTTTAAAATATTTTCTAAAAATAATAATTTGATGTTTCATATGTCTGATGAATGATTATCAGATCCATTTCATGATTTGGATGAGACTGATCTTCTAGATGACGAGAATGATGTTTCATCATCTAACCTTTAGACTACTAGCAGTTCAGCGATGAATCAAAGGGGTTATGGTCTTGTGATATTGATGTTTCCTCAACCTATCCCCAAGTGACGTCCACATCTTGATTCTTATCCATTCATGTAAATGTATGTTTAGTTGTGTATTTTAGTTAGTTTTCATTAATTTATTTACATTATAATTGTTTGATAAATTTTAAAGTTTTTTCACAATTTTTCACATATATTTTTTAGATAGGGGAGTGCTATATTACAGAATTATTTATCTATACCTTGGGTGACATGGGATTGTACTCCCATTGATGTTTAGTACGATATGTTTGATAATTGGATGGTACATAATTGAATAATAATTGTTTGGAAATTTATTTTATTAGTAACTTGATATTATTAATTATTTATGGGGTTTATCGTATCTTGTTGGTGATAGACTGTTATACTCTATATAGGAGGCATGAGATATATTTATACGTGATCATTTTTGTCAATTTTTTCACACTCTAAGGAGGAAAACAATAGAGAAAGCAGGAGTCACATAATTTGATCAGTCTTGTTTTAAACACCAACCATATTACATATCATCGTAGGCTTGGGATTGATTATGTTTATAATGAATGTGAGATACTTTTTAGAGGAGAGCATAATTAGGTCTACAGATTGGGGGGATGTAGGACGTGAATCATTGAGCTAGTTGTTGTGCATTCAGTACTCATCAACGACATATGGTAATTACCTTTTTATAATTTATATAATAATAAATTTGAATTATTTATTTTATACTCATATAGGTAGCCAAAAATATTGATATAATAAAGATTGATATTTATAAGAGAATGTATAATGATCCAATCACCAGAGAGATTATAGATGACCACCAACAGCATATTGTGGTCCATATTTTTTTTTAAAAAAATACTAAAAATAATATTATAACTATTTTAATTTTATATTACAATTGAAGGAGTCATATGAGGTCTTAAATTCATGGAAACAGTATGGATTTAGATTGATAACAATGATAAAACCATATATGAATCATATTATAATGAATCAACATTGCTGCATGCAACTCAGTATGCCTTCGAGATAGGCTGAGTTATTGGTATATTCTCTCAATTGAAACAAGGGAGTTATTATGACACCACTATGATGCTGGTGTCCAGCTTGAGTGGATCTCATAGAGATTCATCACCATATATTCCACAGTATCAAGTGCATCTAGGAGCTCAGAGTGAGTTTATAAAGACCATGCCTAGGGAGTAGGAGGAGCTTCATTAACAACAACAAATGTAATTGGAGGAGATGTGTCGATGGAAGGTGCAACATCATGAGAAGACAATGGAGTCCATGGAAAATTATATTGATGGTTTAGGGATAGAGTTCCCTCCACCATCTTCTCAGACTCCTCAAACTCCTCTAGATGACCCTAACCCTCCGTGATTTATTTAGTTTTTTTATTATCATTTGACTATACAATTTTTTGTTATATTTTAATTTATCTATATATTTTTATTTTTATATATGGAATTTTTTATATTGTTGTAAATATTGTGTTTTTTATTATTTTATTATTTTATTATTTTTATTATTTTTTATATTGATATGAATATTGTAATTTTTATCACTTTTTTTTCATTATTTTAATTTTTTTATAAATTTTATTAGTTATTAGTTATTATTATTATAATTATTGAATTCAATTTTCAATTTTTTTTAATATTTTAATAGTGTTTTTGTGATGGGTGGATCATCATAATGTAAAAAGAGTTTTAGGAAAACCCAGATAAACTATTTGCAATGGGAAGTGGTCCCATCGTAAATAGTTTTCTTGTGATGAATGATCAAAAAAAAATATTTGTGAGACCAGCTTCTACAAGCATCCATTTGGGATAAAACCTCATTAAAAATTACCTTTTATGATCTGATCCCATCACAAATACTTATTTCCAGTTTTATAGTGTCATCATTTTCTTTAGAGTGACTTGGGTTGTACTATTTTGGGTTTATCAGTATCTACATTGGTGTAAATTTCTGTTGATGATTATATTTATCTACCAAATGTTTTCATTTATTTCCTCTATTTTATTTTTTTCCTTCTGAAATAATAATTCTCCTTGATCATTCTTGATTCCCATGCACCAGTCACAAGGCCATAAGGATAATTAACTCTCTTAATGTCACATCAACATCGATTCTGTTACCATTTTTATTAGGTTATTTGGGTTGGTAAATGAAATATATAATTCTTAATGAATTTAATTTACCATATTAATTTAATTAATGTGTTTTTAAGAGCCACATACTATTCTCTAATTTAATAGATTTGAAATCCAAAGGCACCATTGTTGTTTGGGATTTTGTTAACTTTCCACCCTCCATTGAATTATAATGATTCATTTTAAACATATTTCTTACAATATTGGTTTCTACTACCTTGAGATTTTATATAATTATCTATAAAATCCTATCTAGTTTAAAATTACATTTTAATTCAGAACTTCTACCTTGATAAAATTTCATTCCCATAAAATTATATCTTTTTTATGTATAATTCACATCCTATTTAAGGACTCTTTCACCACATTGTCTATATTTTCCTCTAATAAAAAATTTAACTTTTTATATTGGATAACTAATTATGATTTATCCCATGTGACCTATATATTTTATTTCTATTATTTAATAAATAAAGATTTAATACTATTTTACTAACGTGTGTTTTCACCAAAGATATTTTAAAACATTAAAAAGTTTTTCCATCCATTCAAGTTAAATGTTCTATCTTCCACACCACATTTATTTTCATATCATTTATATTATTTAATGGATCAATTATTAAATTTTAAATTTTCAATATTAAAATTTTCCATAGTTTTCACTTCAAATATTTGAATAAAAAATATTCATGTGACTCATAACTTAATTTTTACGTAATCCTTCTAAAATATTTTTTAATTTTTTACCCTATCAACACATATTTATTCCACATTTTTAAATTTATATAAAAATTTTAATTTATGTTTTTATATTTTTTAAAAAATATATTTTTTCTTCCTATTTTATAAAATATTTCTTTTAAAATGATTTCAAAATATCAATGATATTCCTTATATCCAAACTGATATTTATAAAAATCCTCAATTTGTTTCATTTCCATCATTTTACTTTAACATATATTATGATTTATCAATTGAATTATTAAAATGTTATCATACAACTTATTTCTCTAGAAGGATTATGTAATTTCATTTTATATCAATGAAATGAACAATCAATGGGTTTTTCTTGGATAACTATCCTATGTGAATATGAATAACTTTTCTTCTATTGCATTTACTCTATGAAAACTCTATATTAACTTCATTTGATTTATGTGTGTTCAAATAGATTATATAAATGACCAATTTTGTAAATTATTTTCTAAAACTAATACCATTTATCTATTAGTGTGAATGGTATATACTTCATTTAAATGTACTATTGAATATATTTTGATATGCATTTATATGCCATGTGTTTATCATTTTTATTGATATATATATGAATTTTTTCAATATATGATTCAATTTGAATATGATCTGAAGTCCATTTTATTTCTTGGGGTCCTTATTATATGAATTTATATGGAAAACATATGTATAGATAACTATGGTTGGGGTCTAATATCAACCTCTAATGCATTGGTTTATGTTTATACATCATAAGATAGTCCAACGTGGATATAATGAGTTTTTTCACATAGGAATAGAAATATAGAGCTTTCTCACATTCTCAAGCACGAACATAATGATTTTTCCATTGGTTTGGGCATTATGATTTTTATAAAAATTTAATTTTTATGCTTATAATTATTCCATATTTCAGAATTATTTTCCATGATATTCAATTATTATATAATAATAATTATTTATTTATTACTCTCTCAAGTATTAAGATTTTATTCATATGTTTCCACACTTTTAAATTCATTTATTATAATATTATGAGTCTTTTCATAACTCATGAATATTTATCTATTGTTTCTGGGCTATGATTTACTTATTTACTTTAATTATACCCATTTATCATATTATTATTACTTATGAACGTTGAGTCTTATTATTTATATTTACCCTTGCTGAGATTTTGAGCTTACCCATTTCTTATGTATTTATTTCCCTAGGTTATGAAGGATTGAAATAAAATTATCTTTCCCAAATGAGAATATTGTGTATAAAATTTATAAGGAGATATTGAAGAGTTGTTAGGGATAAAGAAGTTTCTTATAGAATTTAAAATTATAAGGGTTTTCTTAGTAAATATTTTTAATAATTCTCTAAAAATTATTAACATAAAATATCATGAGAATTTATTTTAATGAAATATTTTATTTTTGTAATATTTTTATATGACCAAGTTTATTATCGATTATAGTTGGTATCAGGGAAAATATGAAACAATTATTTAGCATGAGATCCAAGTGTGTGTGTCTTGGGTTACTATAGTTAGTATCTTGGAAATGTTTAGATAACTTTTTAGATCAGTAAATTGTTGGTTGAGGATAATTTATGAGTTCTAAATTACATAAAATATTGATAAGCTGGTTTTGATCATAATTTCATAGTAATAGATTTTCTTTTAGGTTAGTGGAGGAAATATTGAATGTTTTATATAATATGATAAGATAAATTTAGTGAAAACCTTAAGGAGATGTCTAAGGGATAAGTTTATGAATAGGGTAAAATCATAAATTTATGGTAATGTTTTTAGTGTTTGGATATCCTATAAATTTGATCCCTATTGGTATACTTGTAAGTGGTTATGGTTGTTAAACATGTTCAATTAGGGTAATCACCCTGAAAAGTGATGTCTGAGTATCAACTCAAGGGCGTATGATCAGTGGGACTTATAAAACACACCGTACTAGAAACACCCATGGTATATTCTTTGGGTAATTCACATTATCTTTATGAATCATTATTAAGGGTTTAGAAATATTTATTATAGAAAAAATAATAGGTAATGATTATAGATACATTAGATTAAAGTATAAAGATTCATGAGTTAAGGAATATATTAATCGATATGTTCATTTATTGATAAATGATATGTAAAACATTGATAGAATATACTCCAATGATTTTCATGTTTTTTAAGAAAGTTCATGATAATTTTGGTATAATTACTTTTGAGATTAGTATAATACATACAAGAGTACCTTACTTAAAAGAAAATTTGTTTGAAATAAGATTATCAAAGGATGAAACAAAATTTTAATTAATGAATTTATCTTTGGATTTATTTTTCATATTTATATGATGATTTAATCAAATTTTATTGATATACATTTTTGAGTTTTATTATTTGGATAAAACTTGACCATGAAAATAAAGTCGAGAAAGTTATATATCTAGAAACTACTATGTGTTATAACCTAATAAAAGAGAATACATAAATGGATTAAAATATTATTATAGAGTTTTTATGATGGAAAAAGAGAGTTTCATAGTCTATTATAACATAATGAGGTTGATATTTAAATGAAAATGAAATCTTGATACTCATAGCTGTCATAGTGAGGGATATTTATCGATGATATTATGGTATATTATAGTAGTTATTTTGATTGTATGAAGCATAAAAATATTTACATTCATAAATTCCTCTTTAATATTTTATAAACATATATTAATCTGTATAATTACCATGAAGATTTATTTTATGAAAAAGTTATATTTTTGAGGATAACTATTGAGGAACAAATAATTAAAGGATGGATAAAACTTTTGTTAAAAAGGATGATTGATTTTTTGAAAAGTGAGTTGGATGATATTACTGAAATTATAATTTATTTTTGATAAACAAGTGCTGCATGATATTTTTGGTTACGTTTATCTCATTGATGGGATTATGATATATTTTGATTGAAGTGTGAATTTATGATATAGTCATTAAATATCTGAGTTAAATTGTGGAGAAATATATTATTTATTTGTGGTTTAATTTGTTTGAGATTAAAATGGTTTTGGGAAAGGTGTTTTATAGAGATTATATGATTAGGGTATTTAAATAATTGGTCATATGATTTTATGGTTAACTGATGTTATTAGAGGAAATATGAGTATCTTAATATATAATATGAGTGAAAGGTACATCTCATATTATAAGTTATTTCCTAAATGATGAATATATTAAGAATATGATCAAATATTTTTTCATTAAAAAATAATTGAAATTCCATCGAATTTGTTTTATTGTGTAAATGTAACACTTTGATATTTTGGGTTTTTTTAAATTAATACAATGTTTGATAGCTTTTTTGATACGAAAAACCAAATTAAAATGAGGTTAAATATATTATATGATTATTATTAAGAAAATATAAGAATAATAAAACCACTAGTAAATAAAAACAAGGTAGTGAATTAAAAATTCATACAAAATAGTATTAATAAGAAATAATGTTTTATGAGGAATTTTTTTCAATAAAATTGGATTTTATTAATATATTTTATTTTTATATAAATGATAAATTTATAAATTTTGGAATTTAAATTTGAAAAAATAAACATTATTTTTGGGTTAATTATTTCACCATTTTCTTAGGATGAATTTTTTTATTATTCTAAAATAATTGATGTTTAGCTGGATAGTTAAAAATAATATTTTTAGTAAAATAATTGCATTTAGGAGTATATTAATAAGTAGAAAATTAAAACTTTTAAAACATATTTCATGGTTACAAATTTATTTATGGAGAAAAACTATACATTATAAAATACTATTATAAATTTATAAAACTTATGTTTAACAACATAAATAATATTTTCCAACAAAAATATTTTTGTTCTTTTATTTTAATTAAATATTATTTGATAAAATTCTATTTTTTAGGTAATAGAAATAAAAATTGAATTTATTTTCTTATAATAAAGAATTTTATTTTATTAAAATACAATACATTGGAATTTCTATCATACACATAAATTTTACGGTTAAAAATAATATTTTTCTGAGGATGGGTTTTTTTCCATTACATGCATTAATCTTAAAATTAATTGTTATTACAGAGAGAAAATTTATCGAGTAAAATGGATTTCATATTTGGAAACATTAGTTATAAATTAATCAATAAGTATTATTTTCTTTTGAGGCCTAAAAATTAGATTACTCTGGTAAAAACTAGTTACCGTGACAAAATAAAAAATGGTAAATGTAAAAATTATAAGAGTAAAATACATTAAAACTTGTTCAAAACATAGGTAAAAACTACTTTTTGATAGATTATTGACCATATATCATTCAAAAATACATATTTTTTATATTTTAGATACTTTTTGACTTAATAAATATGTTCTCTCTTTATATGAAGGTGAAATATTTACAAAATTCAATTCTCACCTCTTATAAAAGGGGATTATCACCAGCTACTCAAGTCCACTCAAAAAATTCAGTTTATTCTTGAAACTATTCTATTTTTCCATCTCCTATAATCTTATTTATTTTCCTCGAGCCTATAGTCATTTGATATTTTCCAAAAATGTAACACCCTGACCCTAGTTACCTAGAGTCGGTGCATTATTACACAACATTGGCATGATCACAAGAAAGATCAAATCTCGAAAGACCGATTGGTTTAGTAGCCTGGGAAACACTAGATATATTCATAAAGTTTTACATTACATCATAAAGTGAAAAACTACAACAACAACATATTGTCTCTATAGTCCACACTATTAACCCCTCATAATATCCCTGAAGGTCATTCATATTTTACTTCTTCACTTCCCAGGAAAACTAAAACATAGAAAAGGGGTGAGCTCAATTGCCTAGTAAGGATAACAATATAGCGGGAACTTTCATAAATAAGAATAAACATTTAAGGAAATGTATAACTAAAACAAAAGCCTTTTAAAATTGAACTTTCAACATAGTATGGAATAAATAAAATGAAATAATTCCATTTACTTATTCACATGGATATTCTACTAATCGAAAAATCACATGAAAAATCAATAACCACTTTCATAATGATGGAATGCATAATGTCAGAATATCATAACCACATAGGCAAGGCCTCGTGCCAAGAATACAAATAAGATTTTGTCAAGGCCTTGTGCCAAGACACTAGTTTGTCTCATGATACCTACCGATTCATCGAGGAGCTATAGTGGGCTCCACCTGTCACATATTAAGTCCAATGTATTTCCATATGAAAAGGTTTAAACATAACATAAACATTCGTATTAAAACTAGCGTACGAAATGTCAATACCTTCACCATAAACTATGAATGGTATAAAAATATCACATCCACAGTCAAACATATCACAAAACCTTCAATACAATATTGAAGTTTTGTATCATAATAAATCAACTTCAAATAAGCGTAAAATCCATCAAAGGATGTTGACATAGATGAAATCAAAACTCTTTTTAGAGAAATATCTCTTTCTATTTTTGAAATCATTTAAGATTCATATATTTATAAAATAAAAAATTTTCTTTGAAAATTTTCTTATAATATTTTAAGGGAAGCTTCGATGATTTTATAACGGTGTAAAATAACCGCACCCGCCGTATAAGTTAAAAAAAACATTCTTACCCTAATTCTGTCGAAAAGGTTAAAAGCACCTTGTATGGGAAACGACAGAATGATTCCTTTATAAAACTCTTATAAAAAGTCAAAAAGGGTATAAATGACTTTAACCCATATTCTTTTAAATAGAAATAATGTTTTGAAATACATTTTTAAGAAACATGGATGTGGATGATAAAGAGATCCCAGTAGATTATTACGTAGAAACAATCTCGGATAATGAAGAGATTGTGAAATAACCCATACCCTGTACTTTTCATTGGTTGGGGTAGGTTAACCTCCTGTATAATAGCGAAATAATTTTTATTAAATTATACAAGAATCATATGCATTCATATGATATCATATATGATCTTTTAACATTGCTTTGTTAATAATATCTTAGTATTATCGTTGTTTCAGTTGTTAACTTAGTCGTTTTATTTTATATGTTTTGTTACATAAGCCATGTTTGTAATGGATAGGTTGTATATTATTCATATCCAGAATAATATCAAGTCCTTAAACATCATTTTTAAATCAGAAAATGATAATTATACTTGAATGGATACGATGGAGAATGAATCTCATCGCGTTCGTGGAGACGGTAGTCCGTACGTACAAATGAGCAACAATTTCATTCTTTTGATATTAAAATAATATATAAATGGATGTTATATAATATATAAATAATCATTAACATGTTATATTTATTATTTACATGAGTTACACATCATTATTATACCCATCCAAATAATAATATATTGAATAACAATTACACCACGACGTGGAGACGGTAAGCCGTACATACACACATATGGTGACATGTTATTAAAAGGGTGGATAGAATACTGAATATGGTTGTACCATATTTATAATAACATCATAGTATATATAAGATACTGGAGTTATTATTTTAGAATGGTAATAACAAATAAAGAAGAAGTGGAAGATGAAAGGAACTTGAAAAGGGGTGGTGAAAACATTACCTCTTCTTCGGGTTATTCCTTTTGATTTGATCAAAAGGTCTCCTTAGGTTGGCATTCTGATCAAACTAAGGAATCTATGTGGTATTGATGGAAGTTGGGAGATTATTTGGGCAGAGTTTGGCCGAACAAAAAGGCTTTTAAGGAGTGAAGAAAAGAGAAGGAGGAGTGCCCTTTTATAAGAGGGGTGAGGGGCACCTTTGGAAAATCTAGAAATATTAGTTTATAATAAATTCATATTCGGTTTCTAATGGCTACAATGTTGATTATTCAGAGGTTAAGGTCGGTCTAGGTCGAAAAATATTCAACCAATAGAATTTAGACCGGTTTGGGTACTGATATTAACCTTATCTTTAAGTATTAACTCTAAGTTAATTAGTTTCACTTTTACAATGTATCTTTGTATTTTTATATTATATGGTTAATAAACTTACCATATACATCCAAGAGACCCCGAAGTGGTCCATTAATAAGACAACTATCATTATATAAGTCTCTTGGCTGAGCCTTAGATCTTTAGGAATTTAATACCAATTAATAATATAATATTTGTTTTAAAAACTATTTTATGTCAATTTTGACACTATTCAATAGTTGATTTTTGTGAAACTCATAACAGATTGATTACTTCGAACAAAGTCAATTTAATCAATCCTTATATATCATATTATCCTATAAAATTAGTTTAATTAATTAAAATGATCATATAATATTTATTTGGGTATTTATAATATCAATTATTTTAATTTTTCATTATTATAGTAATTACTGCATCATCATTGTGTCATAAATAAATTAAATTAGTTAATGTCTAAAAATTATAAATAAAATATAATTATGTAGGAAATCTTTTTATCTTTGTAATTAATATTTATAATCTAAAATCATATATATATAACCCTATGTAAATTTTTTTTTTCTAAAAGATATATGCTTGTGTCATTTTTGTATTCATTTTAACTTAATTAAAATAAAGTGTCCCTATCACCTACAAGTGGCTCCATGAGGTCCCAAAATGGACCCAAAGATTCACATGGTCGGTAATGTATTCACCAATAAGGTTAGGACACGTTTTAGGGTAATTTAGTATTATTATAATATTATTGTTTTAACCCTTATTTACCGGATTTACCCTTTACCATGGTAAATAAAATATTTACTGCAGTAATTATTTAAAATGTCTAAAAATAAAAGTTACCTATTTACACAATTTGAACATCCTGATTCCAAATATGGAATCCATTTTTCCAAATTCAAAACACATAAGTGGCAGAAATTAATTTAAAATTAATTTCCGTTGTTAAAACAAAAAGCGTGTTTTTAAGAGATAATAACTATCAAAAGATTGACACTTGTTTATGTCCGGTTTAATTGTAAAATTATGTTAAATGAAAAACATTGAATTAAATGGTAAAAATATATTCTAAATATACTTTAAAACCACTCAAATTCATCATTTATCAATATTAATTATTTTGATTAAAAAAGTTGTTTTTAATTAAAAATTTAGTAATTTTCACTATTCATCAAAATATGAAAGTTATCCAAAAAGTACCAAAATTTCACCCTAAGATAATTTCGATATTACGAATCCAAAAATGAAGTCCATTTTGAAATATAAAATATATATAATTTCAAAAATTAGGTATTACTATTCATAACGGCTAGTTTGATTGGTTGTGGTGTGTTAGAATTCGGTGTTGCGTACAACACACACTATCACATTATTCAAAGAGAAGCATACCGTAGAAGCATGGGGTATTACATTCTCCCCTCCTTAAAATAATTTCGTCCTCAAAATTTCTAGAATACGTATCGCATGAAAAGACTCGGGTGGTTCTTCATCATAAGTTCCTCGGGTTCCCACGTTGCCTCTTCCATCTTATGGATTCCCCACAAAACATTTACCAAACACGTCATCCGGTTTCTCAGTACTTGTTCTCTCGTATCAAGAATCATGACGGGATCTTCACAATAAGATAGATCGGGTTACAGTTCTAATTCATCATAGGTGAGTACATGCGTTGGGTCAGGCAAGTATTTCCTCAACAGAGATACGTGGAACACATCGTGAACTTTGGAGAGACTTGGCGGCATTGCCAATCGATAAGCTACAACCCAAATTCGTTCTAGAATTTCGAAAGGTCCGATGTAACTGGGACTCAATTTACCTTTCTCACCAAAATGTATGAATCCCTTCCATGGAGATACCTTCAGGAAAACATGATCACTGACTTGAAATTCCAAATCCTTCCTTCAATTATCGGCATATCTCTTCTGCCTACTTTGAGCTGCTTTGATGTGATTTTGGATTACCTTCACCTTTTCCATCGTTTCCTACACCAGTTCTGGGCATACAAGTTTTCTTTCACCAACATCATCCCAACAGGTTGGTGTACGACATCTCTTTCCATATAACGCTTCATATGGTGCCATCTGAATACTCAAATGGAAGATATTGTTATAGGAAAATTTTAAGAGAGGTAAATATTGATCCCAAATACCCTGAAAGTCAAGTGAGCAAGATCTCAACATGTCTTTTAAGGTTTGAATAGTCCGTTCTGATTTTCCGTCTGTCTGAGGGTGGTAAGAAGTGCTCAAATGAAGTTCAGTATCCAGGGATTTATGAAGAATTTTCCAGAATCTTGAAGTAAAACGGGGATCACGATCTGAAACAATCGATAGGGGTACTCCATGAAGTCTCACAACTTCATTAATATATTGTCTTTCTAGACGTTCTAGGGGTAGATCTTCTCTTATAGCAAGAAAATGTGCTGACTTGGTAAGACGATCAACAATAACCCATATTGCATCGTTCCCTCTAGGAGTCTTTGGTAGTCCCATGACAAAGTCCATCGTAATATTGTCCCATTTCCACTCCGGTATGGGAAGAGGTTTCATGACTCCTCCAGGCTGTTGCCTTCCAGCTTTCACTTGTTGACAAACCATACATCTTGACACAAAATCAGCAATCTCCCTCTTCATGTTGTCCCACAAAAAATATTCCTTCAAATCTCTATACATTTTGGTGCTCCTAGGATGTATAGAGAAATTGGAACTATGAGAATCATCCAGCAATTCCCTTTTTAGATCAGGTATATCAGAAACACAAAGTCTCTTCTCGAATTTCAAAATTCCATCTTCATACACAAAGTCTCTCAATATCCAACCATTCACAGCTTTAATCTTCTTTTGAAATTCTTCATCATAGGTCTGAGAACTCTTAATCCTTTCTAGTAAAGATGGATTGGAAACCATTTTAAAAAGAAATTATGTTTCACATTCCCTGGTTATTCCCATGTTCATCTTCACTAGATCCATGAAGATTGGATCCCTTTAAATTCTCATATTGTTCAAAACTCCATGGTCTTTTCTCCTCAAAGCATCTGCCACCCTGTTTGCCTTCCCCGGGTGGTAGTGTATCGTGCAATCATAATCCTTGAGTAATTAAAGCCATCTCCTCTGCCTCATGTTGAGTTCTTTTTGTGAGAAAATAAACTTCAATCTCTTGTGATCAATATAAATCTCACATTTTTCACCATAGAGGTAGTTCCTCCATATCTTTAAAGCAAAGATCACAGCTGCTAACTCGAGATCATGAGTAGGATAGTTTTGTTCATGAATTTTCAACTGTCGTGATGCATAGGAAATAACCCTATCATTCTGCATAAGGACACAACCAAGTCCTTTCTTCGATGCATCACTATAAATAACGAACCCATCATTCCCCGATGGTAGAGTCAATATAAGAGCATTAACAAATATTCTCTTTAGTTCTTCAAAACACTCTTCACACTCTTTTGTCCAAAAAAATTTAACCCCTTTACGTGTGAGATTCGTTAATGGGTTAGCCAATCAGGCAAAATTATGGACGAATCGTTGATAATAAACTGCTAAACCAATAAAACTACATACCTCAGTTATAATCGTAGGTGCTGGCCATTCTTGGATTGCCTTGGTCTTAGATGGATCAACAGAGATTCCATCTTTAGAGATAATATGGCCAAGAAAAGAAATCTCATGAAGCCAGAATTCACACTTGCTAAACTTTCCATATAATTCATGTCTTCTCAGAGTCTTCAGGATAATGCGCAAGTGATTTTCACGATCTTTGTAGATTTTGGAGTATACCAAGATATCATCAATAAATACCACAACAAATTCATCGAGATACTCCTTGAAAACTCTATTCATAAGATCCATGAATATAGAGGGTGCATTAGTCAATCCAAAAGGCATTACAATATACTCGTAATGCCTATACCTGGTTTGAAATGCTGTCTTCGGAATGTATTACTTCTTTACACACAACTGATGGTATCTAGATCGAAGGTCAATCTTTGAAAATTATTGAGCTCCATGTAGTTGGTCAAATAAATCATCAATGTGAGGTAGGGGATAATTGTTCTTTATTGTTATAGCATTGATCTCCCTGTAGTTGATACATAACCTCATAGATCCGTCTTTCTTTTTCACAAAAAGAACAGGGGCTCCCCATGGAGAAACACTAGGGTGAATAAATCCCTTATTACTCAATTCCTCTAGTTGTTTCTTTAGTTAAACTAATTCTACAGTGTCCATTATATAAGGGGTCTTTGATATAGGCCTTGATCAATGAATTAAGTCAATGGAAAACTCAACTTCTTGTTCTGGATGATGTCCAGGTAAAACATCCAGAAATACATCTACAAATTCTTTCACAAAATGTACAACCTCTATTTGAACATTACTTTCTCACCCACAATCATTTCATTCTCTTTATCCCCAATAATTGAATTTAGTTGATCTACTGGGGGTGGATCTAAATAAGAATTAGGTGGTGACGATTCTGCTCTAAAGATAAGGCGTTCCTTATCATTATTATCAGGAATTGTTACCTCTTTATTCTTACAATAAATCTTCGCATCATATTCCGAAATCCAGTCCATACCGAGGATTATATCAAACTCAATCATAGGTATGATGATGAGATCAGCAGATAAAGAACATTTATGTGCTCTAATTGTGATTGATTCACAAAACATTGTTGCAATGATACTTCCCTTAGGAGTTTTAACTGAAAACTACCTTGTTAAATCAAATTGGAAATATCTAATTTTATTAGCAAACTGTGAAGATATGAAACAATGCGATGATCCAGAATCAAATAATGCATTTTCTAAACCTGATGAAACCATTAAATTACCTTCCACCACGTCTTTCGGAGCTTCTACCTCAGTAGTAGTGATAACATAAGCTTGGCCTTGATCCCTTGGCCTTTTCTGAGGTAAGTTCTCCTGACGCTTAGGAAATTCATTTGCATAATGTCCCATCTCCCTGAAATTGTAGCACTGAAAATTGGTAGCTTCCTTCTTCCCTTTGCAATCACGAACTTTGTGGCCTTTTTCACCACACTTTTAACAGACTCCCATTCCCTTCAAGCAAGTACCGGGGTGTTTCTGCCCACATTTACCATAGGATGGATATTCAACCTTTCCCTTCTTCCCCTTATTTCCATTCCCAGATTGATCAGCATGTCTCTTCTTTTCTTGCTTTGCTTTAATGTAATAAGACTTAGAGAATTCCTTTTCGGTCTTGATAGCACATGAGACAATGTCTTCGTACGACGAAAAGGATTGTGAGACTAATGATCAATGAATAAATGGTTTTAACCCATCAAAGAAACGATCAATCTTACTTCTTGGGTTACGTATATAATCTCCAGCATACCTTTATACGCTTGTAAGGTTATCCTCATACTTTGAGACATTCTCATCCTCCTTCTATCTCAGACTCAGAAATTTCCTTTCCATATCTTCTCGTTGGTCGCGAGAAAAATATTTTTCTAAAAACAGATATTTGAACTCCCTCTATTCCGTATTTGATACTTCATCGTCTTCCTTCGTGTTTTGAATCAATGACCACCATTGATCAGCATATCCAGTGAGGCGGTAAAATGCCATGATAAATTTTTCCCTTTCACTGCTCCCCAAAGCCTGAAATATTTCCTCTAGGGAATTTATCCATTGCTCTGCTACTAAGGGATTTGTACTCCCATTGAACGTTGGTGGTTGTTTCCTCATGAATCGATCTAACATTGATCCTCCACGTTGTGGATCAGGGTGCTCCATACGGGTAAGGTTATTATTCATAACCTGAGTAAGTTGTCCCAGTATGGTGATTAGCTGATCGGCAGCAGTTGCATCACCAGCTCCACTATAATTATCTTGAGAAGGAGGGAAATCCCTACATGGAGTGCGTGCATTGATACGGTTTCCATTTCTTCTACTAGGTGCCATTTCTAAACAATTCCATAAACTAGATCAGTTTATGAATCAAAATATATAATCCCATACTTACAAAACACTTAACATAAATTGAATTATTTATGGATATAATCCATAATCATAATAATGTTTTATTTGAGGAATTATATACTCATAAAACCTTTATAATTATTTGTAAAGAAAATGAGAGTTATCCTAAGCATATCCCCTGGGAGTGTCGTAACCAAGAGTGCAGCAAGGCCCGTTGTCGTGCACCAGTTCCCGTTCGAGTCTATATTAAAGCGGTGTTTTCGGGTTTTACCCCTAGGTACATCTGTTCTAGATCCGCCTCTACCTGCTCATATCTAGACAGGGATGTATTACTCGGAAAACTCAGAAAATCTCTACAATACCAAAATTCTAGGAAGTTCTTCTATATTAATCCTCAAAGTTCATCTTAGGTCTACGTTCTCTAATCAGAGTTTATCTAAATCTAGCTTCCAAGGTTTGTACTAAACTTCCTCTGATACCAACTGTAACACCCCGACCCTAGTTACCTAGAGTCGGTTCATTATTACATAACATTGGCATGATCACAAGAAAGATCAAATCTGGAAAGACTGATTGGTTTAATAGCCTTGGAAACACTATATATATTCATAAAGTTTTACATTACATCATAAAGTGAAAAACTACTACAACAACATATTTTCTCTATAGTCCACACTATTAACCCCTCATAATATCCCTGAAGGTAATTCATATTTTACTTCTTCACTTCCTGGGAAAAATAAAACAGAGAAAAGGGGTGAGCTCAAATGCCCAGTAAGGATAACAATATAACGGAAACTTTCATAAATAAGAAGAAACATTTAAGGAAATGTATAACTAAAACAAAAGCCTTTTTAAAATTTAACATTCAACATAGTATGGAATAAACAAAATGAAATAATGCCATTTACTTATTCACATGGATATTCTACTAATCGAATAATCACATGCAAAATCAATAAACACTTTCATAATGATGGAATGCATAATGCCAGACTATCATAACCACATAGCCAAGGCCTCATGCCAAGAATGCAAATAAGATTTTGTGAAGGCCTTGTGCCAAGACACTAGTTTGTCTCATGAGACCTACCGATGCATCGAGGAGCTATAGCGGGCTCCACCCGTCACATATTAAGTCCAATGCATTCCCATATGAAATGGTTTAAACATAACATAAACATTCGTATTAAAACTATCATACAAAATGTAAATACTTTCACCATAAACTATGAATGGTATAAAAATAGCACATCCACAGTCAAAAATATCACAAAACCTTCAATACAATATATAAGTTTTGTATCATAATAAATCAACTTCAAATAAGCGTAAAATCCATCAAAGGATGTTGACATTGATGAAATCAAAAATATATTTAGAGAAATATCACTTTCTATTTTTGAAATCATTTAAGAGTATTATATTTATAAAATAAAACATTTTCATTGAAAATATTCTTATAATATTGTAAGGGATGCTTCGATGATTTTATAATGGCGTAAAATAACCGCACCCGCCGTATAAGTTAAAAAAACATTCTTACCTTAATTCTCTCAAAAAGGTTAAAAGCACCATGTTTGGAAAAAGAAGGAATGATTCCATTATAAAACTCTTATAAAAATTCATACAAGGGTATAAATTACTTTAACCCATATTCTTCTAAATAGTAATAATGTTTTGAAATACATTTCTAAGAAACAGGTATGTGGATGATAAAGAGATCCCAGTAGATTATTACGTATAAAATACCTCAAATAATGAAGAGATTGTGAAATAACCCTTACCTTATACTTTTAATTGGTTGGGGTAGGTCAACCTCCTGTATAATAGTGAAATAATTGTTATTAAATTATACAAGAATCATATGCATTCATATGATATCATATATGATCTTTTAACATTGCTTTGTTAATAATATCTTAGTATTATCATTGTTTCGGTTGTTAACTTACTCATTTTATTTTATATGTTTTGCTACATAAGCCATGTTTGTAATGGATATGTTGTATATTATTCATATCCAGAATAATATCAAGTCCTTAAACATCATTTTTAAATCAGAAAATGATAATTATACTTGAATGGATACGATGGAGAATGAATCTCATCGCGTTCGTGGAGACGGTAGTCCGTACGTACGCACGAGCGACAATATCATTCTTTTGATATTAAAATAATATATAAATGGATGTTATATCATATATAAAGAATCATTAACATGTTATATTTATTATTTACATGAGTTACACGTCATTATTATACCCATCCAAATAATAATATATTGAATAATAATTACACCACGACGTGGAGACGGTAAGCCGTACGTACGCACGTATGGTGACATGTTATAAAAAGGGTGGATAGAATAATGAATATGATTGTACCATATTTATAATAAAATCACAGTATATATAAGATACTGGAGTTATTATTTTAGATTGGTAATAACAAATAAAGAAGAAGTGGAAGAAGAAAGGAACTTGAAAAGGGGTGGTGAAAACATAACCTCTTCTTCGGGTTATTCCTTTTGATTTGATCAAAAGGGCTCCTTAGGTTGGCTTTCTGATCGAACTAAGGCCTCTAGGTTGTATTGAGGTAATTTGGGAGAGTATTTGGGCAGAGTTTGGCTGAACCAAAAGGCTTTTAAGGTGTGAAGAAAAGAGAAGGAGGAGTGCCCTTTTATAAGAGGGGTGAGGGGCACCTTTGGAAAAGCTAGAAATATTAGTTTATAATAAATTCATATTCGGTTTCTAATGGCTCCAATGTTGATTATTAGAAGGTTAAGGTAGGTATAGGTAGAAAACCATTAAACCAGTAGAATTTAGATAGGTTTTGGTACTTATATTAACCTTATCTTTAAGTATTATCTCTAAGTTAATTCTTTTCACTTTTACAATGTCTCTTTGTATTTTTATATTATATGGTTAATAAAATCACCATATAAATCCAAGAGACCTCAAAGTGGTCCATCAATAATACAACTATCATGATATAAGTCTCTTGGCTGAGCCTTAGATTTTTATGAATTTAACACCAATTAATAATATAATATTTGTTTTAAAAACTCTTTTATGTCAATTTTGACACTATTCAATAGTTGATTTTTGTGAAACTCATAACAGGTTGATTACTTCGAAAAAAGTCAATTGAATCAATCCTAATATATCATATTATCTTAGAAAATTAGTTTAATTCATTAAAAGTTTCATATTATAGTTATTTGGGTATTTATAATATCAATTAATTTAATTGTTCACTATTATAGTAATTACTGCATCATCATTGTGTAATAAATAAATTAAATTCTTTAATTTCCAAAAATTATAAATAAAATATCATTATGTAGGAAATCGTTTTTTCTTTCTAATGAATATTTATAATCTAAAATCAAACATATATAACCCTATTTAAAAATTGTTTTTCTAAAAGATATATGCCTGTGTCATTTTTGTATTCATTTTAACTTAATTAAAATAAAGTGTCCCTATCACCTACAAGTGGCTCCATGAGGTCCGAAAATTGACCCAAAGATGCTCCTGGTCGGACATGTATCCACCAATAAGGTTAGTACACGTTTTAGGGTAATTTAGTAGTATTATAATATTATTTTTTAACCCCTATTTACCAGATTTACTCTTAACCATGGTAAATAAAATATTTACTGCATTAATTATTTAAAATGTCTAAAAATAAAAGTTACCTGTTTACAAATTTTGAACATCATGATTCTGAATATGGAATCCATTTTTCGAAATTCAAAACACAGAAGTGGTAGAAATTAATTTAAAATTAATTCTCGTTGTTAAATCAAAAAGCGTGTTTTTAAGAGATAATAATAATCAAGAGATTGACACTTGTTTATGTCTGGTTTAATTGTAAAATTATGTCCAATGACAAACATTTAATTAAATGGTAAAACTATATTCAAAATATACTTTAAAACCACTCAAATTCATAATTTATCAATATTAATTATTTTGATTAAAAAAGTTGTTTTTAATTAAAAATTTAGTAATTTTCACTATTCATCAAAATATGAAAGTTATCCAAAAAGTACCAAAATTTCACCCTAGGATAATTTCGATATTCTGAATCCAAAAATGAAGTCCATTTTGAAATATAATATATATATAATTTCAAAAATTAGGTATTACTATTCATAACAGCTAGTTTGATTGGTTATGGTGTGTTAGAATTCGTTGTTGCGTACAACACACACTATCACATTATTCAAAGAGAAGCGTACCGTAGAAGCTTGGGGTGTTACAAAAAACATCCATATCTAAGGCATCAATCAAGGTAACACATATGTCCTCAACGTGAGTACATATTTTTCCCTAAATTATTTCCACTTTTTTCTTACTTTACCAAATATAATTTTATAATTTATATATAATTAAATCATTATTTTATGTATACATAATTTTATTATTCTAATGTAATAATTATCAACCACCACTATTCTATTAAGAAATATGAAACTATCATCCGTGATTTATATATACTAAAACCAAAATAGTGTGATGACTTATATTTTTCCCCAAAACCTATATAAATTAATTATATGGATGAAATTAAAGAATAAATGAAAAATATATAACATAATCATGATTATTAAGTGACAAATTATTGTCCATATTTATTCCCTCCAATTATTTGATAAATGAAAATTTTAACTGTACATTTTGTGGACTACAACCTCGATGAAGTTACATTTCTAATTTTTCATATAGTTTCATTATTATTTATTAATATAAATTAAAATAAGATTCAAAACATTAAAATTATCTAAAAAATATCATTATTTGTATGTAATAAAGATATTATTCCTAAAATAAACCACTTTTAAAATCGTAATCATCTATTAATTATAGTATGTTCATGTTTTGGTCTATCTAAACATCAAATTAAACATCTATATACAATAATATCAAGACTGTGGGAACATAATTAATGATAATATAATATATAAATAATAAAATGAATATTTTATTGTTTTTATTGAATGGAAACAATAATATTACACTCTTTAATTAATATACCACCTTTTGTTTGATTGAAATCACCGAAACATACTCATCTCCAATTTCATCTTTAAGGATTACAAATAAAACACTTATAAAAAAAATTATAAAATTATAAATAATAAAAATAAAACTAATTAAGGTACCTTTTATTATATTTTAATGATTATTTTTGGAGAATAATGAAGAAAACCATCAATAACATGAAACTTTTTTAAAACAAATAACATGACACACACATGATTTTGAAAATAGATATGAACTTACTAATATACATATAGGGAATAATTATGAATTATGTATATAAAAGGTTATTTATAGTATAAAGGATAATAAAAATCTAATTAAAATATCTATGTTTTGTATAAAGGATCTTAGAGTCTATTCAACAATGATGGGAATCACATTAAGTGTTCCTTTTCTCAATTTTCACTCCTTGAGACATATTTACTATTATATGAAATATTTTCTTAAGAAAATTTTATCTATTACACAATGAATCTATTTTAACATATTCATTTAATTCAATGGGTTGGAAGATCTATATTATGTTTTCCCTTTTAATGAATTTTGATTGAAAAGATACCAAAGTTGGTAGTGTTTTTGTTAAATCAACCCCTTCCATTGTGTTAAAATACTTATTATTAAACTTATTTATTAAAATATTATTATATTACTCCTTATGATTATATTTAATGGTAATCTTTCTTCTTCACTGGTGAAAAATGACATTTTAATTTAGAACTTCTACCTCGATAAATTTTCATTCCAAAAAATCATATCATTATTGACATTTATTCTCATCCTCTCTAATGATCATTTCACTTAATTTTTTACAATTTCATTTCCCATAAATTTTACCATTTATAATTATAAACCTCATTATTTTTTATCTCATTTGACCTTTATATTTTACTTCTCATATTTTTTAAAAAGGGTAATTTTATAATCTTTTTTATGATGTGGGTTTTCAATAAATATATTTCAAAACACTAAAAATGTTTCTATCCATTAAAATATAATATTTTATCTTACAAACCAAATTTATATTGAAAAAAATTATGTAATTTTGAAGATCTATTATAGAAGATAATTTTTTAAATGTAATTGTTTTCCAATGTTTTGACTTCACCTTTTTGAAAATAACTTTTATATATGACCTGTAACTTCATCTTTTTATGAATGCCATCTGAAATATATTTTTAAATTTTTTCCCAAATGAAAAAAATAAATACACCCAATTTTTGTTTTATATTAAATTTTACCTATATGTTTTCATGTTTTCTAAAAGAAATTAATTTTTATCTTAATTTTATAAAATATTTCTTTTAAAATTATTTTAATAGATCAATGATATTTCTTATTTCCAATGTTATTTTTCATTAAACCCCTAAAAAGTTTTTTTTTCATATTTGTAATTATCGGACAACACATATTTTTCTTGATTAAGGATATTCATTAAATAATACCATCCAACTTTTTTATTTTAATGTTTTATTTCATTTCATTTTCTATCAAAGAAATGATCCATTGCTACTTTTTCCTTATCTAATCATCTAAAATGAATAGGTATAAATTTTATTTCAATACCTTTCCTCTATTAAAACTATATATTTGCTTCTTTTGATTTAAGAGACTTCACCAATATTCCATACACCTATTGATTATAAATATTTCCGACTAAACTTTATAACCTTTATCTATATTGTGAAAATACTATATACTCAATTTAATGGGGGTTATTGAATGTCTTTTTATACCCATTTATATTCCATGTGTTTATAATATTTATTGATGAAATTGTGAATTTTTTCTTATATGATAAATTTTTATTGGTATATTAAACTCATTATCATTCGATGGGTTCTTCATGATATGATTTTATGTGACAAACATGGGTATGAATGATTATAGGTGCAGACCTCTATCAGCCACCAAAACTTTTGTTTAAGTTTTTTTTTTCTTGAGACCATTAGGCAGGGACATAATGAGTTTTTTTCATACATGTGTGTGCATAATGTGTTTTCTCACAAAGGATATTCTATGACTATGGTTGCACCGTATCTCCACGTTATTTTCAATGAAAGGTCGAAATTTTATGATTGACATTATGCGTATATAAATATCTAATGTGTTAAGATCATTGATATATTTTCTAACACTCTTTTCATTCATTTAATATAGTATACCAAGCCTTATTCCATGAATCATGACTATTGATTCATTATTTGTTTGGTATTGTTAACCTTTGTACATTTATTAAACCCATTTTATCATATTATTCTCTCCTTTGATCTTAGATGATTATCATTTACGTTTAACCTTATTGACCATTTCATCTCACCCATTTTTAGGTTTCAATTTTTATCAGTTATGAATAAAATTAATATATATGATGTGTCTAGAAGAATGTCTTATTAGGATAATTAGTGGGAGATGTTAAAAACTTGTTATGGATTAAACAGTTGTGTATGTATGGAATAAAATTCTGATTATTTAAAAAACACATAGGTTTTTTAAGTTAATGTTATTACCTAATTCTAAAGAACTATAAATCTAAAATATCATGAGATTTTATTAAAATTAAATATTTTATTTAAGTCCTATAATTATATGTCCACATATGCGTGATGTTATAGTTGGTATCTGAGTGAGTATGTAATGAAAGTGTTTTAGCAGTAGATTCGAAAGTACATGTCATGGGATACTATAAGAAATGTGGGAATCATTCATTAATATATATTTTCCAATTTTTTTGTGATTCTATCTTGTTTACATGAATATTAAGATATTTTGTTAAAGAGTAAATGATGATCGAGGGTATCTCTTTGGGGTTATTTGTTAATATAGATGAAAAGAATGACACACACGCTTATCTCTAATAATGGATGTAGCACTGTGATTATGATGTTTTCATGCTATATATTTTATCTTGTGTGGTTTTTAGTAGTGGTAATGATTTTACCATGTATTTGAACTTAAATCCCCATATACTGGTATGTTTACATGGGCTCTCTCTTTATAAAATTTTCATGTTCATGAGTTTGGGTTTCTAAATCCATGATTTATGTTGTTTCTATTTATTATATTTAAATATTATTAATATTTTTTTGAAACTATTATTAATTACATAAATAAAGAAATATTGAGTATTTCCAAAATTTATATTAATATATATATATATATATATAAATAAACATACTTCAAAATAACAATAACTTTGACACAATTTATTGTGGAAAGTTTAAAATATATTACTAACGAATATTAAATTTTAATATAAAATATATTTAAAATAATTCATCATTATTGTTACTTTTAGAAAATTATCAAAAATAATAATATAATTTTTGTTATCTGCTACAGAAAAAATAAAAATGTATAAATGTTTTTCTTAATTTATTATAAATCATAAAATTATAAATTATAAAAGTAAATTTTTTTAAAAATTATATTTATGTAGGTTTTCAATGGATAGAATATAGTTATATTTTTTTTAATCATTATAAATATATATATCATATTGATTTTATAAAAAAATAATAACATTTTAATTATAATTAAAAATATTATTATTTATAAAAAATGAAACAATATTTTAGAAAATATATCATTAATTATATAGATGTATAATTATATTTCTAAATAATTAAATGTATACATATAAAAATATTTAAAATTTACATTACTTAAATATAAATACCAATCAATAACATTACTATAAATATAATGTTTTTTAAATATAAAAATACTAAAATTATAAATATAATTTTATTTCTAAATTCACTTAAATATATGAAGTTGCATTTTTTTAAATTTTTTTTTTCATATATGAATATTTTAATTTACATATTAATATGTGAGTGAATTTATGTGTGGAAGTGTCTAAAGAACCCAAGGAAATGTGTGTTCAGGTGAACTCAACACACATGTTTGTAATCTAATTATATACAGTGCATTTAATTTTAAATTTATTGTACTTTTTATATAATTTTTTTAATTATTTAAGAGTATTTAAAATTTTTTATAAAAATTAATATTTTTATATAAATATTAAATATTAAAAATTATATAAATGTATATAATATTAATAGTAATATTTGTAAAATTTATTCACATATAAATATATATTTGTCTATGTGTGTATATGTTTGAGGAACCCTATAGAGGTTTGGGTCATTCCATGGTCAAATATTTCTAGGGGCTGACAATGCGTATGTTGGTACGTAATCTCGAGAAAAGGCATGTAATAATACCTAATAATACCCTAATTACCTGAACTTTGCCTCCACTCTCTACTATTTGGGAACTGACATGTGTTTGAGTCTTTCCATAGATGAATTTAGTCAGAGATGATTGATATATAATGTGGAAGGTAAGGCCAAGGAAATGTGTGGTGTGGAACTTTCCATTACCCTCCTTAACCACACTCCTTTTACATTTTAATTCTTATTCAATTGGAATAAGATATAACTATAAGGAACATTTTCAATGATTTGATACTTGGAAACTTTATATTTCTATTATTTAAAAATAGGATGTGGGGCTTCTTCCCCAACAACCAATGTAGGGGGTGACTTTTCAGATGGTATGATCCTTGCTGATAACAATAGTGTTGTGTGATATGCCTTTGAAAATGCCTATAAAATAGAGGAGGACCACAAAATAGATCAGTGTGGGAAAGAAAGGTGGAATTGGTAGGCACCATAGGGTGTGATCGTAAAATTTTTTCATGAATAGAGGGGTAGTGTGGGTAGCCATACGACAGTGAGTATTATGTGCATAGTGGAGGTGTCATAGGTGACACAATGGGATGAAAATAGATTAAAAAAGGAAAAAGTTTCATTGGTCAATCATGCATATATAGACCTAGGTTAATCATATATTTAATTTATAACATTAATAAAAGTTAAAAATTATAACTCAGAGAAGTCTCACACAACCCAAAGACACTTTATTTTAGTGTCTTTGAGGACCATTTTCTTAGGTAACTTATTTTAAAAAACTTATGAACATTTTTCCCTATTCAATATCTTCTAGAACCCTTATAGGCATATCATTAGTTATACTTATCTTCTTATCATGGGGATGGGAAACAAAAGATATGGGTGAGGTCAAATAAATAGTAAGTGAAAAAATATCAAGATGTTATGAAATATTATATCATTTGAATATGAGAAAACATGACCATATATGAATTTTTTATTAATAAAACATGGGAAATTTAGGGATTTCAATCAATAATGAATTAAGTACATGAAATCTAAAATGAAAAAACATATATGATGAGATAAAGGTGTGATATAGGAATATAAAAATGAAATAATAAAATTATACCAAAAGATGACAAAATAATAAATTTGTGGTAGAAACATAAAACATGGCATCATAAGCATATGTCAAGGCTCAGTACCTGGACTATCAAGGTAAACATACTCCCATGGTTGATTAGGTTCACTCCCCACTACCATTGATATTTTCGCATTAGAGATAAAACTTTACCTAATTAATTGGAGTTCTATATAATCATAGGACCACCAATCATATAATTAAAATCATAATATTAAAATGAATATTTATTCCACAATAATAGAAAACCCATACATAAAGTATAATTATGATAGAACACATAAGAAGGAATTGGGTTTCATAATCTTGTATTATATCATAACCAAAGGTTATATCATAACTATTCCTTGTATGAGAAGGAATTAAATAATTTTTAATGTTTAAATTTTAATAATGAATCAAATTTATTTAACAATGTGTTCCCATTCAGGAAAATTCACGAGAAGGATAAAGGATAAATAATAATAAAAATGAACCAAAAAGTTATGCTTTTTTAAAATGAGTATAGGATCTATTAAGGAAAAATCATATTATTTTCCTCTAGACCATAATTGAACTAGGATGGATTTATATAAAATAACAAGGGGTTTAAAATTCTATTAATGTTTAATTTTTGTTACATAGATGACACTTCATGAATTAATAAATTTAAAAGTTCATTTAAATCAGGTCTACTTAAAAGTTAAAATATTGAAGGAAAATTAAAATTTGTATTAATAATAATAAAAAGGTAACATAAACTTGATTTATAAATTTAAGTAGTATATATCCATAATACATAATAAAACATGGTAATAATATTGAGTAAATTAGCGAAAAATAAATAGAATGTGCAACTCAAAAGTTACAATTGGTTTGTATGTTTCTTTTATAGGTTTTCCAAAAAGTTTGTTTTTGAATTCAAACATCATAAAAAGGATAATAAAAAATTATTTTTAAATTAAAATAAGGAAAATATTAATTTAAAATGATATAAAACATAATTAGGTTTCCAAAAATAGAACTATGTTGGGAATGGATATTATAGACAAGGAGGGGAAATCTTCGACTAAGATGATGAGAATTATTCCAAATAATAAAATAATTTTTGGGGAATAAATTTATCAAAGTAAAATATTTTAATTTTAAAATTTATTTCCCCCATAGTGGAAGTTAAATTAATGTGAAATAAAATCTTAGGGTAGAAGTAAACCTTCATAGAAGTATTGAGTTCAAGATGAATCAGAATAACATAATGAAATGGGGTTTGAGTTAGAAAAAACCCATACAACTTCATAGTCATTTGAATTTAAAAAAAATAAATATAATTAAAAACATCATATAGATTTTTAACTCACTAAAATTTCATGAAATTTTTGAGAAACTAAATCCATGTTGAATACATATACAAAAAAGAGACATATGGTGAATATAATTTATATTTTAATGAAACAAAACTGAGATAAAACAATCCTTACCTTAGGTCATGATTAATTATATGTGTGAATATAACCTAATGTATAATCAAATTTAACTTATAAATAAAAATATTATAATTCTTATTGATCTATATTTAAAATTATTATCATTTAGTATTTATTTTTGGTATATTTGTCCTTTAATTGGTTATCTAGGGTGGTTCAATTAATTTATCTATAACCCATATGGTTTTTTGACCATGGTCAAAATTTTTTTAAAACATATTTCTTATATCTATAATAATGGAGTTTTATCTCCTTTATTATAATATTTTCACAATATTTATAAAATTCCATAGGTTTCCCCCAAAATTGATCCAAATTTAGAAAGGTATCTTGATCAATTAATTCAAGGTGAGGAAAGTTAACTTAAACATATATTAATTATATTACTTATAGAATTTAAAATATTATCATTAAATAATATGAATTTTTTAATAAATATAATCTATATTCATTAAATGTATTTTTTAGTCATCCATGTTTGGAGGTCGTGGAAAAATGAAATAAGTCATTCTATGGAGGTGGTAGCCCACACGTACACGGATGATGCCCTCATTTTTTATAGAACTTGAGGGGGTACAAAAATAAAATAATTATCAGTTTATAATATTAATAATTTCATAATTATTATATTTTTAATTAAATAACTCTTCTGAACTATCCATTTAATGATATTTTTAACAATAGAACCTATCTTTCTTGGCGGCAGTTGTTTGCACAAATGCATGACGATGAATTCATTTTTCTCAATGATTTTAAAGGAAGGTATAAAATTAATATTACCTTAGAATAATAAATTGTTATAATAATATTATTTTTTATTTTATCATATATTTATGTGTAGAGGTTACTTGAGGTAACTAGAATAAGGAAATAAGTAGGAAAGTTGGGTTGAGAGAATTACTTATCCCTTTGGAAATTATCCCTTGGGTGACTCCTTAAGGTTATTTAGCTTGGGGTTTTTGGAATAACATGTCTTATAAGTATTGGATAGAGGGTCTATGGGACACTAGGGTAGAGGTTTGGAAGAAATAAAACATTATAATGGGTGGATAAGTGGAGATGAGGTTAGCACATTTTATAGGTAAAGAGAGTGATATTTTTATAAAATATATTTACCATTTAATAATGTTATTACATTTTTCTCGGATAAAGGCTCCAGGAATGGTAAATAATTTTATGGGTAAGATATATGTTTAATAATCCCTCCAATATTCATTATCACACATGTTTTTACCATTTTATATATATTTTCACTACATTAAATCACCTTTTACCCTAATTTACTCTTACCTGGGTAACTCCATTTATGAACTCGGTAATTAATTTTAATAGTGAAAGTTAAAATTAAATTATCTATTAATTTTAAAATATAGTATAAAATATAAAAATAATTATATATAATAAAATATATAAGGGGTAGATAAATTAATTTTAGTAGCATCATATGTAATGTGAAAAAACTCTTTTAAAAAAGTGTATTTTTAAGCTTACAATTTTTCTATAGGGTAAATGTATCTATATATCTGTTTAATGATAGAAACTAGTTTATTATAAAAAAAATTAATTTATCTTTTAGAAAAATCCAAAACTAGATTTCACCTAAATAATATTTTTTAAAACAAAAAGATCAAAAATAATTTTTATTTGAAAATATTAATTATGTTCCTAAAATTTTAAACATAGGTTTTATAAACTAACAATGAAATTTAAAAATATATATTTTTTGATGTAAAATTATAAAACATTTAATATAACTTTTAAATAAATTCATAAAATATAATGTAATACTATTTTTAATAGGAATTTTACAGATATTAACCTTTTTTACTGTTATTTTTATGAAAATACTTCTTTAGTTATTTGGTGATCTTATTAGTTATCTTACTACAATAATTGAATTTTTGCAAGAAATTATTATTTAAAATGATATTTATATCTATTTTTATTTCATAAATTGGTGACCTATATTTATACCCTACAAATTAAAATCTATATTATTATATCTGTATTTTTTGGTTTGTTTTAGTTCAATTTTCTCATGTGAAGAAAGTTGTTAAACATATTATTTATTTTAAAAGGGGAAAAATTAACAATAAATTCTCATGGAGATACTATTAATGGACTTTGGCTAAATGAGATTTCAGGATATTCATTTGTAATAAAATATGTCTAATATATGTTTACTATTTCATATAGGGAGGTATGAGGCTCATCCCTCTAGGGTGCCTGGGTGTGTAAGAATTTTATTGGTTTTAATAACCTAAACGTATTAGGTATCACACGAATTTTAATTCAACATCTATTTACAATAAAAAAAATTACATTCCAATATATAAAAATTATTATATTAATTAAAATTTTTATATAAATAATAACAATTTCTATTTATATAAATGTACATAATATTAGTATTATACATCATAAAAACATAAATAATTATAAATTATATTTAAAAATTATTATTTATATTTTCCAAAATATTAGTGTGTATATAAATGAATAAATATTTTACAAAAAACAAGTATAACTATATTTAGAAGTATTATAATTGAATTTTAAATAAATAAAAAATATTATTAATAATTTACAAAAATTAAAATATAAATATTAAATTTACAATTAATTTTATTTTTAAAAATATTATATTTTTAATTTTTATATTTAAATTATAACTTAAAAAACTATAAATTAAATTTTGATATATACTTATATGTATATTTTTAAAATGTGTGTGTGTGTGTTGAGAAAGGCAAGAACCATGAGTTTGGAGAACAACCCCCTGATCCCCTTTTTAAATGAAAAATAAAAAATACTATGGAAGATGTCAAGTTCATAATGTGGAACAAAATGCCATGAATATTCATTATTGAAAGCACAAACTCATCAAAGAGGCCTAATAAAAATTCAAAAACAAAAGGAGTAGATGCCAATTATACCAAGTATCTTCTGAAAATCTCTATTGGTTTTGAAAATCAATTCTAAAAAATGATCAATATCATGTTGCACAATGATTAACCTCCTGTATTTCTATATGAAATTTCATTAATTACATGTTAATACCATTAATTATTGGTTTAAAATTGACTAAATTTATATAATAATATATTTAAATATGAAAAATTTCTATATAATTAAAATTTAATATTTAAATCTCTAAATTTGATTAAATTAATTAAGTGAAAGATATTTTTTTTTCAGTGAGTTAAAGTTTTATATTGATAATTATATATATTTTTAATATATTGAAATATATATATATATATAATATTCATATATATTATTATATAGACCTAAATGTATGTGATCATGTGTATGTATATGTATATAAATATAAATATATAAATATATACTTTAATGAGATATGTGAAATTGAAAAACCATATGACTTTTCTTCTAACAGAATCTTACATTCATATGTGTTTGTATTTTAATATATATTTATGTATATATATTAATAATATGAAAAATATTAAATGTATATTTAATATAAATATATATGCATTTATATTATGAATTATATAATATTATTATAAATATATAAACATATAAATTTAAATATGAACTATTCTTTATAAATTTCACATTATTGGATTTAATTTATTTATATTATTTATTCATATAGTTCATATCACTATATTTCATAATATATATATATATATATAAATATATATATATATATGTGTGTGTGTGTTTGTAATTATCAAGAATATTCCAGGAGATAGATCCGGGTGATTCATTCCTATTAAATAAAATTAAACGGATGTGTAAAAAACAAGTGAAATCCTAGAAATGCACGTGTAAACATCCATCACTACAATTGAGTTATGTAAAGGTATAAAAGCATCACACAAGAGTTATATCTAGAATGTGACATAATCATTGATATCATTATTTGATAGAAAATCCAAAATTATTTTCAATTATATATATATGTGGGAGATAATATCATACATTATTTCCATATAGTCCAACTAGATCCTCTAAGTAGAGTAGAGATTCTATGGTATGTTGTAGGATCTATGAATTCCAAAGTATACCACCAGTGTAGAGTCCCTCTTAATCCAAATTTATAGACATGAGAAAATCCACACATGTTTAACAATATATATAAACCAATATCAGTGATTAATAAGAAGTTAGTGATCCATGAAATCCAAAGAAGGTGCCTTTGATGAAGCCACTATTAGTTATGAAGATACCACCACTTCCAGTAAGATGTGGAGCTCCCATATAAGCTCCATCCACATTCACCATTATACATGGAGGAATAAGATGAATATTTCTTACATATTTATACAATATAACATTTTATGGGTGTAATAGAACATTAAGTCAAGATATAATTAATTCATTCACATTAATATTCATAGTACTCATCTATAATTTCCATTCCATATGGATATATTTACTAATATTAGAATAAAACTCATGATATTTTATAGACATACCATAAAAAATGAATGATAATCTTAACTTTTTATACTTAAATGAATGTATAAGAAACTACCTCAAGGAGGAGGTTAGTCATTTTCTCACTAAGATTGTGTTGAGAAAAAATAACCATGAAATCCTGTATCCCATTGCATGTCTAAAAATGAAATAAGAAGAAAATAAAAACAAATCCCCCAATTTTATTATTAAAATTACATTGAAGGAAGATGTGGGATTTACTTTAATACGACTTCAAATATAGATATCCGAATGAAGGAATTTGAAATCCATCCATTCAAAGTATATCATACATTGAAACTCAGGTCAACCATATTTTCCATACATGGATGTACCTAGAAGGATGAATATAATTACTTTCAAATAATTTAGACACTTATAGAGAAAATATTAGGCATGACATGGGTATGAATATTAGAGTTTATAAATCAACTTTTCTATCATATTAGAAAAATAGTTGCAGTGGTCCTTGACATGAAAGAAGTATCTTCAGATTTTGTAGAAAATTTCTATTGGGATATTTTTAATCTGCACAGCATGGATGATAAAATATTTAATGGGGTAATTTTTGAAACTAGTAGGAATGAGATATGAGATGAAAATAAGAATTAAAATCCAATTGTAATTCTATAAATTCTTTTCATAATTCCAGGAGAAAACCCAATTAATTTTTTGATTAATGGATATGATGCATTCCCTTAGAGCAGGAAAAATCATGGATCCTATATAAAATATATTTACCTTTCAAATTTTTGAAATACATATTTTATAAAGTATTATATTAGAGGTACCCATGTTTTTAAGGATGTTGGAAAATATGTTTTCAATAAATGAGTCCTTAAAATGACCAAAACTTTTAATACACAATTCAACAAAGTCTACAGGTTTGACACACTTTTTCCAGGAAAATATGATAATATTCTATTCAAAAATAAATCCATCCCATATATTATTAATAATTTATTTTTAATTCATCATAATGTTATTCTAGGGAAACATTTATATGTGAAATAAAAATACAATCATTTAGGACATAACCTAATTAACATGATAAATCTCATAAGCTTGAGAAATAATATTTCCTTCCCTACTTGTAAGTTAGCTGGTGATTTTCAGAAACCATCCCTTCAAGGTAAGAGTGATTAACTCTACCTATAAAGAGGGTGATTTCTAGATATATGAAATTATTCCCACCAAATTTAACCCAAATATATCTTGTAGTGTAATTTGTTTTAGAGGTAGTTATATTATTCCCAAAGTAAAGGATACATTTTTTATATCTAATTGATTGACCCCAAATATTATCATATAGAGGGAATATTTCATTTAACACTATAATAAATTATTTATGAACCATAAAGAAAATGAAAATATGATTATAGTACAGAAAATGTGTAGGGTAATTTGAAATCTTGGAAGCCTTGATTAGGGATATAATCCCTAATTCCCTTTTTTGTTAAGGTATTGGTGAGATAGTCCACAATAATCAAAAAAATAAGTGCTGAAAGGGGTTTCCATTTCTAGAATACTCTAGTGTAATATACATTTCATTTATGAAAACATTTAATGATAATAGATATCCTAGATATATTTATAATTTCATGAATGAGGGTAACAAATCTATTGGAGAGTCCAAGTCTTCTAATAACATTAAAAATCAAATTAACTCTATGTGTATCAAAGGCCTTGAAAATATCCAATTTACGAGTAATGTTACAAGATTTTGTTTTTAGAGAATATTACTGCATTAAAAAGTAATTTAAAGACATTATTGGACCTACCTCATTTTTATAAATACTGATTCATTTTTGGATACAATAAAATTGACAATTAGTCATTGTTTCATAGCCCTGAATTTGATGATAATTTCAAGGAATATATTACACCGCACAATAGGTCCATAATAATAAATATTTAGTGACTGTTTAAATTATTGAACACACCAAACTAAATAATAATAAATGAAATCCTAGAATCTTATGAAAAATTCATTTCTGAATCCATCCCGACTAAGAGAACATTATTTATTAAGTGAGGGAATTGTATTATTAATCTCATCACTTGAGGGAATCGTTGTGAGAAATGAATTTTTTATGGACTTGATGGTACTATAGTCAAAATTACCTAGAAATATATCTTTCTAATTAGGGAATGGTTTTTTATATAGAGAGTAAAAATATCTAACCACTAAATTTGAAATTCTATATTCATCACTAAAACCCTCATCATTGACCACCATAGAAGAAATATTCTTATTAACCCTTATTTATTTGTAAATTATGTAAAAGAACATAAAGTTGCTATCACAATCCATCATCCATCCCAAAAGATGTTTCTTGATTAAGAATTATATTACTGGTATTAACAAGATCATTTATTTTGGACTGAATTTGGACCTCTTCGGTGGAAGGATATTTTATTGTAACAAATTTTTTTTCCATTCTAGGAGTTCTTGTTCTAATTTATTAATATCATACTCCTTATTTGAGTGCTTGTATTTGGATAATACACTCAAGGAGGGTCTGTCTTCTTTAAGATTTAATATTATTATTATTAAAACAACCCTTTCAAAGTGAATTGACTATTCACGGTTTATAATGTCCCTATGGTCCTGGATCGTGAGACATGAATTATTGAAATTGAAAGAAAAAATATGTTTTCTTGTAACTATAACTATATTCACTAGTAATGTATTTTGGTTAAAATGATAACTTGGTAGTTTCATGTAAGATCAAGAAATACTCGATTTATTTCCATTTATAGAGATAAATGGTTTATCAATTATACTATTCTTCCTTCCATTAGTGATACAACTTTCCCAGTTGTATTCAATCCCTTACAATGTGATTTCAAAGAAAACGTGTTGGTCAATAATGCTCTAAAAATATGAAGATAGGAATCTGGTTAAATATTTACCAAAATTTTCATTGGGGTAAGGGTAGCTTTGAAATCTACTAGTATAAACTAGTTTAATAAATTTATAGGATTAAAATATGAAATATCCTCCCAATGTTAATTCCTTCTTATTTAATAATAATAATCCTAGATCATGGAAACCGTAACTTGGTGACTATCATTTTCGAAAGAAATGGTGATGTTTTATTGTCCAATTTTATATACCTATGATCTTAATACACTTTTTTTGAATAGTCCAAAGTGTTTCAAATATAAAAAACCTTGGGTTATAAAAAAATTAACTGATTATTTTAGAGCACAGTAATGGCATGTTAGACGGTGTAAAAAAAATTATTTCATTAAATTATTTGGATTTTTCTTGAGAACTCGATTGATATTCTTTTATAGAATCTATGAAGAAAGGATCTCACATGTAATATATGATTAGTTTTGATAGATCCAGAATTACCTCATATTATAATTCATTATGCTTTATCGAATGAGGCTAGCCATCAATATTGAATCACCAATGTGATTGAGGAATAAATGGAATATTTAATATAGTAATGACCCTCACATGTACCAAGAAACTTTGAACATGATAATATCATACTGCTAGTTCTTGTGTAGATATCCCTATGCCTTAAATCATTCATTTTTAATCGCGCATTAGAATCTCAATGAGGACCCTTGGATACTTTTGGCTCTCTCACAATTGTAGAGGGATGTGGATTTTCAATCCTCATAAGAAATTGTGCATTCTTAAGAATATCTATTGGATGAGAGAATTTTTTAGTGATCAAAATTTTGTGAAAAGTAATTTTTATTTAGAGAATTATATAGTCATTTAATTTTTGAGACAGATTTGAAATATTGTTTTACAATGACCCACTAAATTATCTTAATCCATAGCTTGTCACATGTCTCAGTAATAATAGTATTACTGTTATTAACTTTACATGAACAAAACCTATAGAGTAAACGAACATAATTTTTAATAAATAAATAAATATTTATTCAAATAATAGTCTAGTATCACCTTACAATTACTTGGGCCTATCAAACTCCCCATTATATAATAGACATTGTATAATAGATGTTTATCTAAAAAAATAAATGACACTATGTTATGAAACAGTAAATAAATATTTGGTATTATCTAATAAACCGAATTAAATTTTAGTCCTTGGACCTGAGGAATGTATTCTAATCTTCATCTTCAACTCATATAGAATTTAACTCAGGTTCTTAGATACACTTAATGTGTGACCTTCTAGGCCCGTTTCTCAGTGGCATTAGGCTACGATTCCTATTGTCTATGATTAAAATATTGAAACATAAAAAGCAACCATTATAGATAACAGATAATATTATAATGATACTCAACCTCTTGCAAACTCTTACCTTGTAATATAATCCCATTATCATGATATCTCACATAAAGTGGGTTGTATAACTTGTGTCATACAACTATATGCTTGACTATCTTTCTTTGAATTTCAAGAACATAACCAAATGATATGTACCACCATTTACTTGGACTTATCTTGCTATTCAATATTTATCAAAGGGAATTATATATTCACTTCTAATAGAATTAAATCAATCATATCTTGTAATGTTCATTAATGCCATGAAACTCTTAACTAACACAATAAATCCAAATTAATCCTAAACAATAATCCTAAAGGATTATGAAATAAATATATATATAAAAGAAATGAATAATAATAATAATAATATTATAGTCAATGAATCATTGAAAACATATGTCAATAGGAATATCAAAAGAAACTAGAAATATGTATAATTTTTTTCTAGCGGGTCCATTCTCAAATCATCTATTATTAGTTATTTGCAAGGGTGAGCACCATGATATTATATCTCAATGTATTCTAAACAAACTAACCTTGATAACATATATCATCTGTGTCTCTTTAGGCAATGTCATCATGCCACAGAACAAAGAATTACTCGATAGAATCATAGCATATGATGTATCTCATTATAGCATGGAAAAAAATATGTTATTTTGAGGTTACCAGTATTATATGACATTATCACATTAATTTACATGAATAATAAATAAAATGATTTTATAGGAAATTTATTAATCTTCAATGCTGTAATATAACTGTAATAAAAAGTATAATGATAATTGGTTTATAGGGAACCAACTACAAAATTTCATCATACCTTAAAAAAGCCTAGTTAATGATTTTAAGCACATCAAATTAGACTAGATATTTAATATTTAAAATGATATCATGGTGATAATTCTTAAGGAAGTGTATACTGGATTTTGAAGTATCAAATTTTTTCAGCCCTAGACAATTAAAGAAGAAAAAAATAATTTTGAAGAGGAAATAGCCCTAGTTTGGACTCTATTTGGTTTTTACACCATAGATTTTTTCTCATACCCTTACCATTTTTAGAGAGTTGGGTTCCTTGATAGCATCATCTTTTTTGTTATCAACATTATTTACCTCATCATCCTAGTTAGTTTCTTTGAGGGTATCATCATTTTCCATGCCGAGTGGTGTTTTAGTTCTTAATTATTAGGGCTATTCATGAGGGGTCTACCTCTTACCACACTTTTTTTAAGGAATATTTGTAAATGGAGTTTACATAGTGCCTGAGTTGTTATTAGACTCTTAATTAGAAGAATATATAGAAGGGATGTTCTTATTTCTGATAGTATTAGTAATGCCTTGGTCAATAGGTACATCCTTAACAAGACTATACTTAAGACCAAGCTTACGAGTTCCATCAATTTTAATGGAACTATTGTGCACAAAGTGATTGTGATATGGATTATCTGGTTTCTTTTATTCTAGGATACCCTATTTTTAGAGTCAATATTTTTAGCAGGTTTATTTTCTATGAACTCCCCCATGTAAGGTGAGTCTTTTCTTCTAGAGTACACATCCGATAATAGTATCTGATCAACACTAGTTTCTGATAAAGAAGTAGTAGGGGCTTCTTGAATATGTGGCCTAAATATTTGTAATTATAATTAAAAATAATTGTTAAAGAATAAATCAATGTTTAAATGATTAAAAATATATATATTATATTTATATAAATATAGATTCATCTAAATTTAAGTCATATTTAAGAATATATAAACATCTACATATAAAATACATATGAGATATGTAAAAAATCATATATAAAAATATATTTATATATAAAATATTTTTATTATATTTAAAAGAACATTGATAAAGAGAAAACCTTTATTAGTGATTTAAAAAGTGCTGATAAATGATTACATTTATCAATACTTTTTTTACCATTGATAAATTTTTTCCTCATATAATTTTTTTAGCATCGATAAAATATAAGAGTGTATTTTTCTAAATCTATAGTGGTGTCATATCTGTGTAGGGAAAATTTAATGCAACTAAATGTTTTCATGAGTGGTAAAGTTACCCTCTAATATGGTGATGTATGTTTTAGCATCAATAAAATATAGTGATGTATTGTTTCCTTTTCTTATAACCTATAGGACCTTCATAAATTATTGAGGCTTTTGGTTTCTCCTTCCTATACATCTCATAATACTATATATGTATGTTAGAGAGACACACACACACATCAATGATTAGAATTACAAAATTACTACATAATTTCAATATATTAAATTATATTCATTGTTATATAAAATAAAAAACTTTTTTTTTAAATTAAATATTTGTATGAATAAAGATAATATATCACATTAATTTAAAAAATCATCTCCATATTTAAATGAAATAATAAATTGAATATTGATTTAAAATCTTATAAAATATCATGGTTAAAAATAATAATATCATATATATATATATAAGTTGTAATTAAATCAAATATATTTTAAAATTAACATCATTTAAATTTAGTAATATTATTTTTTAGAGAAATTCTAATATAATAATTATTATAAATATATATACATTACAATATTTGTGATATTTTTAAAAAATGAATAATTATATTTTTCTTCTAATTTTTAATCATAAATTATCTTACATAATATTATTAATATAATGTTTTAATTATAAATACTAATGAATTATATTTTACTTTGAACATAATTGATTTTAAATTTAATACTTATATTTAGTTATAAAAATATTGAAAATATTTTTTATTTAAATATAATTGCCAATTTTTTATATATATTTATATATTTTATATAATTAGAAATATATTGTTAAATGTATTTATCAATTTATATATTTACGAATATTTTTTAAATATAATTAATAATTATTATACTCTTTATACATAATTAGTAATATATATTTATATTATTTGAAATTTATTGTAAATATATTTTAAATTTAAAAAATTTAAAAATACTTTAATATTCAAATATATATATATATATGGGTTAAAAATGGGTATCCAATTAGTGGGTACCCACCCCATCAGACTGGATTAAATAAGGTTCTGATTCCAGTTATTCGGGTTGGTGTTTCCTAAATGCTACTCAATTATTTATCAGATGGGGTTCAAGTACTGGTGTTATGGAACCTAAAGGAATTTATTTTATATTATATTTTCATAATTGGAAATTGAAGTGTTTCAAAAGGCTCATTTTAAATGGGATACCATCGTAAAAGGTTATTTGTGACAGGGTTTCATCGCAAATGACCCGTTGTAGTAGGCGGCATCGCATATAGTTTATCTGAGTTTTTTAAAAACTCTTTTGTGAATTGTTGATGTACCCATTGTTAATAAGTATTTGTGATATGACGATCGACCGTAAAAAACATTAAAAAATAAAAATTAATGTTAATAAAATTCAACAACATAATAATAATAATACAAAAAACAAAAAAATTAAATAATAATATTATTAAAATTTAATGAATTATTAATAATAATAAAATAAAAATAAAAAAACTAATAAAAATTATTAAATTTAATAAAACATAGAAAAATATAATTAAAGTAATAAAAAAAAATCAAAAGACAAATATTCACAAAAATATAAAAACTATAAATCATAATAAAATATAAAAAATACAAAATCATATTAAAATAAAGAATAATAAAATAATAAAATAATGAAAAACACAATATTCCTAATAATATAGAAAAATCATATAAAAAACATAAATATATGGATTAATAAAAATATAGAAAAATTATAAATTCAAATATTTATAAGAAAAATTACATAGATCCCTGAGGGGTCAGGTCATCTAGAGGAGACAGAGGAGTTGGAGGCACTAGAGGATACGGTGGAGGGAACTACATCCCTAAACCATGATTCATATATTGCATGTACTCCATCATCTACTTATGCTGCTGCCTCTCCTATCAACAGATCTCTTCCTCTTGTTTCTGCTGCTATCAATGAAGCTTCTCCTTCACCCTATGCATGGTCTATATAATCCCACCCTGAGCTTGTAAGTCCCACTGATAATGTGAATTAGATGATTATGACTCTCCATTAGATCCCCTCGAGCTGGACACCAACATCACAATGGTACTGTAATAACTCCCAAGACTTAATATAGACCTGATAGCAACAACTCATCCTTTCTCAAAGGCACATTGAATAGCATGTATCCATGAAACATCATTAAATACTGATGCACACATGGACTGATCATCGGCCTCATCTTGAATCTCATAATGTGTCTGAGAAGTTGTTACCTTATATGACTCCTTCAATTTCAAATTAAAATTAAAATAGTTAAAATATTATTTTTGTTAAATTTTAAAACTGAAATAAGATAATACTGGCTATAATATGCCGCTAAAAATAACATGTAATATCTTCAGTGTCAGGATCACTATAATATATGTTATAAACATAGAAATCCATAATATGGGCATGTTCGACTGCCTATATGAGTATAAAATAAATAATTCTTATTTAATGTTATATAAATTATAAAAAAATTATTTACCAAATGTCACTGATGCATACTAAATGGACGACTACAAACTCAATGTGTCACCTCCTGCCTTCGCTGATTCTCTAGACCTGATTATACAATCCTCCAAAAACTAACTCTTATCTAGTATGAACATAATCCATCTCAAACATGAGATGAGATGAAATCTAGTCACTGGGTGTAGAATGGATGATCTAATTCTACAACTCCCGCTTTCCCCATGGTTGTCCTCCTTATATTGTCCCAAAACTGAAGAAAATTCTCATACATAAAGATCTTCCATACCTCCCTCATTGAGTCCCTCATTCTATCAATAATGGGATACCATAAATCATTCAAGTAATTAATATTATCATGTTAATAACTAAATGAATTTAAAAATAATAATTATTCATTTGCATATCATCTAATGATCAAACATGCGAAGGTAGACATTAATGGGAATCTGATCCCATTTCACCAATGATATAGGAAAATAATTCGGAAATATAGGAGTCCCTTATCCAATAGTGATATGTGAAATGCTGTGAAAAAATAGAACAAATAATAAGAAAATTATTAAAAAATTAATTAATGAAAATTATTAAAAAACTAAATAAAATACACAACTAAACATACCTCATGTCCTGAACTAACCCGGGTCAACCCAGAACCGGTCACCTGAGCTAATACGTGGAAAGGCATAAGAGGTGTCCCCGATCCTCTGGAGCAGGCGACAAGAACCAATGGCATCATAAGAGAACATAAGGGAATGATTTCACCCAATAAATAAACAATAAAACAAACCTCAAAAAGAGACCAAACAACCCAATATATAAATGAAAATAACTAAACATCATTTATACAAGAAGCTAAAATTACAATTAATCGATACAACTAAACAGACCAAAACCAAACAACCACATCAGCAACCAATCCAAAACAAGACCACTGGGACTTCTCCCAAGAATCCCAACATTTACTAAAACTTATAAGGGAACTAAAAAATCAATATCCTTAATAGAATCCCATTTAATCGGGTCAAACTAAAACCAAAACAGAAATTAGTCACTAGGGGGATGCCCGAACAGACTCCCCACCATTAGAAAATATCTATCACCAGATAATTATCTGGGGGAAACTATATAGGAACTGTGGTGGGTCTATCTATCATTAAGAACCAATTATTAGTGACCAAATGAGAATTTTACATAAACTATAGTCGGGTATCTCCCACATAGGCCAACCAATACTCCTTTACAATGGTCATTCACCCCAGGCCAAGAATAACACAACAGGATTATTTAATCTACCCACTCTCAAATATAGGGGGAAAGAACTGGGCTAAAACTTCTCTCACAAACTAAAAACACGCACCACATGGTACTGTGAGGAAAGGGGCACAATGATTGGACCATTGAAACCAAAACTGAAAATTACTCATGACTCATCACCTCAATATTGACACAAACCAAAAGTCAAAAATGAATCACATGGGCAGTCCACATAATGAAACTGATTAAAAACTCACATCCAAAAAGAAACAATTATTGACATTGCGTGAGGGATAAGTCCATCACACTCTAGAAATAAGAGGGATCTCTCAATAATAGAGATACCAAATTAGGGAAAAAACTGTCTCTTCGCAAAGACAAAGACATGAGTTGAGTCAATCTCCCTACACCCCTGGTGATTTCCTGAATGTGTGAAAAGATTCACTCTAAGGAATATGGATGGACCCTTGTGGTTTGAAGCATCTTCTAATCCAGATTAAGGAGCTAATGAAAAAAAACCCATGAAACTCACTAGGTCAAACAAAAAACCTTTACCTGAACAGAGGCTCATAGGATGCACACACCATTATTTACCACTTATGACAAGGGGAAGAATGAACAAGACACTCAATAAATCCCACCAAACACCACTGAGCATAACTAACATAGCTGAGAGAAACACTACAAGAGGAAGGCACTCTATGTGAAGCCCAAGCCTATCAATACACTATTAAACGGGCTGGGGTATCCATCGAAGAGGTGGATCTAAATTTGAAGATTTGAGAATGAAATTAACAGATTGATCCAATATAATGAATAAAAATTGGGGGAAAACCATAAGAAAACACAGGGAAACAAAAAACCCATAAAAAAACACAAACACTACTCCAAAAAATGAGATTCTAGCATGATCTCATCCCATGATAAAACATGGTTATCACTTTCAGATCACTAGGAAGCATATGAAATAAAAAACACATTTGAGAATTCAAAGTAAACCAAAAAAACTCGAAAAAGGAACTAGTGTCAGAGGGTGACTTGATAATATGGTTACCATCCAAATTCCAAATACTCCACCCACACAGAGAGCTTTCTAGGACCATGTCCCCAACAACACATGGATTTCCAAGCCATGCGATCTCATAGATACCATTGGTCCAACTCCCCTTGTCATATCCAAATCACCAAAAAATCCTTAAGGACCAAAGAAACTAATAAAACTGGAATTTCCCATGGAAACCTGTGGATCAGAACAAACAATAGTTCGTAACGCTCTTCCTGTACCTACCCCTCGAGTATTGATAATATTACACCATCTACCTTGATATCCCAAAATAGAAAAAGGTCACTCTAAGAAGCAAGGTCTTCTAAGGGACAACCTTCTCTGATACCATTTTTTCCAAAACCAACCCGAGTTGACCCTAAACTAGTAACCTGATCTAATCCACGAAAAGGACCCAGAGGCATCCCCTATCATCCCAGGCTAGAAACAAGAACCAAGGAAATCATAAGATTACACAATTGAATGATTTATCCCAATAAGTAAACAATAAACTAAACAATATAATGAGAATAAAAAACCCAATATATAAATGAAAATGACTAAATATTATTTACAAAATAAGTTAAAAGTACAACTGATCGTTACAATTATATATTCCAAACCTGATTACCAAGATATCTCTACATGACCCCACAGGTCACTCTCCAAAATAAACATAAAACATCACTCAAGTCAAACGAAACCCAAGCTGAAGAGTACATTAGAACTAAAAATAGAAAATAACTATTGGTGTGAGTATAAAACTCAGTAGTCTAGCCCTATTATCTTTTCCCAATGCACTTCCTTTAAAATAAAAGAAACATCATTTTTAATGTTTTAACTACAATATATATAAGTAAGGTTTTCTATATGTGATTCAAAAAAGAGTACAGCTCATTGACCTTGTTCATTTTGAAAACCAAAATCATTGTATTAGTGAGACATTAGCATTTTCAAGGGGAATGTGATGTTTAAATTTTCAATTTATACAAAAAGGATAAAAAACATTTCTTTGAAAGTTGTTTTCATGTGATACATTAAAACCACACATCATGTTCCAATAAAAACACTATAGATGAAATCACAACAGTAGTTACACAACAAGGGAAATGAATAATATAAATAAAAGTATCACATTCAATACTTCAAGAAAAAAAGAACGAGTAGAAATAGGTGGACCTAGAATATCCAAAAAAATCCATAACTTAATAATACATGATACTCCATCTCCATTAGCATTCCACACATAATGAAAATCTAAACTCCCTAACGCCTAACCACCCAAACTCAAGAATGAGTAAGGGGCCCAATGCCATAGAAAAAACCCAAATATATATGAACCTACTATGGGCCACTGATCAGTATGTGAACTACCAGTGTATCAATCATTCTGATAAGGTACTCTCTCTATTCCAGGTCCCCATTCCTCATGTATATAAAAAGTGGTGATCAAACTGATGAAAACCGGGCATCCAATCACAAAGTATATGTAATAATAATATTTCACAACAGTTCTCACCTTGAGTCTCTGCAAAGACTAATATCAAGCCTTAAAACAAATTGAACCCAAAGGGTTCCAACCAAGGAACCCTGATAATGTATCTCGAGGATTCGACAATGAGGAAATCCTATACATTATTTGAGACAAGGTATAACAACATCCAATGGATATTTTCATAATAAACATTTTTTTCATTAATTTTACAATGTTTCCAAATGGGAACTTAAAAATTTCACAAAACCAACCTTTACCAAAAATTTCATCCATATTTCAAGAAGTGACATTAAAAACACATCATTAAAATATAAAAAACATTTTCATAACTCCTTCAAAATAGTCCCATCTCACTTTCAAAACAAAACCATTTTCTATGAAAGTTCTACCTCAACTACAATTCATCATTACATGTCAAACCAATTTCCAAAGTTAAATAAATTCTTCTTTTAACTTAATCCCATTTGAAAACCTCTTTCAAGAAACCCCAAATCATTATTACATAAAACCTACTTTTATCAAACACAGTCGTGAAATTTTTATAAAGGGGTGTAAACACACCATTTTCTACACAAATATATTTACACTACCTATCTAATACAATTAATTACACACTCAAGGCTCAAAACCTTTTTATAAAAAATAAAAAATGGGATACCCTTTAAAAACATGTGCCAAAACATCTTAAAAACACACACACACTACTATATAAAGTCAAAATCACATTGAAAATCCATAAAGACCCAAAAAAATCATTTCACACACTGTTATCACTTTAATAAAATCCAAAAAATCATTTCATATCGCTTTTTGCACATAAAATCCAATCATGAACATTTTCGAAAACAAGGCATTCAATGATTAACAAATAATTTCCATTGGCACTCACGAATTTATAAAACATCAATTTTAATTCCCTGAACTTATTTAAATTGTTATACTAGGTTCAAAACATCACAAATCAGGTTCAAAACTAACTGAAAATTTAATTGAATAAATGGTGTGTAAAATTATAACAAAAAAACACCATTTTTCACAAAAAAGTTTAATCTACCAATTTTCATACCCAATAAATTTACCAATGGTTTCCCGAAAATAATTAGCACCTATATAAGTTGAAAATAGAAAGAAATAGATGAAACTAAAATTATGGAGGCAAGAATAATGGTAATCCTACCTCATATTCATGGTGTGATGATAAAGAAAACCCCAAATTTCTGTATGTGGGTTTAAAACCCCTAAGCACTTAAAATAACCCTTAAATATAAAAAACTCCATCACAAACAAGAATGAATAAAAATATAAAAAAGTGATTACTAAAGGAGCACATGGGTGATGGTCAGAGACGAGTAAACCAAGGGGGTTTAGGCAAAGGAAACAGATCATCTGAAGGGGCACTGGTCAGAGTAGGACCAGACAGTGCTGGTAGGGAGCACACTGGTTGGAGGAGGGACGTGCGATTGGTGTGCCTCACCAATCAAGAGGGGGTACCGCTAGTTGTGTGTGTAGAGAAAAATGGGCATCACTAGTGTATCTTTCCAAACAGAAGGGGGGGGGGCAGTGGTGGGTCATGCCACACAAAAGGGGGAATCTGACATGGATGGGAGGGATCCAACCAAGAAGCACACTATGGGGGGGGGGGAACTGGTGGGTCACGCCAAGCAAAAGGGGGAATCAGGAATGGAGGAGAGGGAGTCGACCAAGAAGCACACTACGGGGGGGGGGGGGGGAGGTTGGGTCACACACAACATAGAGAGGGGAAAGGGGGTATCACATTAGGGTTTCATTTTTTTTTCATTTTTTATGTTTAAAAAAAAACCCTAAAAACTAATTAAAATGTTTACAAAATAAAAATAATAATAATAATAATAATAAAAACCAAAACAAAAAACGACAACAATAATCCCAATATTATAATTTTTATTATAATTATCATTATGAAAATGAATCTTACCATTTTTTTGCATTGACATAATTGTGAATTCTAATAATTAATTAGTTAACTGCATAATGTGTAGGCCACATAGTAATTTGAAAAATCCATACAGCTTCATCTATAGTGTGCTTGTGCGCTGGACATCTTGCCACCAACAATGCTTATTTATCTGAAAAAACACAAAAATTAAACTGTTCTCATCTCATACCTCAAAAAAGAATTTAAAACCCATATAAAATATTAACATTATGAAATAAAAAATATTTCTAAAGTCAGGGTGTGACACCTCTTCATGTGTGGATTGAAATTAATACATGGAAATAACGGAGGGAAAGGGTTAAAAATCATTAATCTCACAAGACTGTAACCACTCTGAGTACGTGATGAAGATGTTAGACTGCACTATTTCCACCCACTTAGTTCCCCCTTTTTTGTTCTTATTCTTCTTTCCCACCACTCGTTATTAATAAAGTAAAAAGTTTTTTTGGTCAAATAATGAAACTTCATTCTTGTCACCAGGTAGATCCTCCTACTCCAGCTCACAAAACACATCATATTACCATTTTTCATCCATTTGAAACATGAAATGAATATTGTTAGAAAATAGTTGAAAACAACTATTATATATAGACATATATTATATATAGATAAAGATATTATATATGATTATATCTATCATTTAACTATCTCAAATATAATTTCCATCATCATCTTCATATATGATTGTGTCAATATCTTTATATTCCTCCTCAGTATCATCAATTTCTATAGGGGTTTCATCTTTATCTTCTATTTCTATTGAAAATTCAATTATTACATCAATAACATCATCATCACCATTGACCCATAACTGTGGGGTTTCATAACCAATATTTGTGTCTCTTCGTGGAAAAGATGGATTTTCAGTAGCCTCTTGAAAATTTTCAATTACTTTCACTTTAGTGGAACCACATTCACATAGGATACAATAGTTTTCCCGAGATTTCATTTTCATTATGCCCCTCTTACAACATTACTATCTTAAAGAAGCATAATAATTTGTATAATAATTTTGATTTTCCTGATGAGATAAAAAAATGGTTCATTTAATATAAGAAGAATTTTATATTTAATACCAACTATTTCATCACATCAATGAACATTAAATACTTTCTATGAATCCAACCAATTACAGTTAAACATCATTACATAATTTTTTCCCAGATAACATAGTTCAATTATTTCTTCCAAGAAGTTATAAAATTAAACTTTTCTTTCTCTATGTTGATATCCTCTCAATAAAACACCAATATTTATGTTTTGTTTGATTCCCCATATGCACGTGTATAAAGTGGAAAACTATTCACCACATATAAATTTTGAGATTTAACCATTTTAAATGGATGGTTACTCAATGCACCCAATCGATTGTGAATTTTATTATCCTGTTGAGATACCTAAAAATATAAAAAACAAATATCAATATAAAAAGTAATTAATTGACTTTATATGTTATACAATAAAAAATTTACATTACAAGTTTATGAAACTAGTAGGAAAAATTATTTTTATGATGTTCTTTTAGTGCAAATACTATAATTTGGGTGAATTTATTATTTAAATGATTATCATATAATCTAAAAATAAAAAATATTAATTTAATGGAAAAAATTATAGTATAATTAATAGGAGAACTCATACTGCATATGGTGTTATTTCTTCATAGTTGGGAAGAACATATGTATAAGTTCTTTGATGTTCATCATTTGAAATCAATTATTTGTGAACTCCACCAAAACCATATTTTCAGATGATTAAAAATTTATAATTGATTTTTCATTTCATTGTCATAATTTTCCTTATTACATACCATGAAGTTATGTTTTGAGGGATATTTAGATAGAAAATAACCAGAGAAGAAAAAAGAAATTTCCTCCTATAAATAATCTTCTACAATTCATCATTTAACCAATGCTTTGTTACATACTTTTTCTTTAGTTTTTTCATAAATCCATCATTTGGTTACAACCATAAGAACTATACCATCCCTCCAAATTTTTCTTCATGCAAAAAATGTAATATCTAATCTTTTATTAAATCAGATAAAGCTGGTTGAAAGATTTTTTCCAATTTACATTAAATCAAAAAAACCTATTCTTGTATTCTACTTAGTTCTTTATAATTTGTTGTTTCCCAAAAAATATTCAGAAAAAATATTATATTCCTATTAGAAATCCCAAATCATAGTATTAAACATACCTCTAAATCCCATTGGTAGAAGTATTATTACTTTAACATAATATTCATGACTTTTTAGTATGGTAATATGATAATTTCAGACACATATAGAAAAATTTGAAACACAACCATTTGGAAGCCTCAAATCTAAATCAATTAAGAATATAATAATCAAATTTCTTTGGAATCTGTATAATCCACTTTTGTCTTCATTAACTTCTAGGATAAGATATTTTCAAATAGATCATGTTCTGGCCGCATACAAATTTGGGCAAGATTTAATAATGCCTTTAAATTATCTTTGATCATATATGGTGTTTCTAGAACTATAGAAAATATGTTATCAAAATAATTTTCTTCAATATGCATGATATCCAACATGTTACTGACCAAAAAATCAAGCCAATATGGTAGTTCCCAAAAATTGCTATGTTTTATCCAACTGTGTTTTTTCCTAAAGAAATCAATTTTTTGTTGGTTTATTATCAGCCCAAATGTATTGGGTGGTAATGAAGAGACAATAAGCATAAAATACATATCTAAGATCATTGTTGGAGTTCCATCTCTATCAATTGTTCCTTTTCTAAAATAATATCTATTACTCTGACAATGATAATAGATTGAAATAAATCTGTAATAACTGTAAAGAAAACAATGTTTTCTTTATTTGATGAGTATAAATCTGTCTCTCTCAGAGAAAGAACATAATTTTGGATCATGTTTACTCCAGCGAGATAACATTCCATATGTTGGGAAGTCACTAATTTTCCACATCGATTTATATTTCAATTGGAAATTTTTATTTAAAACAACATCATATGTATTGACACCATTACTCCATAATAAATTTAACTCATCAATCAATGAATTAAAATAAGCATGGATATTTTTTTGCACACCCCAGAATTAATAAGGTCAAAAAGATATATAGATTATTGTGAAAAATTGATGGAGGTAAATTTTACAGAGTTGTGAAGATAGACCCATCAAGAATATTTACTACCATAAGAACCAAATGGATAAAATCCGTTTGTGAAAATACCCAATTTCAAATTTCATTCTTCTAATGAAAAATAAGGATTTAATTGGTTAAACTGTTTTCCTGAATCACCATCATAGGGAATATATAAGCTTTTAACAGTTGAAATATTAGTTTTGTTCTATGACATCATTGACATTGTGTTTTGAGACATAAATAAACACTACAGTCTGGGTGTTAGCGGGAAATTCATCAACTATTTTACATGAATCAATCCAACCTTCCCTAGTCAAGTCTCTCTGTACCTCAATTTTCCACATGTAGGACAACTAACCAATGACTCATTTTCACTGTAATATAAGATTCAATCATTTGAACAAGCATGAATCTTAAGATAACCAAGACCAATAATATGATCTAGCCTCTTTCTCTCATATAAATATATACGACACAAATTTTCTTCAGGTAATAGTGATTTATCCAAAGAGAATATATGATCAAAACAACTTTTAAAAATTCCATTATCGGATTTAATAGCCACAAATTTTGTAACTACTTCAATTTTTTTATCTGAAAAATGGTCTTTCTAGATCATGTTCCAAATTTTAAAGCCGTGTTGGATATGGAATGGAATTATTAATATATTCTCCCGAACTTCATTCACCATGTTGATACCCAAGCACCCATTTTTTCCAAAACCAATAGGCAGCAGATGACCCTAAACATTTTCAAGTGTTTCAAAGCTCCTAAGATCACATTTCTTACAAGGAAAATTAAATTTACCTTCTGAATAAAATTCTATCTTTTATGATTTAAATGATCAAAAGGATTCAACACCATCAATATATACTTGATTTATACCAGAACCATTTGAACTCCTATGATAACTTATCCAATCACGATCATTTATTAAAGATTGTAGTTTACTTCCTTATTCCTTATTTTTAAAAAATATAAAATAAATAAATGGTTTATGAATAATTTGATTAAAGAAAAAGATGAACCAACAAGATTAATAAATTAATAAATTATTATTTAAATGTAAATTTTGTCAACATTATCTTCTTATAACTAATTGTAACTAATTACCACTAATTATTTCTAATTTTAATTAATTACCTCTAATTTTTACTAATTACATCTAATTATTTCTAATTACCACTAATTATTTCCAATTACCACTAATTATAACTAATTATTACTAATTACCACTATTTTTTTACTAATTATGTACAAATTATAATTAATTTTTACTAATTTCCATTAATTTCTAATAAGCACCACTAATATTTACTAATTAATAGTATTTTTTATATTTACAACTAATTTTTACTTATAACCACGAATGTTGACTAATTACCACTAATTTTTACTAATAAACGTTGATTACCACTAATTACTACAAATTAGCTCAATTTTTGATAATTTTTAATAATTATTACTAATTATCACTAATTATAATACTTACAAATAATTATTAATAATTACCATTAATTATGACTACTTATATTGAATTAAAACAAGTTACCAAAAGTTTTTACTAATTATTACTAGTTATTACTAGTTATTACTAGTTATTTCTAATTGATTCTTGTTATTACTAATTATTACTAATTTTACTAATTATTACTAATTTCTAATAATTATTACAAATTATTACAAATTATTACTAATTATTACTAATTATTATGAATATTTACTAATTTTTACGAATTATTAATAGTTAATAATATTTATTACTAATTACCACAAATTAATACTAATTACCACTAATTAATACTTATTAACACTAATTAATTGAAATTACCACTAATATTTACTAATATTTACTAATTATTACTACTTATTAATAGTTACCACTAATTGTTACTAATTATTACAAATTATAAATAAATAAAACTAATTAATACTAATAATACTATGTACCACATATTAATACTAATTAGTACTAATTATTAATAATTACTACTAGTTTTTACTAATTACAAATAATTGTTAGTAATTACTACAAATTATTACTAATTATTTCTAGTTACCACAAATTACTACTACTAATTACTAATTTTAAATAATTATTACTAATTATTACTAATTTATATTATTTTTTTACAATTAATACGAATTATAACTATTTTTAACAAACTATTAATAATTATTACAAATTACCACTAATTACCACAACTTTTTACTATTTTTTGCTAATTACAACAAGTTATTACTAATTATTTCTAAACATTACTAATTATTATTAATTATTATCAATTATTACTAATTACTACTAATTATTACTAATTAATACAAATTATCACTAATTATTAAAAATCACCACTAAATATTATTAATTATTACTAACTATAACCAATTATTACAAATTACCACTATTTATTATTCATTATTACTAATTATCACTAATTATTACAAATTATTACAAATTATTACAAATTATTAAAAATTTTAACTAATTATTACTAATTACCAGTGATTACTTCTAATTACCAAAAATTATTACTCATCACCGCTATGTTTTTCTAATTACAACTATTTTTAACTAATTAGTACTATTTGTTTTACAAATTATTACTAATTATTACAAATTACCCCTAATTATTATTAATAATTACTAATTATTATTAATTATTACTAATTTTCACTAATTATTACTTATTACCACTAGTTATTATTAATTATTACTAATTATTTCTAAGGATTACAAATTATTTCTAATTATTTCTAATTACATATAATTTTTACTAATTATCACTATTTTTTTAATAATTACCAATACTTTTAACCAATTATTATCATTTTTTTTATTTTTACTAGTTATTATAAATTATCACTAATTATTAAAAATCACCACAAACTATAATTATTTATTAGTTTTTAATAATTATTAATAATTAACACTAATTTTCAGTAACTACCATTTATTTTTACTAATTACCAATAATTTTTACTAATTACAGGGAATTTTTACTAATGATTTATAATTAAAACAAATTATTACAAATTAAAATTATTTAAATTTAATTTAAAAAAATTAATGCAAATAAAAATATTTTTTTTCAAAAAATAATCAATGAAAAATAAAACTAATTATTACAAATTAAATCTAATTACTACTGATTAATAATAAGAATTACTAATATTAAATAAAATATATAAAATAAAAAATAAAAAATAAAAAAACCTTGGAATTGAATCTCTTAATGGATGCAAAGCTTGAAAGTTGGTCACTTATGTTGTTTAAAAATAATAAAAATTTAAACTAAAAATTATAAGGGATGAGAAATTCAAGGGAGTTTATAGAAGGTTGGCATGGAAAAAATTTGATGGGGGGGGGGGTTATAGGTTAGATCAGTTGCGATATGATAACTGGCAATGAGAATCCCATCACAAATAGTTATGTAGTTATTAAATGTGGAGGTGGTAGAAAATAGTATTTGTGATGGGACCTCTTGCAAATACTATCCTACTAACACATTACTAGCGACAGGAGTAAACCCTTTTCGCAAATAGGTATACAGTTTTTAATTGTGTTGTTGATAAAAATAGTATTTGCGACAGGACCCATCGTAAATACTATCATGCCGACACATCATTTGCGAAGGGAGTAATCCTCTGTCGCAAATAACAGAAAGCCAAGATAAATATTTACATTGGGGGTTGATTCCTATTGAAAATAATTATCGCACACTTTTGCGCGCATAGTGCGTCAAAGGTATTAGAAATGGGGAGTGATTCTCATCGCAAATATGTTTTTATGGATTATTTGCAACTAAGTATGACTCCCGTCACAAATAATCTATTGCGACAGACTATTTTCAATTGGTTCTCCACCCATCAAAAATAGGCCATTACAAAAAGCTAAAATTCCCATTGTGTTTATAAATAAAATTTAATTTCAACATTTTATAAGACTAAACAGGTAGAGAGACTGGCCAGAAAGTTGTAGTAGCATTGGAACAGATAGTAGTAGGGGAAGCAAACTTCAGTTGGGACACCATGATGGTTTATGAAGAACATTGCACATTGAGGCTTATAAATCCTCATTCCCATACTATGCTAACATCCACTACGCCCTCAACAATGTTTTCCAACACCACAACGTTGTGTTATTGTGCTGACCGATCATCTTTCCACCCCACTACTCAGATAAGAACAAATTAAAATAACAAAAATCAAAGGAAATATAAATTAGTGATTCAGGTTGGGAACATTCTATGAAGAATTGAGTTTTTTATTCAAATGAAATATTTATTTAACGAATTCAGGTAGAGTTCAATTAAGGTAAAATTTAATTAGTGTCTGGGTGAAGTAACAAACAAATAGGTAATATTGGGTTAGAGTTTGGTAAATGTTAATCGGGATCGGTGTCATATACTCCCTAATAACTGGGTGTGTGATCCATTTCTATCTATAATACATGTATATATATATATATCTAATAAAAATATTTATTTTATTATATAAATATTAATATTTTTAAATATAATTATTAATATATATCTACATAATTACTAATTTATTATAAATTTATTGTTATTTAAGTATAATTATTAGTGTTTTAAAATTTAATTATACATTTATCTAAATATTAATACATTTTAAAAAATATTTTAACATTTACATAGTTATAATATTTTTTAAATATAGTTAATAATATTTAAATATAAAATATAATAATTATATATAATTTACACTTTTGAATCTTTCTATATAAAAGTTATAATTTAACCACATTTTAAATATATAAAACAATATTTAAACACCAAAAATATCCAAATTTTTTATTATTTATATTTACTACAATTATTTACATATAAATATAATTTTTATATAAAAAAATGATTACTTACAGATGTGTAAATAATAATGAATCAATTTTGATATATATTAAAAGGTAATATTGAGCTTATGAGTGAGAAAATGTGGAAATTCAAAGTGGTTGGGACCTTAAGAAGATTGTTTAGACCTAGGGGGAGTTTATTGAAATGAGGACCTAAAGAAGAAGATTTGGCGAAGCGAATATAGTGGACATGGCTATATGTATGATTTTTTTTGAAAATACTAAAAATCATATCAATGCTCACATATTATTAATTTTATAATATGATTTGAACACCGTTAAGAATTTCAGAGTTATTTGAAATAAGTATGATGTTTCATGGAAAATATTTGTAGTTTTTTTGAGGTGAGAAAATTTGGGTCTAAAATTTGGAAAAGTTTTAATATGCAATAGTAATTTTTCTAAATGCATAATGATCATTATATGTTTGAGGAGTATGGTATAGGAGAATCAAAAAAGAACTCAAAAAAAAAGAGAATCTTAATTCAACACATAAGGGTTTTTCCAGTAAGTATTTCTCCATATAGAATGATTAAAATTGGATAATCCCCAAATATGCAAAGTATTTTTTTCTCATGTAAGGGTCTCTCATGGATTTGAATATTTGAAAAGAAAAAACGTAATGGTTAATCAACTGATATGAAATGGTTGACCAAGGAAAATATAATATTTATATATTGATATGCTAATATATAAAGGTTGATTTGAGGCAAGGGAAACACATAAGGGTATTCCATTTAATATATAAGTTCCATTCCATTGGTAACAACTTGATATTTTATTATATTTTTTCTTTTAATTTTTCAAATGTTTTCGATATCGTACTCCACATGAAACACTAAACTAAAACAGAACAATTATATATTTTTTATTGAATATGAACATTAAAAATATCAGTTGAATAACAGGGCGTGAATTGTAGTAAACAAATAGTAAAATATAGACACACACAAATATTTATATACATATATATATTTATATATATATATATATATATATATATTATTTTAGTACTGATTTTATTAATTCATTTATATGTTTAAGAATCTATTTTTTTACTGATTATACATTTTATAAAAGAATAGTTAGTATATTATTATTAAATAAGGATGTCAATGTAATATTTAAGGATTAATTCTTGTATTTTTTGTGTTTTATAGAAATTAAAAATAAGAATGAATTATAAATAATTTTTTTTCATATAAAAATCACAGTTTTAATATATTTTGTGATTGTTTTTAAAGGTTAACTTTATTAAATTAATAAAATTAATTTAAAAATGGAAATCATTTTTAGATTCATCATGAAAATATTATATTTTTATTTTTTTGTTGTATTTTTCTAGAAAGATTGATTTTTAAGTGAATTGTACAAAATAACACTTTGTGAATACGACCATTTTTATATAACTTTGTTATATTAAATTTATCTCAAATTTTTATATTTTTTTTTCATGAACAACGATGTTTTTACAAAGTAAAATTAATTTTTAAAAATATCATTACGAATATAGAAACCCCATGGATAAAATTTTGTAAGTTACTCAATATTTTCATCTAAGATTTTTTTTGGTTTTTCTTCTAATTAAGTAGTTAAAGGTAAAATTCATTTTAGTCATCATTTATAAGTCATATAGAATATATTTTAATATTAATAAACCAATTAATAATATATAAATAAAATACAAGCATAATTTTATCCTAAACACAATCATTATTCTTAAAAATACACTTTCTACAAAAATCATTAATTATGAATTCTGTGTGCTAATTTGACAATTACCATTCCTATCAATTGCATTTTTTTGATAAAATTATATTAATTTTTAAAATCATCATGTTCAAATTACATGTTAAGTTAAATTTCAATATTGGATTCTAAAAGTACTTTCTGATGGTTAAAAATGGATTTATCATGATAAGGTTAAGATAGAGTTAAAAGGAGTTAAGCTAGAGAAAAAGTGAAAACAAATGTTAAAATATTGTGTGATAATGGATGGTTGAGTGAGGATTGAAATTATACCTTCCTCAATCTATTATCTTCAATTTTTTGAGACGTTTTTCTTGAATAATGTAATAGAAATATTGTAAATTAAAGGTTATTTACAAAAATTCCATTCCCATAACTCATAAAATGAGATGTCCACTACCTGTTGAAGGAAATCATAATGTTTGTGTTCTTCATGAAACTCTATTTTTCTAAATTTACACATAACTTATTTCAAATTATTATTCTTATTTTCATATTCAGTAATCTTAATCCCTCCATTTAAGAGGAATTATCTAATGAAAAGGAAATTATTTCAATCTGATTACCAATTTTTCCTAGCTTTTTCCCTTTCTATCATAATTTTCAACTCTATTTTTATAAATCCAATATATTGACATGAGTAGTTTTTGCAAATTAAATGTTATTATTATAAGGGAATTAGGATTATCCACCTTTAACCCTTTCCCTTAATAATGAAATGAAAATATTAATTAGGGAAATATAGGGACTACTCTCTCTAAAAATCATTATGATAATTATAAATTTTTGAGATTTTATAACCAAAATAATTTATATTCCTTTCTATTATTCTATTGAAATGAAATCATAATCCATGTATACGTGCATACTATCACCTCCTTGGAGTGATGTGTTCCTTCTTTCATTACCACCTTTTATTAATGATTATAATAATGGGTTTAAGGGATAAATATGATTTTATGAAATTATTATTGTTTTAGTAAGACAAATTTGTATACATATTAAAAATATTATCAATAAACAATCATAATAATTTAAATCTTATAATACAAGCATACTTGGAATAAATTTATCTCTTTATTATATATAATAGATTAATATCAATTATATTCCTTTTAAAATATTTCCTATTATGATATATGAAACTAATAAAAACAAAATTATAATATTATTCTTCTCAAATAAGGATATTACAACTAAACCACTTGAAATTTATCCGTTAAATTATTATATGTCCATTTTCGGGTTAGTTTGACCACCCACCATAACAACGATATAAACTATTATGATAGAAGAATATGATAACTTGACTATGGATAAAATTAAATATAAATAAGAAAATAATGTTTTAATTTTGGTTCATTATTTTTAATAATAAAATTTAAATCACTCAATTAGATACGGAAGTTCATTAGATTGTCTCATATTAACCGTTAAAATTTCCGGTGCAATGCAATAATGTGTATAAGGGCACTCAGGTTGAATCCTTGGTAATAGTAAATTTTTTTGAGTTTATTGTTTATGAAATTTATTTTTATTGGGGGGGGGGGGTTTAGAGGTTAATTAAATTTATTGATATATTATTCTTGGTTTAATAATTTAATAAAAATTGAGGTGAGTTAATTGTCAGAGATTTATTCTTATGATATCAGTGATAGTTTTGTTACATGACATTAAATTAACACCGAATTCACATGATGATTCTAATCATAATTCCTATGTATTGAGGCCTTAATCCAAAAATTTACTTAACAAGGGTTCCAATATCAATCTATAATTGTTTATGGTAATATATTTATGGTTACAATAGTTAATGAAATCCACACATTAAATAAAACATTTCATTAATTATTGACATTTTATGTTAAATATACACAATGTTAACCTAAATAATATTTAATGATGAAAATAAATATATCCCTTGTCATCCAAAAACTATGACTCACCCCAATATATTATTTTATAATCCATTTATATGGTTATTATTCTAGTTTATGATACTTATGATTATTATTTATAATCCAATTAAAATAACAAGATAAGAAAAGAGTTGTGTACCGAACACACACATGAACATTGAAGGAAGTTAATTTTTTTATTGACTAATAAAGTGATGTTTTAAAGGTTGTTCATATTGATTTAATATGAATTCATAAAATTAATCTTATAATACACAAGTTATATGATAATAAGATAATATGATGATGATTCATGCATTAAATTACAAATGAAATTGAAAACAAATTACGTGATTACAATTAAAAACAATATAGTATATGAAAATAAACCACAGAAGAAAGGTTTCTCAAGTATAAATATTAGTTTTTAAAGTTTTCTCAAGAAAATGGAAGGGATATATTCATTATAATGTATCATTATATGTGGTGAGGTTCCAACCTTTTTCAATGATAAGTGGGAGAGAATATATAGCTAATGGAGGTGGACTATTTTCATTCTAAAACCATCCTCCGAGTTGGATCAACCATATAATCATTTATATAGTTGATTATAAAGATATATTTTTCTTCAAAATTTTAAATTTGGATGTGGAATGTTCACTATCCAAATTTGGTGGCTATTGGAATTTCTTTTCCAAAGTTATGATTATTTTCCTAAACCACATGTAGCTATCCATTTTTATCTGAACCCTTTAAAAGGCCACAAATGCGAATAGATTTTAGGCCAGGAAAATACCATTAAATCAAAACCATTTAACATAATTTTCTTGATCCTATATCTTGAATTTATACCCACAAAATATTATCGTAATTGGAATATTGGATTTTGAGAACATTCAATAATTGTGGTCTGTTTTCCAATCACAGACATAATTGTGGGCTAGGAATTCATAAATTAGTTGGGCCCCTAATTAGTTGAGTTGCGCCTTGAAATTTTCATCTAAGTTTTAATTTAATGTACTTATAATTCTTATAGAGAATATATAGTTAGACATATGTTTTGATCCTATAAAATACAACATCACATCTAGTCACAATTCTTTGAATAATTCTACAGTTCTTCTTATATGATCCATATGCCCCTACAAATAGATAAATTAGTCAAAGATAAAGTTTAATGATTTTTTGGATTTCAAAATAGGAACACTAAAAAAGAATAATTACATCATTTTTTCTATTATTTTGAAATATATAATAAAAAACAAATTGCAGTGTAATTGAATGAATTTGAATATTTATCTCTTTTATTTTTTTATGTTGCAAAAATGAATATTGGATTGAAATTTATAAGTATTTATTAAAATATTAGTGATTGGGGTAATTTAAAATCGTAAACGAATATGTAATATGAAATTCCTCACACTTAAAAAAGCACATGTCCTCATGCACAAAAAACAAAATAACACAACGAAATCATTTTCACTCTCCAATTTAAATCAAAAAACTTGTTTTTACCAATTAAGGGAGTTGAAGGATAGTTCAATCATATATAATTAATTGCAACACAAAAAATTATTGAAATAATTTTTAAAGAAAAATTCAATTTTCATGTTCTATTATTGAATTGTTAAATTTGGGTACTTAGAACTCACTCTTCTCATGGTGATAAAAAACTTATTTATGGACATTCACTCATTCACGAGAAAAAAGTATAATTATTATATTTTGAAAGAGATACAATGTTTGATTCCTTATCCTAAAATGAACAAGAATGAATTGGTATTTTAAGGTTTTTCAGTGGCTATGGGATAATAGGAATAGAATGGCCAAAAGATAGGAAAATTTAGGTAAAGCACAAACATGAAAAAAATGAAAAATTCTTGAAATGAGTCATGGAATGTTATGGAAACAAATATTTACAAGGTAACACTTATATAAAAGAAGACACAAAATATAAATAAAATTGTAAGAGGCTGAAAAAAATAAAATTTTATAAAACACAAAACTTTTCCCAATGATACTAGAAAATATTATGCAAGTGTTAATTTTTATTCTTCTCTTCTATTTCAAAAGTTTAATTTAGATCAAATCTCAAAATCATATCCCATTTTTTTTTCATCTCCTCACAACAATAATTATAATAGTTACAAAAAGTTGAAAGGTTTAGGAATAGTGATTTTTATCCTTCCTATGATTCAATACATCCTTTTTTTCTTCATTTTTACTTTTTTTTGAACACTTTTAAATAAATCATACAAAATTATATAAATTTGAATCCATTCCCAATACTTTACAATTGAAAACTAATCCCCCATACTTAAATGTTTTCATTCCCTCAAAAATCCGATGATACATTAAAAATCAACGAAATATTACCCAGAATGAAATATATTCCACATCACTTAAATTTCAATAAACTATTAAATGAAAATACATGCAGATTTTGGGTGAGATATGTTTTTGGGTCTGTAATGTGGCTATCAAAAAATAATTTTTAATAGACTTAAAGGGGATTTCAAATAGAAGATCAGTGTAAGGATAATGGGAGGATATTTGGATATTCTGATTATTATGTGGTTTAAAAAATACCACTTTCATATTAATGTATAATAAAGTAGGAAATTAAGATTGAAGATAAAAACACTAATGAATAATAATTGGGGACGAAAAAACACAATATGAAAAGTTGATTATAGGTTTCCTTTTTTTTGAAATATAATTTTTTTCATCACATTTGGTGTCAAATCAATTTCGAAATCATAAATTGAGCATTCAAAATTTATTTGGAAAGAAAAATATTTTTATCCAATTTTCGAATGAAAATATAAATGGTTTGAAAATAAATTAGGCTTTTAATCACTAAAATGGTTGGAAAAATTTTCAAAATATAAGGGTGAGTAATTGTGACTCTTTTTTGTATTTTTTTAAGGTTTTTTATTTTTTTTTAAAAATGATCCCTCAAAAAATCAAAAGGGGAAAAAATTTTGATGATGAAATGTGTAAAAGAATGATATTGAGAGAGGAAAAAACAGAAAGAGAGAGAACGAGGAGGAAGAGGAAGAAGAGGGGAGGTAGAGAGAGTTAAAGAGAAATAAGTGATCATAGTTTTGAATTTGGTGGATTTTCATCTTAATCCAGTGGTGGGTCTACAACAGAAGTTGGATATATGGTTAAAGTCGATGTGGTTATCGAGGTGTGTCCTCTAATGATGATGATTTAACTGACTCCCATTAACAATTAATGCTCTTTTGGAAGAAGTGTCTTGGACTTGAATTAGAAAAAATGGGTAAAAATAGGTTATATTAAATCACATTCCCAATGAAAATTAAGATTACCCAGGTGAATCCAAAATTTAGAATTAAAGAGAATTTCATTTCAACCTTCATGTGATGTGTCTGTCATGGAGTACCTTATCCATTTATTTGTATAGATTTTTGTTCTCATAAGAATCAAGTTGAAGTTCCTCTAGTTTATTCAGATGTAATAATGTTTCTTTTCCAGATTTTTTATAATTAAGATTACTATTTTTTAAACCCCAAAATTACTTATGTTGGATTTCAGCTTGTAAGTGACACGCTTTAGTGAAAACTACCTTAAATGGATACATCCAAATGCGTGTTTTATAGGGATTTCTAAAATCAAAAACACTACTTTAAAAGAGGCCTTTAACAACCTTGACCTTTATTAGTGATAGAAAAAAGAATTAATCATAATCGATAACTTTAATAAAGATTATATATTAAATATATAGAAATATACAAATGTATAAAAATTTTGAAAAATATTAAATGTTTTATTAATTAAATAATAATTGGTAATGTTAATAAATAACATATATTAAATATATAGACATATATGAATGTATATAAATTTGATTTATATAATAAAAAATATTTATTATTTACATTAAATAGTAATATATTTAGTGAATAATGGTTTATGATTATGCAATAATATGAATTAAAAATACTAACTAATTTCATCGAGTAATTGATTTCACATATATGTAATTAATGTATTTTTATATACAATGGCCACACACAGATATTGTTTTTTAGAAATTTAATCAAGTTCTATTATTTATTATATATATATATTTATATACTTTGTTTTAATATTTTCAATATGTGTTCTTCTTTATTTTAATATATATCTATTTTTAATGGTTTGTATTTAATTAATCAAACTTATCAAATTTTACAATATTGGTAATGTGTATTCAGTTTTAATTATTCAATTTTATTCATTTTAATCTTGCATTAACTTAAGATTAAATATTCATTAATATTGTCAAATATATATTTAGAATTGTTTCTACAAATAAATATATTTATAAATGTATATTTTTTATTTGCAGTGATTTATATTTTTAAATAAATTAATAATAATTGTTTTAATAATATTAATATAATTATAAATAAATAATTATATATATTTAAATAATTATGAAATTATAATAAATTTATTTAAATAATGAATATAATTACTATATTTATAATTATATATACTTATTATATATATATTTACATACTATTATATAAATGTATATAATTATATAAATATTATTTCTTTAAAGTATTTATATAATTATAAAAAATAATTTCATATTAAAACAATTATAACAATATTTTATTATAAAAACAATTATTATATGTTTCATAATTATATATAATAATTATATTTTTTTAAAAAAGTATTGTTTTTTTTAAAAATTATTATAAGTATTTATCGGTTCTACTATTAATGATGATAATTATAGATATTTATCAGCACTAAAAAGTACTGCTAAAATCAATATTTATAAGTCCTAACATTTTAGAGCTGATAAAATTGGAATTTATCATCACTTTTTTAGCATTGATAAATCTCTATCTTTATCTTTGGTAAAAAAGTCACTGATAAAAATTCATTTAATCAAAACTTATTTACTTAGCACGGATAAAAGGTAACTTCAACAACACTTTTTTTGGAAGCTCTAATAAAAGTGTCTTAATCTATTTTAAGAACCCTGACCATTGCGAAGAACTTCACAATATATGAAGCTCTCTGGGGAAGCCACCTGCTATTGGCCCTCCTTATTATTAAATACAAGCTCGAATCTTGGTTAAGAATCAAGGCTCTAACTATTCTAAGGCTAAAATAAAAGTCTCGAGCAATTAAAGGGTCAAACAAAACCAGGAATCAAATGAAATCTAGTGTTTTCAATATCTCTACTTTCCATTGGTTATCCAATAAACCTTTTCATCCCACATCAGTGTGTCCCCAAAACTCTAGTTTTAATATCCTATAATTAAACAACCAAAATATCTTTATTTTCAGAAGAATTTAAGTATCATGTTACCTGATAGCATAGGACTCTCCTTGGTACTATGCGACTAGAAATATATCAAACCCAATGTTGGTTCATGTTTTTGTGAGGTATGACAGGCTCCTAATACCTATATTCTATGACATCTACAAATTTACAATCGTCTAATTTTAAAAACATCATCCATATAGCGGTCAATGTTTTCATTGGTTTGTAATATTCTATTAGAAATCACTTGGAAAAAATTTTCATATTTTTATTGAGAAATTAATGTACTATGATTTGTTTGATTTAACTATAAACCAAGTAAAATGGTTCACCAAAAAAATCAATATTGATATCATACCTTATATGATCCACTAAAAGAATTCATTGTGCTTTATGTAGTCCTAAAATATTTAGTCATCAAGAAACATGACTACTAACATCCATTGATCATTCTTCTTCTTGATGTGGAGGCTGTGAGCAACTCTACCTTGTTAAAACCAAGCTTTATTAGGTATTGATCCAACCTTAATTATTAGTTTCTTAGTGATTTATTTATCTTATAAAAGTAATTATTTAACTGGCACAACTTTCTCTCACTTTGATCTATAATTAACCCTTATGGTTTCTCAATGTATAGTTCCCCTTAATAACTCTATTGAGGACCATATATTGGACATCCATTTGGAATACTTTTTACTACATTTTCAATGAAATATAAAATAATGTTAAAATTGTTTCCAATCTGGATTTTGGAGTTAATTTAACATAAATATAAATTCCTTTGATCTTCTAGATACCCTTACACACTATCCATTATTTATTTTGAGCCACTTTTTCCATAGTCAATGAGTTTATTATTGAATAATCTCTTTATTCTGATAAAATTTATCCCCTCAAACCATGGAACAATTTCCAATGTCAGATTATTCTTATTTGGATCAGGCTCTTCGTGCCTAGATTTGGTCAAATTATCATCCTTATCAGCCTTTCCAAATTATTTAGTATCTACTTAAGAAAAATGAGTTTTTATAGATACATACCCCTTCGAGGTTTCCCCAAAACTGTCCAATAAACAATGAAATTCTATTCATTGATTTCATCCTTTCTTATATTTCTTGAATTTGATAATCCATATTAATTCTCCTCATTGTTTATGTATTATTTGGAGTCTACCTCATCCACATTTTTATCCATTATTCTACTCAATTCAATATTAATTGACTCTGATGTTTCATCATTATTTTAATTATTAACAATATCCCTATTCTAGTTAGCAAAAACTAACTATCCATTTTATCTTATCATCAAAAAACATGCCAAACCACCTTTTATTAGTTAGTATTTAATATCCTCATTATCTAATATGATCAATTTTTCAATACAAATTTTTTTCCCTATTTCAAACACAATTACCAAAAACTTTTACCTACCCAAATCAAAAAATGGTTCAGCTAGTTTCTATACCTTTGTAAAAATATAGAAATCATTGAAATGATAACCCACTAATTATTACTTCTTAAAAATTACTTTATTTATTTCATTACACATCTAATAAACACTATGAATGTTTTACTTTAACCCAACTAAAATCATATCATTATTTAACACTGGATTATGGTTCCACCCTTGGAAATATCGAATTACCAACTATGTTATTATCACAAATGGTAAACATTATGCCTTTTAGAGAACACAATAGAGTACAACTACCATCTTCATCAGTTTTATCTCATAAATAGTTATTATTCCCATTTTCTTCTAGAGACTAATCCCCCATATCTTTTATATTTCTTATATTATAGTAAGTTGTATTCATTATATAAATGACTAATTCTTTGAGTATTTCAATAAACATAGGTTAATGTTCATAAGATAAGTAGAATGAGTTCCAAATAAAAAATTAAATATTAACTTTTAAGGATATGAGATGATTTGGATGGAAATTTAATATAAATTTCACCTTTGTATGAATTAAATAGAAAACACATACAATAATGGACTAAATAGTTTCTTAAATTCAGCTACCCATTTTCTTCAAAGCACACTAAACTTCCGCGGAACAATCAAATGTTGAGTTTCAATTATTAGATCCAACTATTACTTTATCCTTTTATAATGAATATCTTATCTGTATTTATTTATTTAATTTAATAAATGAATATTTTATAAACCCAATAGGATATCTATACTTTATCTTGTATGATTAAAGTCTTTAATCCAATATATATTTTTTCTCCTCATCACACACTTGTTGATTGATTATTTTGAGAGTTCTATTTTATTTTTTTATCCTCATTTTTTCTTTACCAGCAGCACATCCCTATGGTCAATAATGTTTGAAAATTAAAATAATTATCTATAAAATTATTGTATTGTATTTTATTTATGTTTAATTAATTTTTTAGTATTACTCATATAATAATTATTTTCATGTATAAGTGTATTCTTTTGATTGAGTTAGTGTGGTTTGTTTGATGCTTCTTATTCCCCAGAGGTATTGGACTTCAAGTATAAAATTGAGATATTGAAAATAAGGAAATGCATCAAGAATGCATACAAACATCTTGAAAAAGGTGAATTCCTACTAATTATTTAATTAATTTTTCCGTCATTTTATATACTATTTTAAAGAAATTTTCGATCTCATTTTTATCAAATATTTATTTAGTTTTTTTTACATTTGTTTTGGGAAGTCATATTTTACTTTCAACCATATACAATAATGTACAAAAGAGATAAAATTTTTCTTTCTTCAAATGTTATCATGTTTTCAATTTTCATTTAATTACTTTATCAAATGGAAAAAAATTCATATTTATTCAATATTGTTAGAAAAGAATTCATTTTTAATTATTGAAATATAGAAGAGTATAGGATTCTCAAGTTTCAATTGTGCTGGCTTCTCATGATATAATGGGCAAATGATCTTATATTACTCTTCTTTCTTTTAACTATGAGGACGGGTTTTTCAGATGAGAACAACAAGTCAATATATATTTCATGATGGTAGTTAAATATATAAAGACAATTTAAACATTGTAACAATGGAGTTTTTGATTATTTTGAGACTTTGGGACATTTAGGAATCAGACGTACCTTTATTCGACACACATTGTGACCGATATGACTCCAAGTGCTTCTTTTTATTTAAAATTGACATTAATTTTAGGAAAATGACAACTGACATACTCAAAACAAGAAAACATATTATAATTGTTTTATATTATTAAGGAAATGATAGATAACTCATTTTGGGCATGTATAAATTAACATCACCCCAATTTTACACATGGTGTGACCACTATGACTCAATGTGTCCGTTATCGGTTTAAAATCGACAGTTTAGTTCAACAAATCCCACTCACTGAACATAGATAAAAAGTTATTGTATTTTATAGATAATTTAGGTCTTGATTCATAAGTCATCTTTCATGTGTAGGAATAAATCTCACATAAAATTGATACATGATTTGATTAGTTTGTGTCAAAGTGTCTTCTTCATGTTTAAAATGACATTTTAGTAAAAATAGGTGTAATTCTAAAAAATAATGAAATGAATTTGTTTTGTTTAAACAATTTAAGAAAAAAATCCATAAGTTATTTTATATGGGTAGGATTTAGTCTCACTTCAATCTGGAGCACGGGGTGAGTGTTATGGCTTCATGTGCATCTTTTTATTTAAAACTAACACAAATTTTAGTAAAAAGGACAAGTGATCTACACAAAACCAAGAAGAAACATTTGGATTGTTTTTATATTTTAAGGAAACAATCCATATGTCATTTATGTGTTGTAGGATTCATCCTCTCCTAAATACGATATATTATTTTCCTAAAATGACTCAATGTTCCCATTACAAATTTAAAATTAATAGTTTGTTAAAAAAATATCACTCACTGAAAACTGAGAAACCATGCTCATATTTTCATGATAATTTTGGAAATCAATTTAATTAATTTTTTATATGTAAGAATTGGTATCATTTCAATATGATACATTATGTGATTGGTATAAGTCAATGTGTGTGTTTTTAGTTTAAAATAACCTTTTAGTAAATAAGAAAAGTTACATACTCAAAACCAAGTAAACACATTCAGATTGTTTTTACATGTTATGAAACAATCTATAAGATTTTTTTTGATGTGAAGTAATTATGCACACCTCAATCTGATGAATTATGTGACCAGTATGACTCAAAGTGTGTCTTTTTATTTAATATTGACATCAATTTTAGTAAGATGGACAACTAACCTACTAAAAACTAAGAAAACACATTTATATTGTTTTTATGATTTAGTAAAATGATCCATATTTCATTTTTGACATGTAGGAATCAACCACACCTCAATATGATGCACGTTGTGACTGGTATGTCTCCAAGAGAGTCTTCTTACTTAAAAATGACATAAATTTTAGTAAAAAGAAAAACTAACCTACTCAAAACTGGGAGAACACATTCATTTTATTTTTATACTAGAGTAAAAATTTCTATAAATCATTTTTTATGTGTAGTAATTCTTAACACCTCAATCCGATATATGATGTTCTTGGTATGACTCAATTTGTCTGTTATCTGCTTAAAATCGACATATTAGTTCAAGAAGTAACTCACTGAAATCTAAGAAAACAAACTTAGATTTTCTTGATAATTTAGAACAACTATTCATAAGTCTTTTGTGACATATTGGAATATATATCACATCAAAAAATTACATGATGTGAATAGTATGATTCTATGTGCATTTCTGCCTTTTAAAATGACATTTTAGTAAAAAATACAAGAGGCGTACTCAAAACTAAGAACACACATTCATATTGTTTTAATACATTTGGAAAAGGATCCATAATTAATTTAATGAATCTTGGAAAAATATTCCCTAACTACTTATTGAATAAGTGGAATGAGTCTTCTTTGTGGTTGTCTGATTGGTTTGTTTGATTCTTCTAGTTGGATGTAACACATGCAAAGGTTAGGGTTGATTCTAGTTTTGTCATCTAGGGTTCAACCTAAATCCTTTTTGTTTTATTCTAACACATATAAAATTTAGGAATCATAAATATCTATAATTGGATCAAATATATTTATAGGATAATATTGATAATGGAAATTGAATTCATATTTTAGGTGTGCAGGAAGATGTTTCAGATCAGTTTTATCCTATACTTTGGGGATTGTAAAATTTGAAATAGATGAAGGTATTTTAGTTAGGTTTGATTAATTTTGCTTAATTCTATCCATTTGGGAATAGTAGATATCAAAGTTGATATGGTATTCAAGAGAGTTTTTAGGATCCTTTATATTTATGGAGTCTATGAATGAATGGTCAAAATCAACTTCCCCACTTTTGGTCAAGATTAATCATGGTGAAAATTTCAAAAACTCCTATCAAATTAGAACATGATGAACATTATAGAACTGGGGTGAATACCCTCTAATAAGTTTCCTCAGAAGCATGGATATAGACTGAATAGTGATCCTCTAATGGGTATCACATGGCATAAAAAATATTGAAGTTGGCCAATTATTCACTAAATAATATGGATAGGATTATCATATAGGCAGAAATCTTATTTCTAGATATCATGAGGAATGGTATTTCTAGAATTATAGTAGATCAAGAATATGTTTTCTCACCTTCCTTGTCAAGGACATAAAAATTAGCTAGGAAGATAAAATCATTGAAGTAGATAAGGGAATCAATTGTTATAGTGATTCAATTGGTTAACTAGATGACAACACTTGTTGGGTTTAAGGGCCCATGACCAATGTTGGAGAATGTGGATTTGTTCATGATATTTATTAAGGCTATTTGTTATATGAGTGCATAATCAAAGATGTAAATCCCTATTTTGTATAGAAATATAATGGTCCAAGGATAATTTCATTTCATAGGATTTCAATATTGGGTTGAACCATTTATAATGGTCCTCAGATACCCCTTATGGGTGCATAATTCCATACGAAAATTTTCACACCTAGGTATTGTTTATGGCATATAAGAGGGGAATGTTCTCATTAACACGTGTAAACATGCTAATCATTTTATAATCTAAATCTAATTGATTCTCTATCTTAGAGACTGATGCAAAAATATTGTGGGGCATGGAAAACAATTTTTTATATTACCTAAGTGTTTTCTAGTGATTAACCCTTGGAAGTATCCCAAATAAGAGTTCACACAAAATAGTTTTTCAGTTTTAATTGGAGGAAAATGGGGTTCTTTTTGAATGTATTTTGTTGCAGAAAAAATGACCAAAAAAAAAAGAAATTAATTAAAAAATGAATCAAAATAAAATTTAAATTCACTTGATTTAAAATTATTATTTGATAATGGTGATTATATTAGGGTTGTATTCCAAATTTCAATTATATCTTTGTTCTATTTTATTCAAATATCTTATGTTAAGTTGTTTAAAGTTAGATTACATGATCATTTCCACTCACTTCCTTAGTGAAATTGTGATGGTTAGAGAAAACCATACCATGATCTTAGTTTGGTCTACTCTCCTTCCATGTGTGAAAAAGTAGTTTCACAAGTTCATGGATCTTCATATGTTTCTCATCAAGTGTGTGTTCTTTTTCTTATTCTTCAACATAGGAAATGCTTGTTTTTACTGAATACAAAAATTTATAAAAATTATATGGGATACTCAATTAATTTTTAATAAAATTATAAGTTAATGTGTTTATTAAAAGATCTTCTCCCTGAGTTTATTTGGCTTCAAACTCCTTTTCACTGGAAAGAACCTCTTAGAGTTGAGTAGTATTTTATAGAAGTATGTAGTCAAGGTCCTCTATTTTTTATATCTCCTTATAAAAATTAGGGAAGAATAAGGGATAATATATTTGGACCTTGTACACTTTATACAATTATGAAAAGTAATCATAGAACATAGTTAGCTACTGGGCCATCACTTTAAATATTTGTTTGTTCACATCCTCCCTCTTGACATATCTGAATTATTTGAATGGTTTCTCCTCAAAATTGGATTTCAAATATATCCTCACCTGTCTAACAATATAATAAGTTCCGTCCTCCATGGAAAAGTGTGAGTCAATAATTGGTTCTTTCATAGGTGGGTTAATTGTTCCATGAATTTAAGAAATAATAATTTTAAAACAACATGGTTTTTTTAAAATTTTAAAATATTCAAATATAGATAATTAGTTTGTTTTACTTTATCCCTAGAAAGGAATCTAATTTTGACATATGGATATCGTGGGGCATGGAATTTTTTTTATATTACCTATGTGTACTCCACTAATTAAAACTAAAGAGGAGTGCACACAATTTGTTTCCACTTTTAATTAGAGGTAAAAATAGGGGGTTTTGGATTTTTTTGACTTTTGAAACAATTGAATGAAACAAAAAATAAATGAATTATGAAAATAATTGAAAAAATTAGAAATCCCCTTGATTTAAAAAATGTGATATGAGAATAGTTATCATGTTGGGGTTAGTTTCCAAATTTCAATGCTGTCCTTGTTCTATTTTAGTCAAATATCTTCTACTAATTTTATTGAAGTGAGATTCCATGATCGTATCCTCTCACTACCTTAGTGAAGTCGTGATGGTGAGAGAAAACCGTATGAAGATCTCAATGCGGTCTACTCTCATTCCATGTGTGAGAAGTTACATTGAGTTTCCTCTATTGACATGGGGAAATACCCGATTGGGTCTTTTTTTATCCCAAAAAATTTAGAACATCCCTCAGCCATCTTAAAATTACTAAAGATCATCGAGTACTTCACTACAATGCCTTGGTATATTCCATCACATTTAAACCAAAACCTAGTGAAGCGAGATAATCATCATTTAACAAAGTGAAAATCAATAATGGTATCAGAAATAAAAAAACGATCACACTTGTTAACAAAAAACCACAATATAAAATTGAAAAAAACAATATAGAAGAAGATGGAGTTTTTATTCAATAAAGTTATTGAACTCAAGCATTGAACAATAGAAAACCTACCTCTACCCACTCAACCAAATGTTTAAACCACCAAGGTAAGAGTAATTAAGAATAACGGAGAAGAAGAAGTCAATAATAAATTTAGGAAGACAAAATTGGAGAAATAATATGGTGAATTATTCAGCCTCCCTCGGAGGATATCTCCTCCTTGGTGCCCTAGATAAAATGCGGTGGATTGGAATGATTTGGGGAACTGGGGACCTCCTCCTTTTAAAGGACAGAATTTCACCTAGAAAGTTACCACATGTTAGACCCATTAAATGGAATATTAATGAGTCAATTCCTTCATGAATGTTGTTCCTAATTATATTTCTCATATACCCTCTAAATGGTATAATATTTTTCATGTTTATCGATAGTTATAACCATTTTACTCTGAAAATTTAATCTCTCTCGATAGACTCTCCATATTCAATGTCTCTTATTTTCCCAGAATTGATGGAATTACAAAAGGTTTATTCACACTTTAAATCCTTAATTAAAGTTGTTAAAAATTACTTATACATATATTTGATGAATTTTAGCTTCATTGAGTTGTCCAAATTCCATAAATAATCTCACATTAAAAAATTATTGATTTGTGAATGGTTTTGTAGGCCAGTATTGTGAGGTACTTTTAGGCCTCCAATTGATGGATTGAACTTTCTTTCTATAAGGTTGAAATGTATATAAAGATTTATAGAATCTTATAGATAAATTATTTCACTATTTTTATTAGTTTAGAAAAATTAAAGACATAAATAGTGAAATAATTGAAAACTGTAAAAAATAAAAAATGGGCCATTTTTCTGATTATGATCAAAATTCTACTAGAATCATAAATAAAGGAAATTTATCTTAAAATAAAACCTTTGTGGGATTTAAAACATTTAAATTTAATTTAAAATTCTTGAAAATATTTTCTCTCTCTAAGACAGCATGAGGAAAAGAAAGTTTTTACCTTAGAGGATTAGTAGGAGGTGAGGGAGTTACTTTTGGTTTTTTATGGTTTCCTATGACTTTTTAGATAAACTTTTAAAGTTTATTTAGATTATTCATAATTATTCATAGAAAATTTCTTACTTAATCAAAGTGAATTTGAACATACCTTACACTAGGGTTTACGAAATGGTTGAGCTACGAGTTGGGAAGGATTTGATTGATTCCATTGGATTAGGTGGGATACAATTTAACCAATAAGGTTTTTGAATTTTTATAAGGCTGGAATAGGTTAAAGATGAAAGATCTTCCACAAAAACTTCACAAGGTGTATTGGAATACGTGTCATACCCCACACTGGGATTACCTTGATTTTGGTTCTGGGGAAAGTGTTGGTAATTGTTTGGGAATTGAGAAGGCTAACATGGATAGTGATAGTTAGTAAGAGTAGGATGAGGATTGATTATTTTAAATTAAGGTGAAAAATAATAAGGTTGTTGGAATTTACCAACTCCTTGAATATATTGTAATTGGTTTGGATTATGAGGAGGGGACTGAGGGGTTTTAGAGGTGAGATTTCCATACCTCAAGCGAGGGATATAGTGTTGGGTTGAGTTTATAATGAACTAACATGATTTTTGAGGGATGGTGTTCATCTAATCATACGAGGAATTGAGATCCATTGAAATAGAGTAACTAGATGGAAAATCCCGAAGATGTGGACATTTTTTGGTAAGATGAGCTAGTAAGAAGTAGATTTCACCATTTTGGATAGTCAGAGAGAATGAATATTATAGAGAAGAAGATGTTGGATGTTTGGGAGCCATAGGTAGTTGACACACAATACCGATAATTTCACTAACCCACTAGCTCAAATTATTTGGCTATATTTAGTGATTATATTGGACTTGTTTGACTATATATTGAGTTTGATTATGGAATTGATGTGTGTTTATTGACATGAAGCTTATGATATGTCTCACAGTTGTAGGAGTTTCTTCAACAAGGTCACCACCACTTTCAACTTCGGTAAGAGTTAAACCCATAGCTAATAACCCATTATTAAATTATTGGATCCATATTTGGTCATGAATTTAGTGGTGTGGGAAATTTTCCATAATCTTTTTCAACTTCATCCAATACCCATGGAGTGTTTCATTTGGGAATTGACATATACTACTAATTTAATTTTTGATAGAATTAGTTTGAGTAACTGGAAGGATATTATATTATAGGAGTCACTTCATGTAATTACATGTGATTATGTAATTAAGAGATAGATAATAGAGCCATGACTTGGCAGAGCCAACTAGGGAGAAAGGGAATGCTTAATGTTTGTTTTTTTCTTCAGAAACCCCTTGAGGTTTCATGGTAGATCAAATCACTTGGAACTCATTAAGGTAATGATTTTGATCCTCACCAGATTGATCATGGAAATGAGGTAGAAGATTAATCAAACCTTATTTGAGTTAAAAATCAACACCAATGTTTTTCTAATTAACACTAAGTGGTTGGTAATTCATATATGAGTTAGAGAGTTCTTTAAGGATTTATTCCCTTGGATTGACCATATCTCTTTCAATTGGATAGAAAATGAATCGTTATTTAGTGATTTGATTTTCTATAATGTTACTCCTATGTTAAGGAAGAGTTTGATAAATTTATCAGTCAAACAAATCTGGTGGATTGTGTGAAATGATAAATGGAATTTATATAAATTTGGAAATGATAAGGAATGAAAGTTTTTTATTTAATTTTTTCAGATATTTTTTGGACTATTTTTTTTTTCCAAATATAATAATATATGTACTAATTAAAGCATGATCCCAAACATAAATTACATATTATGTGTATCCCATTTATACATATAGACTATTCAATGTTCTGGTTCTCTATTATAATGTGTATAGAGGTGATCAGGTCGAATCTCCATCAATTGTACCAATTTTGGAGTCAATTGTTTGTGATTTCTCTTTTTAATGGGGGTGAAAAGATTTTTTAAATTTGTTTTTGGATTATTTTTTAATTAATAATTTGATTTTTATTGGGGTAACTTAATTATTGGTTATTTAATATTATCATATATTTGGGTCTTCCATGATATTTCATTAAATTAATACGCAATTCACAAGATGATTTTGATTGAAATTCCAAAGTTTCTTGGATTTAATCCAAATATCAAACTATATAGGCTTATAATATCAAAGAATACATTTTTATGGTTTTTTGGTTCTAATAATCCATGGAATCCACAAAGTAGTGCGCTGAACACAGACACGAACAATTGAAAAAGTTTAACATGAGTTTTTGATTGAATGACAAAGAGAGTGATGAAATAATTTTCAAATTGATATAATCTATATTAATAAAATTACAATTAAACAAAATAATATAGATTTCAATAAGAGATGATGATGATTATTCAACCATTAAATGTCAAATGAAGTTAAAACCAACTTACTTGATTAAAATTGAAAAACATCGATGTACATTAATATAATGAATGGAGGAATGGTATCTCAAGTAAAAAAAATGTGTTTTTAAGGTCATCATAAGAATTATATAATGAAATTTTTGTATAAATATATTCTCTTATGCACTGAGGTTCCGACCTGCCGCAAGGAGAAGATGTGAATTAACTCATAGACAATGTTTTTGGACTGTTTTCATTCCAAAACTACACATCAGTTTCTTTTGACCATTGGATCATTTAGACATCCAAATATATTGAAATAATCCTCTTAATAATTTTATATATGGATGTGTAAGATTCTGCCTACAAATTTGGAATCCATTGAATTTTTTCGACAGTGTTATGGTTGTTTTCTTAAACCTTGTGTTGTTGTACATTGTTTTCCATAAATTTTCAATGTACACAATTGGAATGGGTTTTAGGCAATGAATATAACCTCAAATTCGACCAATTTATTCTAAAATTTTTGGAGAATATATATTTACTTTTTATACACAAAATATCATCTCAATTACTATATTTTATTGGTATAAATTCAATAAATCTGAGATGTTTTCAAATCCCAGAAAAATTTATGTGCTGAAATTTCATTCATCAATTGGTCCACTTATTGGTTTAGTTTGGACTTGATATTTTTATCCAAATTTTAATGTAATTTCCCAAGACATATTGTGGATAATCAACAATTTTTTATTTTTTTTGAATGTAACTAGAAAATATAACATCACGACTTGCCTTATTTATTTGAGATATTCTTTGGGTTTATTGTGTGGTCTATAAGGCCCTTAAAATAGACAAAATGGAAAAAGATACTATTTAATTATTTGTTTTCATTTGAATTAGGAACAGTAAAAAATATTAATCACACCTTTTTTATTAGTAATTTAAAATTCATGATCAAAAAATTAAACTATTTTGTAATTGAATGAATTTGAACAATAACCTCATAATATGTTTAGGATTATGATATGAACATTTACTAGATATTAATACTTTTATAATAATAAATTGGTGATAAGATTAATTTAAAACCATGAATGAATATGTAATATAGGATACCATTTCTCCTTTGTTAAAAATCACTGAAACATTCTCATCAATGAGTTTATGTTCAAGGATTGAATTAAAAAATCCTAAAGAAAGAAATTAAATATTTATAAATAACTATAAATAATAAATTACTATACCTTGAATGATCTCATAATGATGAACATTGTAAGTAGAATGAATATCGATAATGCAATCATGAAACAAGTTCAAAATAATAAATATTACTCACACCTGATATTGAAAATAGATAATAGATAATATAAATATAAAGAGTGATTATAAATGAGGAGTATAAATGGTTTTAGTTGTGAATAAGGTCCTAAAATAAGTGAATAAGTTAATATTGTTTGTTATATTGAGGGTTAGGGTGTGCTTGAAGAAATCAAGATAAAAGGTATGGGTATCCGTATCAATCAATAATTATTGAGTAATGATTTGATATTATGAACCATTTTTCTTTTGTATAGTGTAACTAATACCCCTTGAATTTAATATCTTAATTTTTTTGGTCTTGAAAATTTCACTTCTAATCAATCCCTTCATTTGTTTGGACTATATTTTATATCTTACATAAAATATAATATTTTTTCATAACTGAATCGTTTTTATTGGGTTATAATGTTTGTCCTTGAGATTAATATTTCATTTCATATTGTATAGCCTATTTATTTTTGGTAAGATCACTTATTATTCAAATAATCCTTATTTATGAATTCTCTTCCTTTTGGAAAATGAAACTATGTTAATGAATAATTCTAATCCTATAAAATGGTGGTTTATCCCCCATGTCTTTGTTTTCCTCCTCAATCTAATGTTACCATATCATATTTTTAAACCCTATAACATATTAACTGTTTTGACTATCATATTTATATTTACCTATTTTCAAAAAGTAAAATTTATGACCTCCCTTTATGATGTATGTTTTCAATAAATGTATTTTTTAAAAATATAAAAAGGTTATTCCTTCTATGTTCAAATGCTTTATTTTCCCAAAAAAACTATTTTATATTCATTTATATATTTTTCAATTTATTTTATTGGGTATTATTTTCAAGTAAAATATTTTAAAAATTTTATGTGCAACATTTTGTAAAGGAATTTTAAAATTTACGAGTAATGATTTATTTTGTGGAAGTGTTCTAAATGATTTGTAAAACATTTTTGTGACCTCACATCCTGTTAAATTTTCATTTTAAATAATATTTCACTTCTTTGGATTCTTATTTCATGATTTACCAACTATTTATATTTTTTTCTTTATGGTGTTGAAGTAATGGTATCAAAAAATCATATTCAAAATTCATTCTTTTATGGTATTGTATGTAGAATTATATTTTCAATGGCGTTTTCCCATTTATTTCATGAACATTCAATGTTTATTTTCATTACTAGGTATGTGTTCATTTAGAATAAACCAACTTATTTTAATTGATTATTTGTGGTCATGTTTTCTAGAATTAATCATGAAACAATATCATTATAGGGTTACTGTTTATTTCATAAAATTATATATGTTTTTTCCCATGTGGCACACAAATATAAGTACATTATGTAATGTGATGGGTGGGACAAAAATTATATGTCCCTCTAATTAATTCGACTAATATTTATATTTTTTGTTAGGGAGTGAACATGATAGACCATGACACTTTTTCAAATATGTGACAATGGTCTTTGGAGTGAACTATGACTTTTTCTAATGATTTCATGCATTATGTTTTAGTCAAAATCTTGTGATTAAAATATCCTTTTATATCTATTTCTTTAAAACAAATCCTCCCATAATGATTCTTGGCTTATGATCCATGTTTTATTGGGTATTAATTATATATATATTATGTTCTTGTTCCTTGTTTACATTATTATTATCATATATTCATATTTTTCTTTGATGTGATATTTGATTGTAACTGATTATGATTACCCTTAATCATCATTTTTAGTAACCCCATATTGTGTTTCCATTCCCCTGGTAATGAAGGAAAGTGTATATGAAAAACGTCTAAAAGATAATATTGTATTGAAAATATATGAGAGATGTTGATGAATGATTATTTTATAAACAATTCTTATTATAGCGAAAGAATGTCTATTTGATAAGAAATAAATGGGGTTTAGTTGTTAAAGGTTATTATTTTATGAAATTCTTCTTAAGATACTAGAATTTTTTATTCTTAAGCTATATTCATTAAGGAATTATATTTTTAAAATAATGTAACATCATATTTATGAGACTTGGCGATCTCCAGTTGGTATTAAAGGAAAGGTCTAGTTTTTTTAAAGACTTGGTTAATAGAAATTTCAGGAATACCCTAGGAATAAGTCTAAGTATAGGAAAACATCTTTTGTTTTTGGTAAAGAATAGAGTCTGTGGTTTCCTAGAAATTACATCCCCATATAGATAATGAAAAGTGGATACAATATTTGGCATAAAATTCATGCGGGGTTAACAATCTAAAAAGGGTGTATTGGGTATTAAATCGTCCTATACCTTTTGTATGATAATGGGTCCAAACTACACAACTCGATAGACACTCCCTTGGGATATATTTTTTTAATCATATTCTATTTACAAAACAATATGAAATATTGATTTCCTTATTAATTTTTATGTATTAGGTTATAAAGTATGAGAAAAGCCAACATAGAGTAACAATAGTTGAACAATGAGTAATATTGGTTAAACTAAGATATATATGGAATAATGTGATGGTAGCGTAATGTAATACATATTAAGGTAATATTTTCATAATTATATTTATGATAAAAATTCTTATGATTTTAACTTCTATCCTCTCATGATAACCATAGTTTGGTTTTAGTAATGACTAGAACCACAAGGAATCGAGTTAAAAATGGGTGCAAGGGAGAATAAGATTATTACATTAATGAAAAACCAATTGGAATGCAATTTTGAGTGAGAAATGACATGATTATTCCAAACAATCCATCATGAATTATGATTAATAATATGAAAATTGTTGGAGTTGGTTCCCTAGTACCAACTTATTTTTACTTTATGATAACATGTATTCATAGTTTTAAATATTAGTAAATTCCTTACCACAAAATGATTGTTCTTATGTATTACACAGTAATTGGTATTTTTCTAACAGTAGTTGTCACCCTGAAAGGTCATAACAGTTCCCCACTATGATGAGAACCCAAAAGTGATATGAACCTATTATTAAATACATATTCTATTTCCAGAAGATATTATTTTAGGGACAAAAATGATACATTCTATTATGGGTGGAGACTCATAGGACATTAAGGGACCTTCCCATGGTGTAACTATTGGTAATATCCAGCAGGATATTAGGAAAATGAGATTTTCCAGTAGAAAATCCACATTTATATGTTTCATTATATGTTCCTATCTATGGACATGTGTATTTATCATTAGACATAAATATTATTTTTAATGATTATTATTATTCATGTACTATGATGTATTGATGAAAACCATGATCAATGATGTTCTTGATGAGGTGGGACACATTGGGTGTGTCATGAGTAATATTACATTAATTAATAACATGAAAAGTATTTATCACTTCTATTATTTTATAAAATTTGATATCTCATGAACATTCATTGAAATGATATCGCGGAAATAAATCCATGACCATGGTGTTTTATAGTAAAGTTCAATTTCTAGGAATTCAAAGAAAGAGACATCGAACACATAGGTTGATGTCACCAGCATTCAACCTAATTGATTATAGATATCCTCATAAAGAGATTATATTTCATAATAATCACATGTACGAGGTATTATTTACTTGTGGCAGTAACTTCTTTCTCTATGGTTTCCGTGGCATGTTACAAGATAATAACCTTGAACATAGGCTAGTTTTCTTATGCCATTAATAAAGAGTCCTAGAGGGTCACACACTATGTTTATCTAGAATCTTAGTAAAATATTAATAATAACAATTATTATTATTTTACATGTTTAATAAATATTTTTCCCACACATACATTAATAATTATTCATGCCTTCTGGATCAAATATTTTTTATCACTAGATATTCAAGTGAATATAACGTGAGAAAAATATTTAAAAATATATAATTTCTATTTAGTTAATATAATATATATTTATTTATTAGTGAATAAAGTAGTGGTATATGTTTAACAAATAAATAGTCCTTATTAAATGATTGATAAATATTTTTGAGAATGGAGGACCGAGTTTAATGGTCTAGTATGAAATAATAAATATTGAAGATTATTTGATTTAATGATATTTAATTTATTTCATAAGTAAATAACATGTTGAGAAATAATAATAATATTATTATTTTACATGAGGATTTGTGGGGATAAAATTAATAATAATGTGAAATTTTGTAATTATTTATTTCTAATGGTAATGATAAATAAACCCAATTATATTATTTTCTCTAAGAGATAAATAATTATTTTAGTTGCACACAATGTATTTGGAGAATACTCTCAAGCCCTAGAGAGATCTCTTCTCCAAGAACTCTCCGAAGAATAGAGAGAAATATCTATCCACATCCTACTTTTAATTCAAGATTGATCATGGTGAAACCTTTGGAAGTGGTTCCATGGAAATAAAATAGAGACGATGCAAACAATAGGATTTGTAGTGATAGCTCTTGGAGGTTACTATGGAGATGTTTGATGATTTTTGGAACATGTGTGGATCACCACTAGAGGAAATATTCTATTGTTTCGAACAAAAAAATTATATAACAATGAATCTCTATTTTCAGATCTATCAATGAAGAAATAATTTCTACAAGGTGATTCTATAGTTAATTAATTTAATAATAAATAATATGTGATCATCATCTCTTTGGTTCCAATGTTTTATCAATTTCCTGTTTTAATTGATTCAATTACATTGATCTCGATGTTTATTATAAGGTTTATCTTGGATTGATCATTGTCAATGAAAAAAGAAAAGTTTGGAATGACCCATCACCAGCTTCTATAGCACCGAGAACCAACAAGTTGTATCAAATCCATCACATAATTATTTATAATTATTTAATTATCATTAATTGATTTATGAATTTTTAATTTAGGTTTTGTAAGTTCCTGACCTTTTATGGAGATGTATCTAGCCGAGTTATATGTACTATTTTTTCTAGTGTTGAGTATATTTTTCTAGGAATTACCTTGGAGTGTCTTTTGGTGAAAAATGAAAATTTTTGAAGGAGGAAATGTGTGTAGTTGGCGTAGGGTTTTCATAAACTATCTACCCCGGCCTAGGAAACTTCGAATCTTTTGATAGAGAGAATTTTCATGGCTAGTGAATTGTTTTTAAATCCATGTTCCCTATTAGAAGAAATCATGCACCCCTAGAAGAGGCTCATAGTTAATGCACATGGTTTGGAAAACCGATCTCTCATACCCAGAAAACCAAGCATACAGTTTTAATTATTCCAAAAATTTGTTTTCAAATCACCCAAACCCCTTAAACTCAACCAAATCAAAACTAAAATAGAATAAATAAATTTATCTCAATTTTTCAGGTTCCTGGATGCATTCATATGGCTCTTGATATTTCTTATTGGTGAATTCAATGACCGACTGATGATCTTCACCCCACCAGATTAGGAGATATAATACCATGCGATTCCTTTATTCTCTCCCACATAGTCCTAATCTTTTATTTGGAAGATATCAAATATCTTTTTGGATCAAAATATAGATTTTTGGATCTAGATATTCAATTTTGGAATCATGACTGTTTGATCTTGAATTGGGGTTTCAGATCAAGATCTCATTCTACATCGCTATTCTACTCAAATTAGGGATTTATGTTGCGAGCATTTATTATCATTCTTGAGGCAGATGGTCTATAATTCAAATCCTAAATTAGTGATTTCAATTATATGAAGGTAATTTTACAATTTCTACTAGATAATTATAAGTTGAGTTTCTTAAATTGAATTAACTAATTTGATGAATAAATTAATTGGTGGAATTGTGAAATTGGGAATTTTGGGGACTATGAAATCAAATAATTTATTATTGAATTAATTATGGAGTAATCGATATTATTGAAATTAATTAATTAATATTTGAATTAGTTAATGTGAATAGTGGGTATTGTGAAATTGATTGGATTGAAATAATTAATTATTGAATTAATTATTGGGGGGACTTAGATTACTGAAATTGTATAATTAATTATTGAATTAATTATTGTTATGATGAACTTATTGTATGAGAATAATTAGTTTTTGAAATAATTAATATAAGTTTTTAGATTAATTAATTGTTTAATTAATAAATGGAATGATGGGTATATGTAATATTTGAATTGATTAATTAATTAGAAAATTAATTAATGTGATAGTCATGTGTGGGACATGGTCTACTACATCAATATCCCAAAGCATGATAATAAATGATGAATGATAACATTGGTACTCACATGTGTTAACCATGTGTGGTATATGGTTTGCTATGTCAAAATCCCATAGTTTGATAACAAAATATGAATGGTAATAATGTATTATAATTGTGACATTCAAGTGTGAGACATGGTCTGTAGCACCAAAATCCAATAATGTGAATTAAAATGTTGAATGGTAACAATAGAATAGATATGTGATTTGATACAATGAATAATAACAGTGATATTCATATGTTAATTGAGACGAATAATGGTAACAATGAAATTATAAGATATAAAATATCCCTTAGGTATAGTTCATACTCAAGCATGGGGTGAATCAGGTATTGAGACCTTGGATGTCCTCACGAACACAATGTTATGTGGTTAAATAAAGAGTAATTGAATAATTTAAAAAAATTTAATTTATTAATATTGCTCATTTTTTATATAACTACATACATTATTTTATTGGATATTTTTTTAAACATCACTAGCATTGGACTACAAAGTTTTACTCACACCCTACTCAGGATGCCTGACCAGTACCTATGTATACTTCTTGTTTGCAGGATAGGATAATGGAAAAGGAATTGTTCTAGATGGATGATTTAGGATGAATATTGGATGTGGTAACCAGGTGTGGTTGGGGTACCACTTGGGAGTTTTCATTTTCATTACTTTTGGGTTTCATTTTGACACTTGACATGTATATTGGAATGACATACACATTTTTTAGATAGGATATTGTATTTCTAGTGTTTGTCATATTGTGATGTTTCTATTATCCTGGCTATGCTTATATGTTAATTGGTTATTACTTATTCATTTCCTCTATGGTTTTACTATACTAAACAGGGTATAGTATTCCCATGAATGACATTATAACTTCACTAATAATTAGAAACCTATGGCATATGAGGGAACACTTGAGGTCATGTGGCCCACTGCCTTGGGGAACCTGTGTGTGTGGTACCCTTACTGGAATGCAAAAAAGTTGTACCGAAGGAGATTTATATTCATTCCTTTTGTATAATTGTTTGGTAAAGGTAGATATGAGTATATGAAGAGTTGGGCCATGGTCATGTGATAGTGAATGGGAGATTCAAACCCATGTGTGGGGGAAACCCCATGTACCCAGGGTGGGATTGCTATTATTGATGTGTATTATTACATTTGGATGTTATTTCACATTGGGTGACACATTTGTTGCATAATGTGAAAATTGTTTCCATAATTTATAATATTTGACATGTTCCTTGGAATAACATGAGAGTTGAGTATGAATGTATCATTCCAGGAGTTCATTATTATTTTGTCACATGAATCATTTTCAGCAGGCATAGGAAAACAAGTTTTAGGTAAGTTATTGAAGTTAAATACGTTACCTTTTCTTGTGTAATTGAATTGAAAATAGTACCTAATATGAAATTAGAAGTGGAAAAATGAATTAATATGATTATTAATGGGCGTTTAATGAGAAAATTATATAGTGAGAATGATTTTACCCATTTTGTAAATCATGACCTAGACATATGATGGTTAAAGGCTGTGATAACACATTGGTTTTGACCGTGTGGAATGGATTGGGGGGAAATGAATTGTTGTTCGTGTTCATGTTTTCCTTTTAAGTAAAAGTGATAAATTGGTGATATTTGTTCTCAAATGTGTGTTTTTAATTGTGTTGACATTCCTCTATGATGATGCTTATTGATGGGACAATAGGAGGACATGGCTAGAGATGCCCCTCTAATAGTAGAACCTGAGGCACTAGTAGTGATGGTTGAGGAAGATTGATTGTAGGACCATGATAAATTTTTTCGGTTTACATAATTCATGGGAAGAGGCCCAGGGTGGGTTATGAAATTAATGTGTGATTTGAAAATGGAGTTCCAGTTGCTGGACCCTTTGAATTTCACTAGAGATTGTGAACCTAATGGAGATGAGTTCTAGATCGAGTATATCTAGACTATACATGATCATTTAAAGACTCATTCTTAGAAGAGGGTAAATTTTACAACTTACAAGATACATGGATCGGCGAAGTTATCATGGAATGTTGAGTCTGGGGAAAGGCATGATAATAGTATGTCATAGAAGGACATCTTAGAGATGTTCTTGGAGAAATTATTTCTTCAAACACAAATCTAGTAGAGAGTATCTGAGTTTATGATGCTGAATATGATAAGTATGTCCGTGTTGGACTTTTATCAATGATTTATAGAATTATAGTGATTTACTCCTGTATTGGAAGGGGATGAGAGCTTTAGGATTTTGTGTTTTCAGGATATACATAAATGTGAGATTAAGTCACACGTTAACCTCTTCTGGTTATAGAAGTTTGCTGATGTGTGCATCAGGAACTTATAGATATGAGGAACTAGAAGGAGGTTTACAATGCATGATAAGTGTTTCCAAATGGATGGTTAGCAGATATGACTTCTAATAGCTGGATGTGTCATCATGGAAATGTTTTCCAGGGTAGTGTAAAGCAGAGTACCTAGATAGAGGGATCACTTTCTTAGGATCTTACTTGAGTGATCTGTCTCTAGTGTGGTTGGTCAGGAAACTTCTTCATATTGTTACCCCTACCACTGATAGAGTTCCAAGTCTATAGAATATTGAGACATATACGAAGTATATGTAGTAACCTATGACAGATGGGTAGAGACAAAGCATCTAGATAGAGCTGTAGCGTAGAAAGGGGATCTCCTTCACCTTATCATTCTAGAAGGTGGAGTTTTGTTATCAAAGGAGGTAGTGGTAGTGGATGTTTAGGTTCTAGAAAAGAGATCCTATGTTAGAAGAGTGGTATAGATCAGGTAGTTTATACTGCATCAAGAGTTAGAGGTTCTATTCTTGTATCTTCTACGATAACTAGTACCTAATTTGATCGTTGCACCTCTCATTATTTTATTTGTACACAAATTGTGAATGGTTTGAGCATGGTGGTGGAGTTAATGAGTGGGGTTTTGAGGATAGATACACCTTTTGTAGTAAAATACAAAGACATCTATCAATTCAAGGGTTGAGGAGTATCATTTTTTGTGGGATATTTACATCCTTGACATGACCAGATTTGACTTAATAATGGATATTTACTGATTTGTACCATAGTAAAACTACATAGTTTTTACCATTGGAGGGTGAAATTTGGGTCTCTTATTGGTCAAAAATATATTCACCATGAAATATGGGATATTAAGGTAGGCCATGAAGGGCCAATTCACTAGAAACTAAGGTAGATCACCAACCAAGTTTCTAGTCTTTTTCTGGATGATGGAGGTGTAGAAGAAGATGTATTTACACCTAAAGTGGATATACTTTATGATATTTTTACTATATATTTCCTAGGGTTACAACCTGAGAGAGATGCATAATTTACAATTGATCTCATGTTGGGGGTTGAGCCATTTTCTATTCCACTATACATAATGAAACAGATAGAGCTTCAAGAGATCAATATTCAACTTTAGAAGTTGGAAGGTAAGAGATTTATATATTTGAGTACATTTCCTTGGGGTTTACTAGAGCTGTTTTCTACAATGTATAAGGGAACACAAAGAATGAGTGTTGATTACAAAATGTTGAACCAAATGAAATTGAGAAACTAGTATCATCCTCTACGTATTAATGACATTTTAACTAGTTTATAGGATCTTATGTTTTCTCCAAGATCGACATGAGATTAGGTTATCATCAGATAGGGTTTTACCCTTCTGATATACCAAGGAATTCCTTGAGAAGAAATTATGGCCTATATGTGTTCATTGTAATTATATTTTGATTGATGAATACACCAACAATACTTATGGCCTTGATGAATAGAATCTTCCATATTTAACTTGATCATTCTATGGTGGTGTTTATAGATGAAATCCTCGTGTACTCTAAGTATGACAAAAATCAAGCCCAAAACCTTGAAATATTCCTGAGTACACTAAGAGATCATCTTTTATATTCCAAGATATTAATGTGTAAATATTTTATTGATCAGTTACAACTATTTGGTCACATCATCCTGGAAGAAGGTGTGTCTATTGGCCCATAGAAAGTTTAGGCAGTTTTTTCTTTGTATTATCCCAAGAATATATTAAACATTAATAGATTTATAGAATTAGATAAATATTTTGAGAAGATATTTTTGTAATTTTCCCATTATATATCACCAGTTTTGTGCTTGAACATGAAGGGAGAATGTTTTAATGGTATGGAGAATGCGTTAATTAATTATAGGAGCTAAAGAAGTGCTGGACATAGACACCAATCTTGATCCAACATGGCCTAGGTGAGTAGTATATGGTGTTTTGTGATTATTTTTCAATCCTAATTGGAGTAGTGTTAATGTAGGGAAATCGAGTTGTGGAATATGTGTCTCTATAGTTGATGTATCATGAACAGAACTGACCTATGCACAACATCGATTAGGCAGCTGTGCTTTATGCTTTGAAGTGTTGGTAGTATTATCTATTGGATGAAAACTTTACTATGTATACAGATCATAAGAGATTAAATTATATCAGTTTTTATGTTATTTTATTCTCTAGTAGTGAAGATGGGTTTAAAATATAAATTCATTTTATTATGAGTGAGAATATACACCTGGGAAGGGATATTGTATGGCTGAATCTTTGAGAAGTAAAACTCAAACTCATGTTATTCAAGAGTCTAGTGATGAGTAAAAATGATTACATTGATAGGTGAGATGCATGTTGTGGTTTAGGAGAGTTGGGAGAAGATGACTCCCATAGAATTTCTATGGATCCTACACTACTAACACGGATCAGGGATGGAAAATATGAGGATCCCAAGAATTTGACCTTGAGGGAAATCCATGAATGTGGGGAGTCACCTTCCGATTGGACTACAAATAAGGATGAGATCATCTTTGATAGGAATAAGGTTATTGTGATTAAGAATATATATGAGGAGAAAATGAATAGAAGTGCACAATACACCCAAGTGTAATGAAAATTTATTATGAAATAAATTGATAGTTTTGGTGGATAGAAATGAAAAAGGAGATAGAAGGGTTCATGATAAGATGATACACTTGTCAGTAGGTTAAGGCTGAGCATCAATGACCTGGTGATTTTGTAGGATCATTTCCCATTATATAATTGAAGTGGGAAGATGATACAATTTATATTTTCATGGGTCTCCCAAATATTCCTCAGAATAATGATTCTATTTGGGATATTATGGAATATTTGAAAACGTTAGTGTATTTATTACTAGTACGAGATGCTTCTCCGGGGTTTAGTTGGGTGAGTTACTTGACTAATAGATAGCCTGTCTGTACAGGGTGCTGCAAAATATTATTTTAGACCGTGACTCATGTTTTAATTTTCACTTATGGCATAACTTATAGAAGGTTCTTGGTATGCTGGTTTTATTGAGTATAAATATCTAACCATAGAAAAATAGGATGTCCAAGAATAATATATAGGTGATTAAAGAGATGTGGTGATATTTTGTTCTAGACATTGTTGGGTCTTAGGTGAAGCACTGGATCTAGTGTATTTTTCCTATATCAAATTTTATGAGGAAACTATTCAGATGACACCATACGAGTCTCTTTATGGTAGTCCATGTAAATAACCTATATACTGGGTGGAGGTAGGCATGTTTGAGTTTTTGGGACTAATTCTCATGCATGAGATGTTAGATTCGGTATAGTTGATTCAAAATCATATGGCTACAGCTCAGTATAAGTGGATGTCATATACTTATAGAAGTTGAAAACCACTGGAGTATATAGAGGGTGATCTTGTTATTCTTCATGTGTCATCTAGGTTGGGTCACCATAAGATACAAAAATAGGCAATGATGGTGCCCAGGTTCAATGGACCATTTGATGTTGTAGAGAGAATTAGGCAGGTGGCATACCGATTAGATCTTCCACTAAGATATATTGCAATGAATGATATCTTCCATGTTTCATAACATCGGTTGTATCACCCCTACCCTTCTCAGGTGAAAAAATTGGATTATGCTTATCTTGATATAGAAGTGTCCTTTGAAGAGTATCTGATATGTGTGTTGGATCACAATGAGAAACTATTTCATGGAAAGACCATGTTGATCGTTTGTGTATTTTGGGAAACTAGATGTGTTCAAGAGGAAACTGGGGAGAGATAAGTAGATATGGGGGCTCAATGGCTCAATCATTTTGAATCATAATCTAAATGATTCCTGAGAGTACAGCTTGAGGGTGAGCTATTATAAGGTTGGGAGATTGTTAGATCCTGACCATTTTTGGAGACATCTTGGGCTTGGTTACATGTACTCTTTTGTGTAGTGCTTAGAAATTGTTTTGGGTCTTAGATTGGGGTGAATTTTGTGGAAAATTGAAAATATTTGAAGGGGGAGGGCCTATGCACATTTGGTGCACATTTTTTCCAAAATGTGCACCCAATCCCAACAAACCGTGGACCTTTAGAAATAAGGGGTTTACATGGAAAGAACATGGTTTTTTAAACTATGAACCCCATTAGGAGGAATGGTAAAACCCCCTAGATGATGCTCTTGGTTAAGGTGAATGTTTTGGAAAACCATGCACTGTTACCCCACAAACCATTCACACAATTTTAATTAATCTGAAAAATAGTTTTTAAATCACCTGAACCCCCAAAACTCACCGAAATCAAACCTAACTCAGATGAACCCATTTTATATAATTTTTTTAAGTTCCCAGATTTATTAATATGGATCTTGATCTCCATTATTAGATAATTGAAGGGAATATTGAATATCTATACCCCACCCAATAAGAGGATCTAATCCTATGTTGTTTCCCTCTTCTCTTCTGTCGATACCTTATCTTTTAAAGGGAAGATATGTTCTATATTTTTGGATCTAGATGAAGTATTTCTAGATCTAGATCTATATTTTGGAAATATTGATTGTTCGATCTTGACTTGGGGTTTTAGATCTAGATCTCGTTCCGTATCATTATTCTACTCAAATTGGGGATTTATGTCGGTGAGTGTTTATTATCAATCTTAAGGTAGGTGGTCTATAATTGAAATCCAAAAGTATTGGTCTAAATTATATGTATATTATTATATAATTTATATTATATTCTATGAAATTTAGTTTCCTAAATTTAATGAATTAATTTGGGGAATTAATTGATTGAGGGAATTATGAAATTGGGAATATTGGGGTTATTAGGTGAAATAATTAATTGTTTAATTAATTATAGAGTTATTGAGACTAGTTAAATTCTTGAATTAAATAATGGATATTGTTAGGATTATGAAATTGATAAGATTAAAATAATTAATTATTAAATTAATTATGGATAGATTGAGATTATAGAAATTTTATAGTTAGTTGTTGAATTAATTATTGATATGATGAAATTATTGAAAGGGAATAATTAATTACTAAATTAATTAATGGAATTGATGTGATAATTAATTTTTAAATTAATTAATGGAATGATAGGTGTATATAATTTTGGAATTTATTAATTAATTGGTGAATTAATTAATGTGATAATCATGTGAGGGATATAGTTTGCTGCATTAAAATACCATAGTGTGATAAAAAATGAAGTATGGTAACAATGAATTTCACATGTGATAACCATGTGTGGGACCGGGTTTGCTGCATCAAAATCCCATAGTGTGATAATAAATTAAGAAGGGTAACAATAAAATTCACATGTGATATTCTTATGTAGGACATGTTCTACTGCACCGAAATCCAGTAGTGTTAATTGAAATTTTGAATGGTAACAATGCAATTCATATGTGATTTGAGACAATGATAAGTAACAATGAAATTCATATGTGAACTGAGATTAATAATGGAAAAAATGGAATAATGAGATATATGATATCCATTGGGGATATTTCTTACACCAGCATAGGCCGAAATAGCTATTGAGTGTTCGAGAGTCCTCAGAAACCTGAGTGTTATGTAGTTAAATAAAGAGAAATTGAATAAGTGTAAAATTTTTAGTTCATTTATTTTGTTTATTCTTTATAAAACTCCATAAAATGTTAGAATGGATATTGTTTTAGACATTATTTGTGGTGGACTTCTGATTTTTTCTCAAGCCCTACTCGGGATGCTTGATCAACACCCAAATAGACGTCATGTTTGTGAGATAGGATAAGGGAAAAGGCCTTGTGTAAGATGGATGATTTGGGACGAATCATGGATGAGGGAATTAGACATGGTCCGAGAACCTCTTGGGAGTTATTGATGTATTTACGTGTGGGTTTCTTTTTGATACTTTTCATTTATATTGGAATGGAATATCTAATGTTCTAATTTTATATTTTATTTATAGTTTTTGACATCTTATGTTGTTAGTATTATCTTATTTATTCTTATGTGTAATTATGTATTTTTTTATTCATTTATGCTATGGTAATACTCATAAAAAGAGGGTATAGTCTCCCTATGAGGGGAATTTGACCCTCACTACTAGTTTGAATCATTTTCCATACATGGAGGCGCACTTGAGGTCATTTTCCCGACCAGATCAATGCACCTATGTGTCTGGTACTAAGGTCTGGATGTCACAATTTTCAATTCATGTTTAATCTTTCTTTTAATCCTAATTTTCATATCTAATTCCTCCTCTATTTATTCTCATATATCTAATATATAAAATTAATTTAATGAATGATATAAAATTGAGGAAACCATCTTGATGAACTTAAGATTCTATCTGGATAACACAAGAATACACTCCATGTGACTGGAGTTACATACCATGTACATATGTTCATTGATTCATAAATCAATTCAAAAATTAATTCCAACCCTATGCATTTATGACACAAGGTGTATTTATTTCTTACATCATGTGTCTATCAGTCCATCTAGGTGCATGATCAGATGGAGTGAACACCGTGTAGCCTATATACATGGTGTGTAGTTCCTTTAAGTCACATACGGGTTTTGTATTACCATACATGACCTACCTAACCAGGGACCATGTAACTCAAAGACAACATGTTTTGTAGTCGATTATAAATTACATTTAATATAACTTTATGAGGAAAAGTTTAGAGACACATTCCATAGGTATGTTCCTCAAATAGATATTGAGAGATGTACATTCCATATAACTCCTCTACACATGCCATGTTCTTATACCAAATTACACATATTTAAAATTTATTTTCTATACTATGCAAACATTATCAACATGTATTTGAGTATAGTATATAAGTTAATAGGACATGATGTCTGATGTGTTTTAATATTTATATATAAATGATTAATTAATTTATGCATATTATTCAGATCCCCATACCATGTGGGATTCTTATTATAGTTGTTACACTACATTCATTAAAGAAAAACATGTTATTAAAAAAAATGTAATTTGTGTAATCATTAAGTTGGTTGTACACACCATGAAAGTACATGATAATTCTTGTATTCCATATGTCAGCAGAATAAAAAATATATGATTATAATACATGTTTGTTAGATTCAGAAGGGTATTCATTGTGTTTCATCCAAGGTACATTTATGTATATAATTAATTTTAAATAACTTTATTTAATTTTTTTAAAATTATGATGGATGAAAATCTCAAGGAAATTCAGATGATAATTAATATAAAAATAATTTATTAATTAAGGAATATAATTTATCTATTTGATTTTGATTTATATTAAATAAGAATGATTAAGAATTTAATTCCAATTTTATTAAATGTGTAATTTGTTGGATGCATGAGTGTGGTCATGAGAATAGACCAGACCTTTGTATGTGACTATTTTCATTTAATTTATTAATAAATTAAATTGTTGCCTTGTGTTACTTCTCCCTTATTATTATGTAATGGAATGTGTTCCCATGGGTTCTTTTATGTAAACCCATTTCCCCTCACCTTCATGTGAGTAAAAGAATATGTAATAGGTGGAGCTCCCAAACTGGTGGAGGAGGTTCATGTTTGTTGGTAAGGTGAAACCAATTTAAGAGAAAAAATAGGTGGAAAGGTGGAAAGTTAAAACATGAAACCTGATTGTTTTAAGGTTTTTCTGCTAGGTCAATAGTTAGTTTATCAACCACTGGATAAACAAACCAGTAGTAAAATATCTTTATCATACCATTTTACTATTTTATTTCTATCATTTTTCATAATTATTTTTTTCGGGATATTCTTTCATGATCCCATGAACTCATTAATTTAACAGGAATGCAAGATAGAACTAAAATAAATTGGGATATGTGTAAATATAATCTACGACCTATTTCATAAATTAATTAAGAAAACATAATTTTAAAAAGATTGTGATATTGATAATTATTGGAAATTTATGCATTAAAGGATAAAATAAATCAATAATATATATTAAGCTGATATATATTCTGACTACTTTAGTTAAAATATAACCAAAATTCCAAGTGCATGACCATCCAAAGTTGGGGTGATTTAAATTATCAATTAATTATAACATGAATTTTTGGATTGAAATAAATTAGTTCACATCAAGGGTGGACCACGAGTGTAGGACTTGGTGTAACTGAGAGGCAAGGTTTGAGTAAATCCAATTTAATGATTTCGGGATTGGGGAGTCCACTAAATAGATCGATGAACTGTCATTTAAGGCATTTGGAATTTAAAATGCCTACCTAAACCATTCAGGTTTCTTCACCAACCCATGTTGGGGTAATGAGAAGGGGAATATGGATCCTTGACAGTATAAAGTCTAAGAAACAATTTATTCTAAACCAAATGGTGAGGGCTATTAGATTTTAATAATAGTGGGAAATAAAAAATATAATATTTTATTATTTTTCTAAATTAAATTACATAAATTACTAATATTATTATATTAATATTTTTAGAAAGAGTATTAAAATAACTTCCAACATATCACTATTATCCATACTTTAGAAAGAAACCATTCTCACAGATGCAAATATCCAAGAATGGGAATGGTGTCTACATGTTATCCTTTTCCCTGAAAAGTAATTATATGTTAGGGAATAACCAATTCCTAAACCACTTAGTAAAGAATCTATTGATGAATATTAATCTCTATTTTAGAAACATCTAGATGATGCTACATATGTTCATTTTTTCATGCTATAATCCATGACCGGTGGGCTTTGCGGCATCAAGATAGAATGGACGTGGATAACATGATGTCTCACCTTTGGGATCCCTATCAAGAGTAGGAGAGATAAAGGAGTTATGATATATCCAATGATTTGTTTATAACTAATCATGGATATTTTGTGCTAGTTAGGACTTATGTAATCAAGGTTATTGGCTACAATGAATGCTTGTATATCTTAGGGATTAATTTCCTAAATGAGTTGTGTACATATCTCATACATTCACCACTACCCAAGAACTTCCCCAGTTTTATTGTTTAATTATAATTTGAGAAATAATTGGAGGAGTCTTTGAGAGATTTTAACTTTGATTCTTCATGTGGATAAGGAAATGAGGTGTGATAAAATCATAATTCTTATGGTGAACAAGAAAAGTAAGGACAAGGGAGAGGGGCCTAGAAACTATAACAAGTCTAAATTTCTTGAGAACTATCCTTAAAATAAGTGGAAGATCTAGAGTGAAAGAAAGGGAAAGGAGGAAATGTGTTTTTAATGTGGTAATATGGGAAATTTGAAGAGGAATTTCACCCATACGAAAGAGGGACCTAAAGGTGCATTCCTTATTGAGTGTATTCTTTCAATATCTACACATTAGTTATTAGATGAATATTCTAGTTCTCACATCTTTATCAAATATAGGAACCAAGTATATTTAAAAATAATCTTGAGGAATGGGCGATTTTAGAGCTACTAATGGTGGATGGATGGATTCCTTGGACATTACATAATACCATCTTAATACATAAAATTACGAAAACCATTTATTAGAAATTGATAACTAATATTATTCACATGACTCATATAACACCAACCTATGGAATCATTTTAATGGTTATGTCAATAAGAATATTTTTATAATGATCTTTCAAGATGGTTATTTATACTCATTTAACCTGAAAACAAATGAAATATGTCTTGACTGTTAACAAGGAAGACTAAAGAAACATTAATTCAGTGGATAGGGTGAAAAGTTTCTAGAATTGGAACCAAAATATGTGTGTGGACTATTTATTATATAAGATAGAGGTGTATATTATTACTTCATAATTATTTATGATGACATGATTATAAATTGACATATTTAATTGATGAGTAATAAGTTTGAATACTTTGAGAAATTTAATGAATTCAATAATGAAGTAGAGAATCATCTTGAAAAGAAGACAAATAATTCTTAATCAAATTAAGGTAGTGAATTTATTAACCAAGAGTTTATTTAATTTTTACTGGAGTTTAGGGTCTTATCTATACTCACTCTAAATTTAAAACCATATTTGAATGGTGTTAGTGAATGTCAGAATCAAACCTTGTTAGACATGGTAAGATCAATGATGATTCATAAATATCCTCTATTATAATTTTTGGGATGTGAATTAAAAACATTGTAATAAACGATTAATAAACTACAAAATAAAGTGAAAAAAGGAATTCATTTCGAGTTTTGTAGTAGAAAGAATCCTGTTTTGTGGTATACATGTATAGGGAGTTGTGATGGATTTGTCAATGTCTTATTTGGAAACAAACTAGCACCCAATGGAATAAAGTGTATCTTTATAAGGTATCTAAAAGAAATAAATGGATACTACATATACAATCCCTTAGATATGAAACCGACTATTTCCATACAATTTGTCTTTCTTTCAAGGGAGCACATCCTCAAAAATAATAGTTGGAGAAAGATTGAATTTGATGAAGGTGATGATAATGATTTATAATAGTTGGTCTCGGAACAAAAACCACATGAACCCATGGAAACATTAGTTCCAAAAAAACAAATACTATGGTGGAGTTCAAGAGAGGTAAGATAACCAGAGAGATTGGTTTTCTAGTCACCGAAGATGGTGAAAAATTATTGGTTGACAACGATAAAACTCCCTCCTATAAAGAGACAGTAGAGATCTTTGAATCTACATAATGGAAAGAAGCCACAAATTATAAAATGAATTACATGTATCATCCAAAGATTTGGGTTATATTCAATGCACAATTTTAGGTAAATCCCATTCGGTGAAAATGGGTATTCAAGAGAAAACTGGACATGGATGTTAAAGTAAATAACTATAAATCAATTATAGTGGCTAAAGGGTTTAAATAGTGTAAAGGAATTTACTATAATGTAACATTACCATTAGTTTCCATGTTTAAATTAATCATAATTAAAAATTCTATAAAATATTTCAGTGACTTTGAGATTTGGTTGATTGATGTCAAAACTGTATTCCTTAATAAGAAAAGTTCATTAGGATGTCTATATGATATAAATAAAATGGTTTGATACACTACGTGATTAAGAAATATTTTTAAAGTTCTATCAATCTATTTATGGATTGAATTAAGCGTCTATGTTATGGATCATTTGATTTTTTGAATCCATAAAATAATTTAGTTTCATTAAGAATGAATGTGATTTGTGTGTTAACAAAAGTTTTAGTAGGAATGTGTTACTAATACTAGTTGTTTTTTATGACATATTACCTATTTGAAATGAAATATTAGTCTTACATCCTATTAAGGATTACATAAACAAGTGTTTCTCCATGAAGGATTTAGGTGAAGAATCTTATATTATAGGGATCATGATTATTCGCAATAGATTTAAGAGGATTCTGGGACAAAGTCAAAGAAAATATATTGACCAGATACTAAATATATTTAGTATGGAATAATCCCTATAGGGATTTGTTTTACTATCACATGGTTTACATATTTCCCTGAAAATGTGTCGCTAGACACAATAAGAGAAAGTGAGAATGAGTAAGATCCTATATACTTCTGTTATTTGATAAATCATGTATTCCGTGTTATGGACTAGACTTGATATTTCCTATGCCTTGACCATGGGTAGAAGATATCAAGAAGATCCATGAGAATAGTATTGGTCTAATGTTAAGGCTATCCTTAAGTATCTGAGAATAAATAAGGATATTTTCCTGGTGTCTGGAGAAGGTGGTGAGATGATCATTAGTGGTTATAACAAAGCTAGTTCTTAGATAGATCAAAATGGTTTGAAGTCACAATCCGGATATGTTTTCTATCTCAATAGAGGAGATGTAATATGTAAGAGTTTAAAGTAGCTAGTTGTCACATTTTATATAGAGGATTCCGAATATATAATATCTTCTAATGCAACCAAGTAAGCCGTATGGATACAAAACATTGTCTTGGAGATTTATGTAGTACCTATCAATAAAGACCCTATCACATTGTATTATTATAATTCTATTGAATAGTATCTTGAAAATTAACCATGGTCACACTAAGAGATAAAGAATATAATCCAGAAGTATCACCACTTTAGGTATTTTTATCAAATGAGAGAAGTTATATTAATAACTGTACCGATAGAAGAGAACGTAGAGGAACCCTTGACTAAAGGCCAATCTCATCAGAATCATGAGTATTATGTGAGATCCAGCAGACTAAAGGTTGTTAATAGTTGAAACTTGTGAAAGCGTGAGTATGTGGGAGTTGGTTCCATAGAACCAAATCCTATGTAATTTATGATAACCAATATTCATAGTTTTTAATATTAATAAACTCATTACCACATAATGTTTTTTCTTCTACATAACATCCTATATGATAATGTCCTATGAGCATCTATCATGCTGAATGGTTATAAAAGTTCCCCACTATGATGGGAACCTTGAAGTGATATGAAAATATTCTTAACTATATGTTTTATAGCCAGATTATGTCATTTGAGGGACACAAATGATATAGTCTATCAGGGGAGGAGACTCATAGGACTTTGAGGAACTTTATCATGGTGTATTTACTTAGTAATATCCAGTAGGGTATTATGAGAATGAGACCCACCAGTAAAAAATACACATTTATTGGTGATATTTGTTGTTATTATCTACAAACATGTGTTTTGATCCTTATAATTTTAGATTATTATTAATGAGTATTATGAGTCATGTACTTTGATATATTGATGAAAACTGGGTTATAAGATGTTCGTGACATGGTAGGATACGTTGGGTGCGTCATGAGTAATATTGTATTAATGAATAATTAGATAAAGGATTTTACCTTTTTTATTAATAAAAACTGATATCTAAATTCCTTTCATTGAAATGATATATATTAAATAAATCCAGGACCACAGTGTTCTCTTGGAAAGCCTAATTTACGACAAGTGAATGAAAGAGACCTTGATCACATAGCTTGATGACAATAGAATACAACCTTCTTGATTAGATATATCATGATAAATGGATTATATTACATAGTAAGCATCCATACAAGGTATTATGTTATTAAAAAATTATGTTATTTCTCTATGGTTTCGTTATCATGTTTCTATATGCTGACCTTGAACTGTTGGCTGGTTCACCCAATTCCACCGACAAAGAGGCCTAAAGGGTCACACAATAAGTGTAACAAGAATATCAGTAAAATAATAATAATAATAATATTTATTATTTAAAAATTTCAAAAAATATTCATCCCGCACATGGTATAATAATTATTCATGTTTGATTAATCGCATATATTGCATCACCAGGTATTCAAGAGAGTATAACATTAAGAGAATATTTAATAAACATTTTTTCCTAGTTAGTGAATATAATATTTATTTACTTATTAGAAAACAATGCAATTATATTTATTTAATAAATAAATAGTTATTATTTAGGGACCGATAAATATTATGGAGGAATGTGTGATAGAGTTTAATAGTCCAGGTAGAAATAATAAATATTAAATAGTATTTGATTAAAAAAAATTTAATTTAATTCACAAGTTAAGAACATGTCAAGAAATAAAAATAATAATAATATTATTGACCCAGGGTTCTGTATGTGTTAAATATATAATAAATGGTAGTTGTGATATTTTTTTATTTCTATTCCCTATGACATATAAAGTAAATTATTTTTCTTTCTTCGAGATCAAATTCATTTATTTGGATGGTCACAATAGTTTTGGAGAATCCTTTCAAGCCCTAGAGGGATCCCTTCTCCAAGAACGCTCCCATGAATAGAGAGGAATATTCCTCCACCTACCACTCTCCAGTCAATAGAGATTATGGAAAATTATTTGGAAGTGGTTCTTGGTGTCATCGAAGGCTAACAACATAAGCTATATGATATTCCACGCTAGCACTTGGAGATTTCTACAGTGACATTTAGTGATTTGTGCAACACATGTAGATCAACGCCTCGGGGAATATACTATTGATTAGTAAAAACCAAGGAAGAAAAAACCAAAATCTATTTTCACTTATATCAATGAATAAATAATTACAATAAGGTAATTCTTTAATTAATTAAATTAGTTATAAATAATATTTGATGATCCTCCCTTTGATTTAGCATTTTATACATTGTCTATTTTAATTGATTAAATTCCATTTATCATGAAATTTATCTTCAAGTATATCTCTGATTGATCATTGATCAAAAAAATAACAAACTTTGGAATGACCAATCACATTCTTCCACTGCACCCGAAACCTATAAAAATTTTCTACGTCCCAAGCACACCAATGAATAGAAGGATAAATTTACATGTAAGTTAATGTGACATAATTATTGAAAGAAATAAGTTTTAATTACCAACATGTCAGTAATATTGAAATAAGTATAGGGACAATTTTTATAAAGCGATTGGAATATGAACTACTAGTGAAGTTAAAAGCCATTAAACTCAACAACATATGGGAAAGTTACAATCAACAAAAATTTGAGGCTTTAATTATATTGAAATTAGAAACTATGAAAATTAATTCCCCAATCCAAGAGATAATGGGGAATACATAGACCTTCAAAATACCCTCACAAAGTTATTAATTATAGAATATTTTGGATAAATTTTTTATGATGTAGATGAGTTTAAAAGATATTATTCTCATTATCAATGAATAGTGAATTTCTTTAAATGAAGTGAAATTATATAACAAACACCTTTTTCCAAGACATTTCTTCTATTTAGGTAACTAAATTTATATGGGTATTATCTCATTTATTTCTAAATATTAAATATATAATTTTATTTTATTTTGTTTATAAATGGGTTAAATTAGGATCCATAATTACCAGTAGATCTAATATTGTAGTATAATTTTTGAGAACCGAAATATTCTATAGGTTTAGATTTTTTAACACCTTGAATATTATAAATGATTAAATTTTATTTCATAAAGATTTTATGGAATATTAAATATATTACATAGATTTAATAAATTTTATTCCTTTAAATTCATGAAATACTAAGTTAACTTGGTTCACATGCAACAAATAGTTTCTTTGATATCATTCATTACACAGATTCCCGAGTTTTACCGAATAATAATATATTATTATAATAATATTATTTTGTATAATATGACTTAATCTATTAATTAAAATAAGAGAATATTGATATTATTATATAATTTTGGTAATATATATTATATATCCAATCAAATGTTTTTACATTCACTAATATATTTTATAGTCATAAACTAAGATCAAACCCAATATTACACATAAAAAACAATATTTTTCTAAAGACAATATTACCGTATTGTAATGATTTCTTATTTTAAATAACATATTTAGAACATTTATAAATATTTTATATCAAAAAAATCAATTTTGGAATAATAACATCAAAATTATTTGAGGGATAATTTTTGGAATTATTATGAGAAGTTTCATTTTTGATTAATATTAAAAATATGAAATTTTAATTCAAAATATCATTTTTATCTAATTAATTTGTAAGGATGAATTATATTTTTAATTTATTAAAAAGTTAAATTAGATAAATTATATATATTAATCCAATTTAGGTCATTGGAATCAATTTCACTTTGAAATTGGATAGAAGAACACAAAAAACTTTTAAGCATTTTTACTTTAAAAACCCTTAGTTTCATCCCATATATGACATTAATTTTAAATTAAATTCTGAAACTTTTGTGTTTAGTAAATAAATAATGGATTTAAAATTTGAATTTATAATAACTTATAATTTATAATATTATTAACTACATTTTTACCGAAAATTTTTTATTACATTGATTAAGTGGAGAATTAGCTTAACTGCGAAAAAAGATTATGATTAAGGCCCAAAATGACCTATAAACTTGTGAAAAATCAATTTGATATTCATATGTAGACCTATAATCCCATTTATATTGAAATATAAAATTATTTTATCCTCTTAATGAAAAAATATTTTTGGAATTCTATTTCAAAAAATTTACAAGAACGCCACTATCCTCCACTATAAAAGGGTACTCACTCCATCTAATTTTTCAGAACTATTAATAACTTTGAATCCTCTAAAATATGACAAAATAATATCCCAAGATCCATAAAATCCTCATATAATCCTCACTTTGGGAATAAATCTAACCAAGGAATCATTTTTGTATATGCTAAATGGAATTACCTGAATAAGAGGCACCATTCTTCAACGATCTCTTTAGTTTCATTTACTTACACACCCCTTAAATTATTACTATATAACTCATATATAACAAAAGAATTATAATAAATATACCATAATTTTATTATTCTAATATATTTACTTATACTTTTACAAACAACTATCAAATGGGAATCACAATCATCATTCATGTGAACAACACACTACCACCTCGCTAACCGATATTGTTTGTTATTCTATTACTACCTTTAATTTGTGGAATAATGTTGGATTTAAAGTTTATATATGATATATATGATATTTATAATTTCTTTATTCTTATTTAATTGTTATATACCTCATACCTACATGATTTCCATTTTATGGTAACATGATAACATCGTTTGTGGATGTATGGACTACATCTTCAACGTGATGTGATTCATTCATGCAATAAATGGAATATATAAAGGATATTTAAAATTAAAATATGTTTTTAACAAATAATACTATAATTATATTATAAATTTATACATCATTTAATTTTCATTCTTTTAAATAAGACAAGGAAATAGAGGTAGCATACATACGTACGTATGACCTACTGCCTCTATGAATAGTTATTTTTTATGTTATCTCAAAATATTATGGATTATTATAAATACATATATAGTTCATATATATGAAAATAAAATAATTTTTTACATTATGAATATTATTAAATCTTGATCTATATAAGAGTAAGAAAAATAATAAGTCAAAATATACTCAAAAACTAGAAAACTAACACCCGAAATAGTGAAAATAATGAAAGATTATTAACAAATGGGCATTTAAATATATTAAAGAGATAATTTATGATATTATAAATATTATTATGGTTTTGGAATAAATTATTAACTTTTATTAAAACATTATTCATGAGGTTAAATGATATTAACCCAAAAGGAAGAACAAGGTATGGGTTTCTTGTCTCACTTTTCTTTCCATGTGGCATACACCATTTTCACAACTTAATTTTTGTGTGTGATGTATATAATAACTATATGTAATTTAATATCATTAATAAATCATAATTAATATTAATATATATTTCACTTTGAAATAACTCATGAAAGGTGTTTGACATGGAAATTATAAAGTGGTAAAAGTTATCATTACAATCTCACTTTCTTTTGTGATTGTTAACTTTCTCTTGAAATAATTACTTCCTTATGATCATTTTGATGGAACATTAAATTTACAGAAAATATCTATATTACAATGTAATAGATTTTATTATTTATTAACTTGAATTTCACTTTTATATATAGTGTTAACATTGATAGTTATTTGATTAACTAGGGAAATTTTGAGGAATCTGAATCTTTTAATCACTAAATATATTTGATGATAAGAGAAATTATTTATTAATTAAATGAATTATTTGATATATGATGAATGATTTTTATAGGCACAACATCGGTGGGTCCTAGTTATGGATAACCCCTTGATGCATTAGTAGTCTCAGGAGATGAAATTAGTTGGAGAAAAACCCTTCACATTTGTTTCTATAGAGAATATACTTGTATGATATGAGTTGGGGATTGGTTAATGTGAGCCCCTAGATACATAAATATTTTCCTAAGATGAATCATTTGTCCAAATCATAGTAGTTTAAAATTTCTTGATAATTGATCTTGATGGTTAATATATTATTAACCTAGGAAACATGGATTCTAAGAAATAAAAATTTCCTTCTTTTCAGTTATAATTATCCATGGGTTATTTGTTTGATCTTATCTATGGATGAATTTTATTCTCAATTCAATGGTTAAATGGAAAGTGTTTTTTTATTTTCCTTGAAATTTTTTTCCTTATATAGTTATTTGAATGGAATGTGCTTCTATTTATTATATAGACATCTTGATTTTGACATGAAAAGTTATTTTAATGACATGCGTTTCTAGTTATTACCTATCCATATTGTATATTCCTTTTCCAGTTATTTAAATAGAATATTCTTTTAGTTATTTACATTTAAATATTATCTACTAACCTCTTTCCTAGTTATTGATTACATGGCATGTTGTCTCAGTTATTTGTCTTTCCATATTATTTATTATCATTGGTTTGTTAATTATTTTACCATACTTACCCTTAATATAAATTTGATATAATCCATATTATGTTTCCTTTTCCTAGTATTCCATAAAATGTACCATGAATTATAATAAAAGATTTTATAAGTGGTAAAAATTGATCAAATAAAGGAAAAAAATTACGTTGTAATATTTATATTAAATTTTAATATAATACTATTGTATGTATTTAGTTTACAAAAATACAATACTTCTATGTGCTATGGTATGAAATTTACTGGTATCTTATATCAGTGTAATGGTAGATCAACAAAAGCTTTTAGATTTTTGTGTTTGGGTTTCTACAATTTATATCCAAGCAAGTTTAGCAGAATCATTGGGAACTAGATTTCAGAAAACATAGACTAGAGAACATAACCGTTGCATATAATTTGAGGATATGTATAGAAGGAAATCCTAATGTTTTGATAAGATAGTGACTATGTGGTCTATACTAGAAATACATCCTTATTTGGATAGTATCACCAGTTTAGGATTTTAGGATTAGAGATAGGTTCTTTGTTTTAAATATCAATTTTTCAGTTTTATATAATTAAATTCTATGAATATTAAGGAAATTTCAGATAAATTTATGGAAAGTATATGTTATAGTAGGAAATTAATTATAGAAATAATGAATTTACATTTTATAGACATAATTTTAATGGTATTGATACCATTATGTATAATATATTAATCAATGACATTATAATAATATTCAAATTAAATTATTAGAGTTAAAAAATAGTTTTATTTAAAACCATTGTAAAAAAAATATTTAATGACTAAATTTCAAGGATTTCCATCATATTTATTTAGAAAATTATATTAATATTGTTTTAGAAGATGGAAAAACATTATTACAGGAGAAAAATCATGATGTATGGAATGTCAGTGGGACTTAAACCCATGACCAAAGCACGATATGAGTTTATTACCAACCAATGACCTATGTGATGTCTTGGTTAAGGTGTAAGTATTTTAAGTTAAACCATTTGATGAATACATATTAATAATGAACTATTAGTGTGTCTTTTTAGGTTTATATATTAATGTATTAACCATATTGTATTTAGCGAATAGTTAAAGATAAATGGAAATACTTGTCATTATTTTATGCGTCGTACAATCCGTTAAACATGTATTTTAGTGCTTTAGGAATCATATTATATTTTTGGATATAAATTTCATAAATTAAGGGAAGGATTATAATTTTATAAAGCACAACCAAGAGATGAAATGTTTCATATGATATTGAAACATATATAGTAATTATATTTCCCTATATTTGTGGTTAATAGAATAATTCCTCAACATTTGGAAACGTATATTAAAACATAATGTTATCATAATACTTTAATTTGTGTTCAACTGATGGTCTTATAAATCATCACATATTTATAACATTGAGACCCTCAAATTTATATTGATCATTCAATTGTTTGTGACCAATAAACTCATTTAATCCATATAAATATTTATTGTTTCCCTATAAGTCAACATTTTCACTTTCCATTGATGTTATTATACATAGAAACCTCATCATATGTTCATACTTGTGACCTTTTAACTTTAAATTTCCTATTTATTAGAGGATTTTTTATAACCCTTATAAAATTATTAGAATTAATCATATGAAATATCAAATGATCTATTTCCAAGATCATGTTTAAATTTTGAGGATACAATTTATTTATGGTGGGCAGAATGTAACACCCTGAAAATTTCATAAGAATAAATTTTCTATAATAGAGACTTTATGGTATATATAATATTTGAAATAAATTTAATATACTATATACCTTGATATATATAAAATACTAAGATATTCTTCATCAAATAAAATGAGTTTATTTGATTTCTTATATTTCACGCAAGACTGAGTTTTACCAATCAACAATATATTGTAAAAATATTATTTTTTAATATAATATGACTTAACCAATAAATTAAAATTTGGGATTATGAATAGTATTAACTAAATTATGATAATATATATATTATATCCAATAATTTGTTTTTACATTCGTCCAATATATTTTATATTCATAAAATAAGGGAAAACCTTATATTACATATAAACACCTATGTTTTTTTAAAAGAAATTTTACCACATTCTAATGGATAAAATATTATAAATATAAGTTTGGAATGTTATATAATTTTTTTAATGTATAAAATAATTCATTTTTTAAAGTGTAACATAAAATTTATCTTTGGGAGAATGTTTGGTATTTCTTGAGCAGTTTCATTTTTGATAAATAGTGAAAATTACAGATTTTTATTTCAATTTTTTTCATAAATTTTTTTATAAGGTTAAATTAGTTTTATGATTGATTTTATAGTTGAATATTATCACTTATATGAATATACATTCAATTATGTTAATAGGAATCAATTTCACTTTGAAATAAGATATAAAAACATAACAAAATTTTGAACTTTTTTACCTTAAAACCTGCATTATCATCCCATATACAGGATTAATTTTAAATTAGTTTCTAACATTTATGTAATTTGAATTTTGAAAAATGAATTAAATATTTAGAATAATAATAATTTATAATGTATAATATGGTCAATTTAGTTTTTTTACCAATAATATTAGTGAAAGTGAATAAAATTAATTACATCAATTAAGAGGAAAATTACCATAATAATGAACTGATCCATAATCTAAATGACAAAAATGACATTTAAATGTGTAAAAAAAGATTTTATGTTCATATTTAGAACCTATAATCCATTTTATTATAATTTTACCATAATTGGATCCACATAACATAGGGAAAACATAGTTGGAAATCCCTTTTTAAAAAGTTACAAGAATGCCACTCCTCCTCCACTATAAAAAGGCACTCATCCCTCACACATATTCACAAATATAAAGAACTTTATCGAAATTAAAGTATTTATAAATAATATAATAAAATATCTCCCCTCATTCTATAAGACTCATACTGGTTAGGATTCCTATTAATGAAGTCTTTTGGTATAATCCAACAAGAGATACCTGAATAAGAGGTAACGTTCTTCAATGATCTGTTTTGTTTCACTTACTCTTACACCCCTTAAATTATTCTTATATAATTAATATATAATAAAATAGGTATCCTAAATATAATTTAATATTATTATTCTAATATTTTTGCCTAAAAATTCACACATCTATAATATGGGATACACAATCATCGTTCGTGTGTACGATGAACTACCACCTCACGAACTGATATCGTTAGGTTTTCCATTACCACCTTTCAAGGTTGTAATAATGATGAATATATAATTTATATATATGTTACATATGATATATATGATATATACAATAATTATGTTTTATTTATGCCTTTTTAATTATTATATAAATCATACCTCCATGCTTTCCTTTTTATGGTAATACAATTACATTGTTTGTAGTTGTCTGGACTACCGCCTCAAAGTGATGTGATTCATTGAAAATATACATTGAACATACAAAGGATGATTTTAGTTAAAATATGTCACATATAAGACATAAAAATGATACTATAATTATTATATAATTATATATATTATTTACTTGTCATTCTTTTAAATATTATAAATAAATGGAAGTACCGGTCACACACACGTACGACCTACCATCTCCATGAAAATTTCATTTTATTTCTTATCTCCAAATATTATCTATTATTATAAATAAATATAATATATATATATATTAAAACTACATAATATTTTAAATTATGGAGATGATTAAATCATGATTGATTCATGAAGAACAACAACCAAAAGTCAAAACATTCTAAAAAAACTAAGCAATTGACTCCCGAAATAATGAATATAATGAAAGATTATTTACAAACAAGTTATATTATATTTTAATAAGATAATATATTATATTATAAATATGAGCATGGTTCTTTTCTAAGTTATTAAAATGTTTAAAATCATTATATAGTAGGATAAAAGATTTTCAGCAAAACAAATGCAAGGTAGGGGATTTCTATCTCACTTTTACTTCCATCAAACATAAAAAATTTTCACAACATATATATTTTTGTGTGGATTATATACTAAAAATATTTCATTTAATATCATGAATAAATCATATTTCATGTTATTTTTTTAATTTTAATTTTCTCATCGAAGGCGTTTTACATTGAAATTACCACGTGGTAAAAGTTATGTTTTTAATCACACTTTCTTTTATGTTTGTTATTTTTTTATTGGAAGAATCACATCCTTATTATAATTTTTTTATGTATTACATTTATATTACATATTTATATTCTCATGTAATGGATATTATTAATTCAAAAACCAGATATCATTTTTACATACGTTGTTCACTTCAATAATTATTTAATTATCTGAGGAAATTTTGATAAATATGTATCTTTTATTCAATAAAAATATTTAATGATAAGAAAAATTGTTAATTAATTACATAGATTATTAAATATATTAGTAATGATTTGGATAGGTATGAAACTGGTTGGTCCTGAAGAAAAATATCCCCTTGATGCATTTTTAGTCTCATATGAAGAAATTTTTAGGCAACAAACCCTTCACATTGGTTTCCAAATTGAATAGACTAGTATTATATGTGTTGGGTACCGATTAATGTAAGAACCTAAATAAATAGTTAGTCTCATGAGATGAGTCATTTAACCAAATAAGATTAGTTTAAACTATCTTGAGAATAGATCTTGATGGTAAATGTACCATGTACATATGAAACATGGAGTCTAATAAATAATTATTACATTTATTTTAGTTATTACTATCCATGATATTTTTGTATTTGAAATTAACTATTAATATATTTCATTATCATTTCATTGATTAAATTTAATTTGTTTGAACTATATTCCTTTCCATTTTGATTATTCATTTTCAGTTTATTTTAATTTCATATGTTTCCATATATTAACTCTCCATATTGATTATGCCTTATCAAGTTATTTGAATGGAATTTTGTTCCAGTTATTACATTTCCATATTGTTTAAGAATTATCTAGTTATTAAAATGACATGTATTTTTTGTTTTTTACCGTGCTATATTATCTAATCAATTTCTTCTTAGTTATTGATTAAATTTAATGTGTTTTCACTTATTTACCTATACATATTGATTATTCTAATTGATTAAATATCTATTTGACTATAATAACCCTTAACAATCATTTGAACTCACCCTTATTATGGTTGTTTTTCCATATAATTCCACCAAATGTACTAAATATATGAAAGTATTTTCTAAGTGAGAATAAATTTATATTCAAAAGAAAAAAATTATGTTGTAATTTGTGAAATCATTTATAATACAAGACTAATTATTGTATCTTTTTTACCAAGAATACTAAACTATTATGTTCTTTGGGACATGATTTACTTATATATTATTCTAATATAATGGTAGAATAACATCAGCTCTAGGATTTAGGGGTTCAAGTCACTAATGATTTCCTAGGTTCATCATTGGTGAAAAAATTTATAATTTTTGGAATTACACAATCGAATAACTTTTACATCAATATGGGGTTGATTTTGGATTTTTTGTCATATATCATTTCTAAAACAATGATCAAGATAAAGTGTAAAATAAAGAAGAAAAAAATAAATTCTTTAAAATAATATCTAACCCAAAAAAAAATTATAATTTTAGACCAAATAATTCATTGTGGACATTCTATAGTTCATTTAAAACTCAATGTAAAATGTATTGTTATTGTGATATATTTATAAAGATATATCAACTCCCTATTAAGATGGACCACTATGATAATTGGGATATAAAAAATCAATTATTCCCTTTTAGGTGTTTGATCCAAGGGAGACTATATATTCATGATTTTAATAAATACTGTGAGATACCCAATAGATTTTAATAATATATAAGGAAATAACTAATGATAACTATAAAATTCAAATCTTCCACCATATGATCCATTTGGTGAGAAGGCATTTTTTAGAATAAAAGGATAATGTTTCACCTTGTTAAGATTTGTTACTACTAGGTTTTCCTATACACTAATACCTATATAAATCCTTTTTTATTTATGTAAAATGAAAATAAAGGTACCTAATTGAAATTAATTTCAATTGGGGAGTGTTTGAAGGGATTATATGAAAACATTATAGAGTCCTTAATAAAGGATCACTGACTTTAGGAAGCCATATATCCATAAAACCATCAGGCTCTATCCACCAGTTTCATACATAATATCTATATTCTTTTTATTGGGGACATAGTAAATTTTATGTTGGGTGTTAAATAATTTGTTCTATTAGTTATGACTCTTTTAGGTTAAAAATTCCATAAAATAATAATTTCATTATTTTTTTGTGTTTATTCTACATTTTTTAGTCATTATTATTCTTAAATACTCTTGTGATGAGGATATGTAATTATTGAAATTATTGGAAATGCATATATAATATCACTATTAAAAATTTATAACAAAATTATAGTGAAATATAATATCCCGTATCATGAGTATTTTTTTATAAAAGACTATAAACCAAAATTAATCTATTTAAATGCTCTAAAGGTCAAATAAATGAAAAATTCTTAATTTTTAACAGTCAAGCGGAAAATTTAATAATTCGAATATATCTATAAACATAGAATTGTAATTAGTGTGAAATTATTTGCAAATATAAACAATAGGTTTTGTAACAACTATTTAGATTTTTAAAAAGTATGATATGGTTATATTAATGAACAAACCATCGAAAAAAGTTTCTTCAATAAATTTGTGTGCCAATACCACATTCTGATGGCAATAAATTGGATCCTTGGTCACATCATTTGGTTATTTTTAAAGGAGTCATGATCAACCATTTTAGAGTGTATTATTGTTATTTATTCATCATCGATGTATTGGGGGTCCCTATCTTCTTAGAAAGACAAAAGATAACGGTGGAATTCCATACGATCCTCCTCTACCTCACCATAGTTTACTAATTATTCGACAATAATAGTGAGGGTGATACATATTTATCAAGGGAGTTCGACTATAACATTTAACAACATTTTTTGTATTTTTTTATTTATAACATTTCAACCAAGTGTATCTCTATGTTTTTAATAATTTAATGATTTTATTTTTTTATTATTTAATAAAATTATGGTTTTTATAATTGATTAGTTTGATTTTATGAGTGCATGAATTATATTTTTTAGACAAGAAAACATAGTAGTAATTTTATTTCCAACTCATTATATATATAAATGTGAATATATATCCCTAATATGAAATATATGGTCATGTTCCGGTCATAATGGTTTTTATTTCATGGGTTAGTTCTATATGATTTAATTCAAAGACATAGAGGAAAATAAAGATCTTGGTAAATCTTTAACCTATGTAATCAAAATACATAATATGTACATAATAATGATGAACTTGGCATATTTTATAGTAATCATTAAATTATCACCATGGTACAACTCTCTTGAATCCTGATTATTTTGGGAAGTTCACAATTTTAATTCATGTGGTTTTTCTATATTTAGTTTTAAATCGATTTAATAAAACAACGATGGTTTAACTTAATTTGTTAAGAAATATTTGAAAATTAAAACTCTTTAAGTTAAAAACTCTTATAAAGATGACCTAGGGAATGGAAAATATTATAAAATTTCTTTTAAAATCAATTAATTTTATTACTGATGATAAAAAATTCAATTGAAAACATAATCCAACTATAAATATTTATTTAAAAAGATAGTATATTTAAATTATTATTCACAAATATATATTCTCAAAATGATAATATTTCATGGTTATACTGAATCCCAAAAAAGTTTACATCATGAAATAAAATAATGGAATTATCTAATTTTTTCACTGATAAGTTCGTTATGTCAGTAATAGTTGTTGTAAATGAATGTAGAATCAAGAAAATGGAGAACTGCACATGTAGTTATGAATCTTGATGAAATTTATCAATGGATCTAGAATTGTATAAATTATAATTTTTTGAGTAATTTTAAAAATAGGTGATAAACCACTGAAATTAAATTAAATGATCCAAATAATCTCTACAATAAAGATCATTTTCTGTTAGAAGATGATTTAAATTGGGAATATATACATAAATATAATCTTTTCTTATGATAACTTGAAGTGATGTTATAGTGTATTTGGATCAATTTTTACCAAACTATGTACTCTTTGAATCTAAAAATGATATTTTATTTTAACACCTTTTGAATCCAACAATTCATTTGTTCAAGTGTGATTTAGGATATTTTTGTTAATTTATATTTAATATAATATGACTATAATTGAAGATTGTTTTTTCTCATTCCTAAAATGAACTCCTGAAATATTTTCTTATTGAGGGTATACGTTTCATTTTTTATTACTAAAAAACATAACTTCATCAATATTTCTATTAAAAGAATAATTATTTGGAGTCAATTTTGTTTATTATTTATTAAATTTTTAATAATTTTGTTTATATGTCCTTGAATTAATTTTAGGGAAAAATAAACATCAATATTAGATAGATAAATGACTCACATTATATATATTCAGTCTTTTCAAATTTTGATTTTTCCCAAGTATGAAGTCATATGTATTTCATAATTATTATAAGTATACAAGTCTTATGGTTTAACATATCCTACATGTTTTTATACCATAAAATATTTCCTTATGAAAAATAAATTTCCTATATACTTTTCTATCATACCAAAATTTACATCTTTTGATGTTTTCTGTCTTATGTAAATTCCCATTATATACAATTCTTATATATCTTATTATAATTCTTAATTCTTGAAATATGAATCTATAATTATTTTGTATTATTTGATAATTTAATAAAAACAATTATGATATTATGGGCTTTGTTATGTTATGATAATTCATATAACGTGAAATTAATATCTTACACATTGATTATATGCTACAGAAAGTATGTATCTTATGAAAACAATCTTACTATTTTCATATCGTACAATGTTTTTATCTTAGAAAAATTTATATTCTTGTGTGATTTTTTAAATTTAAAGTCACTATTATGTGTTACCGTCATATATATATTTTCAGAAAGAAACTTACATGAAAATTTATTCAAATGTGAATACAAATTTCACTCATATGTATAATCATTAGTATATGGAATCCCACCTTTAAATTTATATTTATATTTATTTTATATCCATCATAAATAAAATATTGTAGAATTTTATATTTTAGATTCAAAAAGTAATTTGGAATATCAATTTTTATTTCATATGAATTATTTGGGGAACAAAAAGTTTTCAAATCATAATTATATATTTCATTTATTAATATAATTAATTATTGGTTCATGTATAATTATTATGGCTACACTATACATACTTTTATTAATATTTTAAATGGTATCGATATCATTTAAAAAGAAATGTATTTTAAATATTATTTTTTCACGTTTATGAAATAAATACACATAATGGTCCTATGAAATTAAAAATTAAATATCTTGAACAACTCTAAAGTATTTGATAATAATAGAGCTAAAATGTTTCCTCTTTCCTTGAGAAATAAAATATACAATGTTATAAATATTCACATTGTTATTACTGATGCATATAATTTTTAAATATATCATGCATGATGAAACTCTATAAATAGAGTTTGAAATAACAAGTGAATTTTTTTTATTCAAGGATTCAAAAAATCTATGGTGATATATTTTGTTTAAAATAAAAAACATATTTTTTATACACACCAATATGTTTTACAGATTTTAGATCTTCACTACATCACCCTTAAATATAATTAATCATAAAATACCTGGACTGCTAAAATGATAAAGCTACCAAAACATCCATTTCTTCCTTGATTAACTTTGGTTATAAAGCTCTGCATTCTTCTAAGATTTTTTGTGTGGATTATTTTAAGTTTACAAATTTTTATTAAATATTATAACTTTAATATCGTGTTATAATACTCATAAAAAGTTATATATAGGGTTTTTTATCTAAATAAAACTTTCAGGAACTATTTGGGGTTATGTATCCCGGTATAAAAAGTAAGGAATTATTATAGTTTCACCTCTAAGGGGTAGAATGAAAGGTTATTTGGGTTGTTACTTTTTGTGTAAAAAAGATATTTAGAATGAGTTTCAAATCCACTTTAAAATTTTGGCCACATTATCATGGGTTTATTAATATCCTGTTGAAAGTGTTATGAGTAGAAGTAGGATAAAGTTTATCTGAACTACTATTAAAATTCATTATTCTCTTAATTTTTAATTTAATCTATTAAAATATTTATATCTCTTATTTTTTTTGAAAATTTTATTAACTAGAAAATTAACCCCCATATTTACCATTTTACAATTATTATATATGGGGAAAAATTGGTATCAAATAATTTTATTTGAAGGATGTTTATATATATATATAATTACAATAATATATTATACATAGCTGTCTAAGGAAAATATCTATTGATATGGAATGAACAAGTAATAAAGATGGATGGGTTCTCAAAAAACCTAAATTATTTTATTGAACCAAATATGGATACTGAATGGATTAAATGGAATCTTTTATTATGAATATTAGTATTTATTATTGTTCTATTATAGAAAAACATCTCTTTACTTGAAACTTATCCAGACATATTGAGTGCTAATGTTTCTATTTCATTTGTCTTGATTTATAAGATGATAAATATTTCTTATTGTGTAATGAGTAGAAATATATATTAATTTATTAGCATAATACATTTTCCTTAATATATATTATTATATATGTAAAAGATTATGGATGATATAATTTTTAGAGAACTAAAATGTCCAAGTTTAGGGATGTTTGGTTTTAGAGAAACTATGGATAAGACTATTTTTATTGAAAGTGTTTTTATAGATTTAACAAATAAATGGAATGGAAAAAATATTTTTACCAATGAAAATTATAATTTAAAACAATATAATATATATTAACTAATGAAATTATTATATCTATATATACATGAACTCAGAAAGTTTTCCATTGAAGAGTCTACAAAAGGGGAAGAAATTACTTTCAAATATAATATGAATTTTTATACACACTCATATACCTGTGAGTTGTAGGGAAATGAGAATGATGAATATTTTCATGTATCTAAAGGATTATAAAAAATAAAATGATATGATATTTGTGGAGGAATAAAAGATACTAACTTAGAGATTCTTATAAACTAAAAAGGAATCGTAAGGTTATTTCCAATGATGTTTCAAAAGTAACTGGATTTGAATAAAAGAAAAAATTCATAGAAAAACTAATTTACCTAGGTCAAAGGAATAAAATAAGATAAAAAATACAAACAATTATGAAAATAGTGTACTTATAGTTATATAGAGTTCTACCGAGGGCTCTGATTCAAGTGAATAATCTGGTTCGAAATAGAAATTTGAAAATATTTGCTTGATGGATTGTTTAAATTTGGTCAGTGAAATCATATTCAGAATATTCCATATTTAAATCTATAAAACCATAATTTTATGATTTTTATGTTGAAATAAATATATTGAAAAATTATTTTTTTAGATAATTTATGTTTGATAAATAACTCAAGAATAAACATAAGAAACTTGCTAAGAGAAACAATATCACTCATGAAGAAAAATAAAATATAATTAATATTTCTTTTATTACAATAAGAAGATTTTAAATATTTATAAATTATTCCTAAGGGTAACCATGTGATTCTCCAGACCCATACTCCCATGTTTGGGACTATAAATACATCGTTTTCATACTCTCATTGATTCATAGGGTAATATACTAGATGAAAATAACATTAATTATAAAATAAATAATCAATATTTTATCTCTTCTACCCTCAATATATTTTTACGTTTATAGATTTATAAATGTAAGACACATCATTATATAATAAATCCAATCAGTAAATAAAGAACTAATTAATTTATATAATGTTATCATCATCTCCCAAAATATTTTTTCTAGACATCTCATCCTTATAAATATATAATGTGTAATAATTTATTATTAAAATTGTTAATATAAAAAATAAAAAATAGTGTAATCAAACACCCAATAATGGAAATATATAACATTATATTTAAAAATGTAAGCACGTCATAAAAAATGTAGAATGAATAAATTATCAGAATAATATCATTATCAACTGAAATTGATAGCATGCTATATCTATGATAATAAATGAAATAATAGATGAAAATAAATTATGATAACATAATGATTAAATTAATAAAACTATACATCAAAAATAATGTAATTTCCTCGATCTAACATATTTTATTTATATGGGGGACATATAATCAAAAACCCATGTAGTTTTGTCTCATCAGACTTTTTGAAGACATAAAGAGTTGGATTATTTTGCACTCTAATTTAAATAACAAAAAAATTTAATATATATTAGAGGATATATAATGAAAAATAAATCCTAATAATATAAATACTATTGAATTTAACAATTATAATGGATGTGGAAACATAAATGTCTTTTTATAATTTTTTTAAACATTGTTAAAAAATATGATGTTACTGGTCACTTCCCAAAGTCTTTTTCAAAAGGTTTATCAAATAATCATCGAAAAAAATTACATTAAAAATAATCATAAATAATAGGGCCATATAAATACATAAAATTTATATTGGATAAATGTGGATTGGAAGAAAATACATATTAAAGTGATTGGAAAACACTTTTTCATAATTTGAAAAATACATTTATTGAGAACCCACATCATAAAAATAGTTATAAAAAATTCAATATTTTAATAATTAATTTTAATAGAGGGGAATATAAAAGACAATATAATAAAATATTACAGATTAATAATTCTATCATTGAATAACAATGTTCAAGGTAAAACATGTAACTTAATGAATTGAACGTTGAGTTATCAAAATCCCTTGCATTTTCATTAGGGTATAAATGAATTGAAAAAGTAATTAAGAGATTGAGTGGAATTGAAATTTATAATATAAAAATTTATTAAAGATATAATAATTCCCTTGGGAGATAGTTATAATATTTATAAGGGATACATAATTCACAATATCAAACAAGTATCATGTAATTGAAAATAGGGATGAGTAACCCTTACATTTTGAGTGGCATCAAAACCTCTGGTAAGAGAGAGGTATTTAAATTGAACATAAAATACAAGAATTAATATTTATTTGATGATATTATATCTCAAATATGTCTTATATACATAATATTAATGAAATTTGGAGTGTAATACTAAACATGTCTCAGAGAGTGGAATTTGAGAAGGGAACTTTTACCTTAATCCCGATTCATTCCAAACCTGCACCAAATGTTCAAAATAATTAAAATAATCTTATTAAATACATATAAAATAACATAACTTATATATAGACCCATTTATACTCATCATTTATAATATTTATATGCATATATATGTCTTAGTTTTTACATATTTTCAGTATCATGTTTTTCTGATATTGATCTTTTGTACTAGTTCCCTATGAGCTATGTCACAATTCATTGTTCTTATAAATTCTATTACTATTTTATTCATGAATTTAGTGTAATATATGTACCTAGATAGTATATAAATATATAATTTAGTTCCATGGTATTTTTGATTAATATCAATAAAGATGGATTTGGTGATGATCGTGCTCTAATAACTCTTAAGGAATTAAAACTGTTTTCATAATTAATGAGTTTAATGACATGTTACAATGAAAAGACCAAAAAAATAATTTTTTACTTTTTTATATCATCCATTATCATAATTTCTCAAATGGGCGGTTAAAGCGACCCAAACGGGAACATACCCAAATTAAGGCCTAATTATGGGGTGATTTATTTGAAAAAATGTCATCCTAGAAGAATAATAATGGTATTACTTATTTTTTAGTAGTGTGATATGTCCAAATTTGATTTGATTATAAGAATTATATAGTTTACATAAAGTAATTACATAGAATGGAGAAATCAGTTTTCTCTAAGTTTGGTTATTAAAGACGGTTAATTTTATAAAAGTTGTATATTATTCATAAGATGAATATATTTTTCAGTTGTTATTAAAATCAATAGTTATTTAAAAATAATATTTATACTTTAAACCCATTCTTAAAACTATTCACTAAAGGTGGTATTTAATGATAGAATCCATCATTCTAGGGAGGTGGTAGTCCACATATACTCAGGGATGACGATTTAGTTTTCATATAATATGATAAAGGAGTTATATGCTTTGGATGTGTTGAATATTAAATTTGTTATAAATATAATAATTATATATTAACATCTCTGTTTCGACCATAATTTATAGGTGGTGAAGGAATGTGCACACATTACTTCTTGGAGGAAGTAGTCTTCACATACTCATGATTGAAATTTTAATTTATAGTTAAGGAAATGAGGGAAGTAGTTAATACTTGTACCAAAATTATAATTGCAAATCAGTATACTAATTATTGTAAAGTTATTATTATAATATGGTGCAATAGAATTTGTGGAAGAAGAAGCTCAAGAAATTAAATTGAAATGATAAAGATACAGCTAGTAATGTATACATTACTTCATAGATTATCTCCTTTATAAAGGTTGTTAAGACTATAAGGGATCATAATTTGTGAAGAAAAACAACTATTTAAGGATGAATAAAATATTAATTATGGTTTTTGTTTGTGTTGGGAAAGTATTATGTGAGTTTCGGTGTGAGGTTAATTTATGTGAGTATATTCCACTTTATAATTGAAAAAGATGACATTTTTGTTAATACTCATAAATTTTTAAAAATGGGAACACACTCTAAATAATGATATGTTTAGGAATAATTCCTGTATCATCAGAAGTGTGGAAGATTGAAAATATGTTTCTTAGGGAAAAATAACTAGATTTAATTTTTTTCAAAGTAGATACGTTTGTAACTCATGTCACATTTGAGATAAGAAAAAAATAAGTCATGGAATAAAAAACACTAGGATCTTGGATAAAAACGTATTAAAAAAATTCCAAAGTTGATGGTTTAGGAAACGTAGAAATTCTAAAAATAAAATATTTTTATTTTTTTTCAATATTCTAGAAATGAAATATGGTTAGTGGAAGGCACAAGAAAGTTAAAATCCAATCCACCAAACCACTTTAATTTATTCACTACAATCATTATGGGCTGATGAGACATAAATCAACAAAAGGAATTTTTTAATTTGACACTTCTATTGATGATTTCATTTTAATGACCAAACTAATGTTTATGAATCATATATCATAGGTCATAGAATTTTTTTTACTTTTTTAAGGGATGTTGGAAGATAAATGAGTGTGTATAAATTGAAGCTGAGAAATGACAACCAAAAGGATTACAGAAGCAATGTTTTTGTATCCAATATAAGGAAACATGAAATCAAAAAAATAATATAGTGCTCCAAAAAATCCTAAATAAATTTTATTAGAATAAAGGAAAAATATAAGTTTTATAGAAATAGGAATAACTATGCTGCATGAATATAAATATTCTACATTTTTTTGGAGAGAGATTTTATTTTCTACTACTGTACATATACAAAAAAGAAATTTGTTGTCGAAAATTTGTAAAAATTAAATAAAATAATATGTGGTATAAGAATCAAATTTGTAAAATATTTTAATGTATTTGGTAGTACATTCCTCTTTAAAATCAAAGATCAAAATACTAAAATATTTTATGAAAAATACAAGGATGTATTATTCATGGGATATTCACCAAATAGAAGAAGTTATAAATACTGGAATAAATGTTTACAAAATTTTATTGGCTCATATAAAGTGAATTTTATTGAAATACATATTTTATTCCAAAATATATGGAAAATGTTACATGATAAAAAGTGTTAAAATCTAAGGAAAAACAAAAATAGTGAATATAAATGTGAGCCAAAACATGTACAAGAAGATTCAGATGAATCATGTGATGAAGAAAGTGAGATCCGAAAAAATATCTGAAGTTTTATACACTATAGAAACATGATGAATCAAAACAATTCCTTGGAAATTATAAATATCATTTTCAAAAAAGAAGGATGATGAGGTTAGGGAATTAGACAACACTAATCTATGAAGTTGAACCAGAATCCATTTTTAAGGTAGTTCAACATAAATATTAAAATGATTCCTTTAATGATGAGTTAGAATATATTAAAAATAATAACACCATTTTATTTTCTCCATGAATTGATGTAATTCATGTTATTTAAAAAATTGGGTGTTTAGAAATAATCTAAATGAAAAAGTCAATATTTAAAGAAAAGATATTCGGATTATATTCAAAGGATTCTAAAAAAGGTAAGGTTTAGATTTTGAAGAAACAATTTCCCTCATTGTGATGTTGGAAACTATAATAAGTTTCTAGGAAGTTATTTCACATATCTATTATAAGGTTCATCAGATGGATGTCAATTTGGGTTTTATAAATGGAAGAGTTAAAGAAGAAGTTTACAATGTTAAACATTGTGGGTTTCTACTTGATAAATATAAAACCATGGTGTATAAGTCAAAGGAATATTTTTATAGAATGAAACTAGACACTTGAGAATTATTCTTCAAAATTGAAAATTACTTGAATAAATTGTGATTTATTATAGTAAAAGATAGAAAAAACATATATTTAAAGTTAATGAACTCACATACCATGATTTTTATTCTTTATGTTGATGAAATAGATTTTTAATGGGATAGTGATTTTGATTTCAATGTTTTTTTTAAGAAATAATGAAATTTGTTTAAAAGTAAATGGTTAGATAATTAACATTGTTTTAAGTCCTATATGTTCAAAAATATTAATTATATATCATTATATAATAAGAAAACTATTTTAGAGAGTTATAAAATTTTCTCATAGAGGATTCCAAATAATTATCTTCTCCAATTTCTGTTGGCATGATGTTGAGTAAAGACGAATCTATGAAATGTGTTAATCAAAAAAACTTCTAGAAGTCGATAGAAAACATTATTTATCTTACATCTTTAATGAAGATAAACTATTTTTATTCTCTTAGTCTATGTTTATGATATCAATGTGATGCTAAATAATGGAACATTTTTAAATCATAAAGAAGTCTCAGATACATTATAGAAACATCTTCTTAGGGGATTATATATAAAATATGTTTGAATAAAAACTTGGTTTGATACATTAATTTTGATTTGGTAAGAGATTATAATGATAAAGAATCACTATATAGAGGAATTTTTCAAGGTGTGAATATTTAGTGAATTCGATTAGTAAGAAAAAATGATCATTGACATAGAATAAATAATAAGAATTTGTTTTATCCACCCATTATTGTATATAAATGATATGGATTAAAGTTCAGCTGGAAAATTTGAAGGTGAATGTTTCTAAATAATTGATGATTTTTTGTGATAATCAAAGTGAGGTCGGTATTTATACAAATCCTTTAAAATATTCAATATCAAAAAGAATTGATATTTAGTATTACATAATAAAAAAGAATTTTTATTGTAGAGACGTTATAATTGTGTATCTTTTGAAAATATTTCAAATTTTTTATGTTTTCTCCAAGATATTCTAAAATAATATTTTTTAAATTGACGCTACAAATTCATGTTTAGTCTCTGACAATGTCATCCAAAACTATGTAAGGAAACTACCTCACTAAGATTTGGATTATATTTTCAATGTGGAGAGAAAGTAAAACCCTTTTTAAGAGTGAGATTATATTCAAATATTTCTATACAAATATAAAGCTATGGTTGTAAAAAAAGGTGAATAAAAGAAGAGAGAAAAAATTAATAGGGGGTTTTTCTTAAATTGGAAAAAAATAACTATGTGACAAAAGTATTTTAAAAAAATTATTTATCACTATTGTGTCAGGACATTCCCTTTGATAAAGAATTTTATTTCATAAAAGTTTAAATGTTTTAGTTATTAAAGGTTGTTTGTGAATGTTGGAAATAAATTCATAGGGGAAGATAGGAGACCTATTTTAGTGTTTTCATAAAAAAAATAATGTCTTTGTTGAAAAATTATTTTTCTAAGTATGTTTTTTTAAATTGGAGAGAAATTGTTATTGGTATTTATAAATTTTTTGGTTATGATGTCACTGGAGGAGCTAAGGATATTTATGTAAAGTTTCTAAGAGAATTTCTTATCAATGTTAGATCTTTCCAATTCATTATTTAAAATTTTCAACATTATAGAAAACCTCCGGATCCGTGATGTTTTTATTAAAATATATAAATTCACATTATAACCTGATAAACATCAAATGATAGAGATTTATGTATATAGTTTCTAGAAAAATATTACTCGATTTACTTTACTGGGAAAAGATCACCAAATATAGAGCGCTTAACACTATTATCCTAGCATAATAAGATCACATAAAGATGTTTCTATAGGACATGAAATCACAAAATTCTTAATAGACTAGAGGCTACCAAACAGTATTCATTGGAAGCCGTTTTAGAGATAAGTTTTTTAAAAGTTCATGTGCTTATAAAATATATAACAATAAACCAGAGAAACTAGGGTTGATGTTTCTAGAAAATGATTTCTTAGAAGATTATACTAGAACACTTGACACAGATAACCAGATAAATGATAGAAAGAAGTCATCATTCAGAGTTTTGTATAAGTATTAAAAATATGAAAAAATTATCAATTCTGATTAAAGAAATGTAAATGGAAAGATATAAAAAAATTGAGAATTCATAATTTGAGTTTTTACCTATGTAAAAATAAAGGGGGAGAAATAAAGGTTTTAGATAAATACAAAAAGTTAAGGAAAACCAAGAACAATAATGAAGAGAGAATTTTAATGTTACTATAATTTTTAGAGGTTTCAATAATATATTCAATTGTCTTCAAGGTATTAATATTACTTGATAGTAGATGATGAAGTCTTAAGAAGTAATGTTTATATGAAGTTAATGTAGAAAATATTATTATTATAGAATGTTTTAAGAGAGATATAGTTGTCTACTACTAAAGGATTACTAATTGACCAAGTCCATTATATAATGAACCATTATATGTAAATTGATAAAAATTTATATTATTCTGACATTTGTAAAGTACATCATACAAATTATTCGTAAGAATAGAACCAGTAAAAAAAAGTTTAGGTTGGATGAGTTTTTAGATAAAATTGGATGAATTTGTTCTTGTAATTTTCTTAGAGAAATATTTCAAAATATTGTTTTTGAATTTATTTACATAGTTTTGAAAATCCCATAAGAATAATTTTGTTTTTCTATTTTTTAATTTTTTTTTATCCGACACTAATATGTAAAAATTGTTTAAGATCCTTAACACTAAAGACAAGCAAGTTTGAATAAGGTTAGAATTAATAATATTTTCATGAAGATTCATTATCGTTATAGAATAATCTAGAAAGACTATGCTGCTTTAAGAGAATTTTATTTGAGCAATAAATTGAAATTGTTCTCCTTTATTTTTTTACTTTGGGAGAAACCATATAAATTGGCTGAACAGTATGATAGTACGTAATACTGTTAATAAGAAAAAAATTTAAAATTATGATTATTTTGTGTTTGAGTGCGTTCCTAAATGATATTAGATTAATACTATAGAAAAGTATCAAAAATATTTTAGTATAGAGGAATCTGATAGAGAATCCATTCATCTAAATTAGGTATAATATTAGATAGTATTTTAAATAGGGTTTTAAGTGCTTTATTATTGTTAGTCCGACAAAAAAATATCTTTGAAAAGTAATTAATTTTTAGTTAGTTAGAAAATATGTATAAAATTGGATGATATTAGGAACACTAGATTGACACTTACATTATTGGAAAAAAAGATTGAATTTTTTAAAAGAACATATGAGAGATGCTCTTAAAACATTCACATTTTCTATGTTGTCTTAGTTTTTTAAGAAATAATTTTTCAACTAATGAGGTTTAGTATAATCATTCCTATTAAGATATATAAGGATTATAATGGTCATTCCTCAAATTTTTTTAACTTTATTATAATTGATACTTTTTGGGACATATAAGAGTCATTATTGAAAGGATATAGGTTTTCACTCTACGGAAGGAATTTATGAATATTGTGTTCCATAAAATACTTTCATTTAATTTTATTCTTTTGATTTTGTTAGAAAACTTTGATATGGATAAAAATGTAATAGGTTATAGGGGTTAGTTCCTCAGAATTTAAAATTATAATAATTTCACCACTAATTCAGCCCCCCTATTAATTGTATTGAAAATCCTAAGGAATATCAGTATTCATTATTTTTCCAAAGTAGATCATTATTAGAGAATTTATGATACTATTGTAGATGTTACAATATAGTTTTTAAATATTTAATTTCACTTGATGTAGTTTTTATTATGATCCATGAAGATGAATTTGATGATGATCATTTTTGGGTAATTTTAACGAATGAAATGTTTTTTCATAATAATAAGTTTAATGTTAATGTTATAATTATAGATTAACTAAAATTTATTTTTCTTATTTGTACTATATTATAAATTTAACCACATTCCTATAGTCATCAACTAATAGTATTGTTCAAATAGGTGGTTAAACTGACCCATACATGAACATACAATGATTAACAGATGACTATGAGGTGATTTATGTACCAACATAATGTTTTATAAAAAAAATTCCCTTTTTGAATGAATAAATAAATTATTAATTAATGTCGTATTGGAAATCATAGAAACTAATTTAGTTATTTTGGACTATTATAAGTTATATACTATTGTTTTTAAAGGACCATTAATCATCATAACAATTTTTATTCTATCCATTATATAGTGATATAAGGATTAGTATATATTATGGGTTATGATAACTTATAATTGACATAGAGAAATGAAGTGATGACCTTAACCATCAGGGTCATACAATATTTAACCAATTTACCATAGTTTATAGAGGATATAACATTACTTTGATTTTCCATTAACCATGGCCAAGTTGGTATTCAAAAACTAAAGCATGGGTGAATTATTTTCTAAGGGAAGTTCATACTCATCGATATTAAAAACCAAACCATGATCATCAAACCACCCAAAATAAATATTACCATGGCACACAATACCTTTAGGGAATTTACTGGTGTAATAAATTTCTACATATCTAGATCCCACCATTATGATATATTATATTTTTTAAAATAAAATATTGATTATATTAATTATTTCTAATTATTAATTTACAATTATTATATAATAAGTTTAATAAAAATGAATGTTTTATATGATGATTTTTTGGGAAATATATGGTTTCAATAAAGACACTCTTTTTGAGGAATTAATGTATTTTTTAATAAAAAAATATTATAATAAAAAAAATTATAAAAAATATTTATTAAATATAAAAGTTAATATGATTTTATGAAGTCAAATGTCGTTTTTATAAGGATGAAAAATTGTTTTTGTTAGAAATATTTTTCAATAAAAAATTACTATGATTTAAATGTTTACATTATAAAATTTAGAGAATTATTCGAATAAAGTAAATATAATTTTTCAAAATTATCTTTTAAAAAAAATTAGTAATGGATTTTTCATAATTTTAAGTGGAAATTAGATTTTGGGACAAAATTAAATATGGTATAAATATACAATATGTATTGTGAAATAATAAAACACAAAAAGTGATGTAATAAATGATATAAATATTATCAATGAGCAATATTATGTTTCCACAATAAAATAATTTTTTTAATGTTGTTTGACTAATATTATAAATCCTTAATTAATCATCCATAATAAATATTATATTTTAAGGTTTTAAAACCAATTCATTATCAACTTGAATCACATAACCATTATCATATGTATTCTTTCAATGAGTTCTATTCTTGAAATTATAAAATAATTAAATACAACCTTCTTTGTCATAAATAATAGGAAAAAACCAAGGGATGGTTTTTGGATTAGATTAATTTATTATATTGAGTAAAAAACCCTTGTTTAGAAATGTATAATGAATTACACTAAAATTTTCTATATAAACCCACCCAACCTTCTATTCATCTTTACTAAAAATAGTTATATGAATAAGTTACTCTGATATTTCTTCTATTGAGCTCTCCCATTTTTTCTCCCAAATCTTAAGAAGCTCCTCCCAGTCTTTTAGAAGAGCCATCATAAGGCAAGGGATCCTCTCATTCTCCACTTTATTCAAGAAATTATTTAAATTATGACATTTTTTCTAATTTTTATTACTTGGATATGTTTTCACACATCTATAATACTATAATTAAGATTTCTAAGTGATGAAAGTCCCATTTCACTCTCATTTAACCCTCCCTTGAATCTTTTTATACCCCCTTTATCTTTCCAAAACCATCCTGCAATTTTCCTTACTGATCATTTTTATAGTGAATACCCAATCCCATTTCCACTCAAAGGAATTCAACTTATGGAAACATTCCTTGGTTGATTTGGTATTTTAATATATGTAACCAACAATAAATAACCATTTTGTTAAAATTGATGAAATATATCTTTATGTTTTATAATCTATGTGGAACACTTATGTATGTACCTGATATGAAGGTGATTGGTGGGACAATATTTACATAGACCTCCAAATCATAATGTTCGAGTTTTTTACATGAGACTCCATGTATGGTTCATGTGTGGTTATCCGATTCACACAATTTTATGATGTATTGGAATTTTTCCTTGTATAATGCTTATGATGTCATGTTTTATATTGTTTCTACATTTCCATGTTGCCTTTAGGCTACCATGTTATATCGTGTCATGTTGTTCATGATTAAGACTCTCACCACTCCTAGGTTATGTTGATACGACTCCTGGATCACATATACCAATGTACATTTTTTAATTCTTTTTTATTGATGTATCTAGTATTATTTTTAACCCATTTCCTATGTACGTCCCCATGTTATCCCATATAATATTCACGATTAATGGAATACAAGGCCATGTTTATGAGTTTTATAATTTTTTTATCTATATATCAAGATAATATGATATATAACTAATTTTCTATATACACTAGGACTCATAATCTTCTGGGGTTTTGTTTAATGTATCCCCTTGTAATAAATATTCAATTCAGGTGTATTGATTTATGTGTTTTCATAGTTATTATCAGATAAAAGTCTAGTTATTTGTGGGAACTAGGATTATAAAACTCTAATGAAAGCCTTTGGGATAAAAATAAACATTGAAAAAAATAGTGAAATTATGGTAAATAATGGAGTAAGTGGTTTCCAAGAAAACACACCTCTTTCTAGATTCTCTATGTGGATGTGGGTTCTGCATAGCTTGACCAAGGTATATTAACCCCAATAAGTGCGCATTGAGTTGGAATCAGTCAACTCCCGTTCCTTGATTATTTGACTTAATGATAACCTTTTTTGAAACTCCTAGGTTATATGATTTTTTAAATTAAAAATATTTTTATAAACCATTATAAATTGAAAAAAATGTCCCTATACATTTATAACAGGAAGTAGATAATTTATTGCTTATATTGAAACCTAAAAATTCATAGGTTAAATAATATATATATATATATATGAATATTTTATAATTTATCCCTTTAATGTTAATGTTTATATATTTATGTATTTAAGAGTTAAAAAAGTATCATCCCTAATTTTTCCTTTATTTTTAGTCAATAGATAAAAATAATCTATATTTTGTTAATAAACAATTAAAGTGGAAATTGTTGACTTCCAAAATGAAATTCCAAAACCAATAGAAGCTAAAATCATGAAATTTTTGTCAAAAAATTCTCAATTTGATCATGTTTTTAATTTAATCCTGTATTAGGAGGAATTCCCAAATCCACCTAAGAAAGATCTATAAAAATTAAGTCATTTATGAAACAAAGTTATCAAATTTTTTATGGATGTTACAATTTTTAATCACTGATAAATGGATCAAATACATTCAAAACATATTCTCCATCCTTAAATTCTTTGAGAAAAAGAATTTCATACTATATATTTATTATATAGAGGGATAATATGATTAATGGTGTATGATGGTAAAACATTCAAAGAATAAGGAGGCGAAAAAAGTGTTGGAGTGAAAGGAATTCTGAAAATTTTTGTTGATAAATTTTTTTCTCAAACTATCCAAATTTAAATAGAGAGGAATATCCTTACCTCCACGAAATTGGATAATAAATCTATCGAGGAAAATGATGAATAATTCCCAATAATTTCATTATATACCACCAATTTTTTCATTGAATCCCAAGTAGAGTCCACTACTTATTTATTATGATAAATATAAATATCTGAAAGTGCTTGGATAATAAAAAATTTCATAGAGATGTGGAAATTGTTTGATGTTCCCACACAGTAGAAATAGAGATCTAAGAGTATGAAGGGTCTCAAGGGTTTGGAGACAGAAAGCAGAGAATGGATTTTAATTTTCAAAGTGCATCTTATAAATCTCCAGGGCGAAAGAAATTAAAACATCCCACTTTTCAAAATTTTAGGTTGAGGCATATTTAAAATTTCCTAAAAGGGACAAGATAGTTTTTTGGTGCAAGAAGGAAGGACCCCAAGATAGAAATTTCTGATAAGAGAAACCCAAAATGTGAAGGATGAATGGAATTATCCATTAAATGATCGTCCTATAATACAAAGATTTAATTTCAAGGAATAAAGACAATATTTAAATCAATACCCTAAGCATGAGGTTGTTGATGATAATTGATGATAAGAACCACCATGTCCTAGAGAAAAAGGGTGATAATATTCCACCCCAACTTCTATGGTTGATCCATGAAATGATCTGGTGAATGGTTTTCTAGTTATTCATCAATGTATAATGAAAATACTATTTAATTATGGTTTTACACAATATTTTACATCACACAAGTTAAACATAACTATTCAAACACCTCTTAAAAACAAGAAAGTAGAGTTATCAGTAATATTCAAAATGGTGGAATTATTCCAACCCAAGTATATAACTCAAACCTTTTACTTATTTATTTGATAAAATTACGAAAAAAATATATGATAATCCATGTAGAGTACTTTTATCCTATCTTAAATGTGGATTCAAATTCCTGGTATATATCTAACATAAGTTTTTGATAGAAGGAAATCAACCTCTATAAAAAATTACCCTCCAATTCTATAAAAGTGAAAATAATTACGATGAATCACTTTTTCTATAATTTCCTTAAGCATATATATTATTTCCTTATAAGAAAGGGTATCCATCTCAAATTATTGAGACTACAGGAATGATCAACCTTGATAATGTGCCCATTTTAAATGAATATACTGATGTGTTTCTTGAAGTATTTACTAGTCTTCCTCCCAGATGTGAGGTTGTGTTTTCAATAAAATATTTTCTATGGATCATTTCCAATAACATAGAATCCACATAAAATGGCTATTTTGCAACTGGAAGATCTATAGAAGAAACTACAATAGGATATGTATATTGGGTTTATACTCTTGAGTGCTAGACCATGGGGTTCACCCATACATTTCATTTAAATAAAGGATGTGTGAATGTGAAACTTAATTGATTATTGTGAACTCAACAAGATCATGATAAAGAAAATTATCACCTTCCCTAGATATATGATATTTTTAATCCTCTATGTAGATCCGAACACTTCTCCAAGGTGGATTTTTATTGGGTTATTATCAATTACATGTGAATAAGGAGAACATCCCAAAGACTTATTTTTATCAAAGTTATGGGCACTATATATATAGTGATACCATTTTGACTCTATAACTATCAAAAAAATCCTTATGAACACGACGAATAGAGTCTTTAGGGAAAACATTGAAACATTTACAATAATATTTATAAATTATATTCATATCTAATCTTAAAAAAGTAGGAACATAAAGAGAGGTTGAATTATATAATGAAGAATCATAGAGAGGAAAAATTATTTGTGAAATAAAATAGATGAGAGTTTATTATAGAGAAAGTAACTTCCCAAAGAAATGTTATCACTAAGAAAGGGATATATATAGATCCTTAAAAAACAAATTCAATTTATGGAGGGACAAGACTAACATCTTTGATGGAAATCCATGAATTGTTTTGGATTAGTTAGGTATTATCATTGATTTTTTATAAAATTCTCACAATTCTAAATCCCAGTAACCAAGATAACTAAATGGTGTGTGTTTTTTATTCAAAAAGATGAATATTCAGATAGATTTAAAGAGATGAAAAGGAGTCTAATTACTAAACCTTTGCTCACCATAACCTTTACAGGGGAAAGATTTTTGATCTAAAGTGATGCGTCCAAAAAGGTCTAGGATTTTGTATAACTTATATATGAGAATGTGATAGTTTATTCCGCTCAATAATTAAAGATCCATGTGAATAACTAGTCAACACATGGTCTATAATTTTCTATAGGGATATCTATATTAAATATTTTGATACATTATCTCTATGGGGAGAAGTGTGACATATATATTGATCATAAAAGCCTCATAAAAATATTCACACAAATAGGGATGAATATGTTCCAACAGAAGGGGTTAGAGCTGATCAATGATTATGATTTTTTTAATACATTACCATCATTAGAACGTAAACAAAGTTGTATATTCTATGATTAGAAAGGATCCCACAACACTATCAATGATGAGGATTGAAATTGATCTGATCTTATTTTAAATTAAATGGATTCACATGGGAATACAAAATAATCTTTTACTTTCTTTTATCAAATAACTACTAAACCATCTATTCTTGAGAGGACTAAAGAGTCCCATAATGATAATGAGGTGCTATAGAAAAATGTAGCAAATATTCTATTTCAAATTTACTATATAAGGAGTTATAAGGATTGGAAAACAGATATGTTTCCCATAAATGGAAGATCTAAATGGGGAACTTAAGGATGATGGAATAGGCCATCCATCACAAATAATATAATAGAAATAATATGTAAATGGATTTTAAAAAAATTGTCTAATGGGATAACAAGAAGAGGTATATTGAGGAGTTTGTGTCTTAATGATTCATATTCCATCAAGTCAAGGATGAATGAAATAGGTCTAAGGGAATGATGAAACCATTTCATAGAAAATTATAAAAATGGGAAAACATAGCCATGGATTTCATTATAGTACCCCCAATGACCCCTTAAAGAAATAATTCCTCCTAGGTGGTAGTCAATCGCCTTACCAAATCAGTTCATTTCCTTGATATTGAAGAATATATATCTCTTGACCAACTCACCAAGATATACATAAGAGAAGTGGTAATAATTCCTGGAATTCCACTCTCCATTATATCTGATCAAGATTTGATATTTAACAGGAGGTTCTAGAGAATAATTTAGTATGAATTGGAATTGGAGTTATAATTATACATTTGTTGTCTCCCTTAAAGAGATGGACCGAGAAAAAGGACTATTTAAATTATAGAGGGCATGTTGAGATCATGTAAAATGGATGTTGGGATCAGCACCATTCCCTAGTGAAGTTTTCATATATGAAGAGTTTTTATTGTATCATTCAAATGAAACCTTATGAGGCTCTACAAAGGAATAGGTTTTAGACTCTAACATGATTGGATAAAATTATAGAAAATACTTTTACGGGACCTATATATAACTAATAAATGATAGAGACACTTCGAACCATTCATAATCATATGAAATTATCATGATGTTTACAAAAAGCTATATAGAAAAGCATTGAATATATCTAGAGTTCGAGGTCAGCAACAACATTTTCCATCATGAATCATCATGTATAAAAGTAATGAGGTTTAGAAATGAGGGAGATTGTAATCCAAGATACATATAAACCTTTGAGATCCTTGATCACATTAGGCTAGTGGCCTATCAACTATAACTTTTCCAACCTATCGCAAGTACAAGATGTGTTCCATGTATCCCTATTTAAGAAGTACAAACCAAAACAGTCACATGTGCTAAATTCTATGGTGGTACCATTAGATATTGATATTTCTTATGAGGAGAATCCAATTATGATCTTAGATAATAAAGAAAAATTTATACAAAATAATACAACATACCTGGTCCAAGTATTGTGGAGGAACCACGATTTTGAGTAAGAATCATAGGGATTAAAAGATGAAATGAAATAGAAATACTCTAATATATTTTACTATAGGAAATTTAACTTTCAAGAGTCAAATTTTTGAAGTGGGGAATAATTTAATGATTTTTTTTGAAATATGAAATTTTCTTTTGGAATGAATAAATGCATTACTAAGTAATATTGTTATATATAACTAATGCACTAATTTTGTTATTTTAGGGCATTATTAGTTAGATCCTATCAGATTTAAAATAATGATACATGTAAAAACCATTAATAGTGTATCCATTATACAATGATAATATTATTTGTATATATTAAGGTTAATATAAAGTCTATTTGACATAGTGAAAAGAAGAGATAACGAGACTAGTAGAATTATACAGTATGAAGCCAATTTATCTGAGTTTATATGGGATATAAAATCACTAATATTTGCGCTTGACAAAGACCAATCTATTATTAAACAACTAAATCTAGATTAAAACTTTATATGATATAATTTCAAGCTCATAGAGATCATATCTCTCACCATGTTCGACAAACAACACTTTGAGAATCACACAATCACACACCTTATCCTTAGAAAATTATTGTTATAAAAAATGATATATATATATATATATAGACCCTAGAAGTTTGAATTTATATATATATTTTTTTCAAAAATAATAATAATTATACTACCTAATTTTAGTTATTAATATATAATTATTATTTAATAAGTTTGATAGAAATTATTTTTTGATACATTGAAAAAGAATTATTTTTGGGAAATATATAGTTTCAACCAAGGATCCATTTCAGAGAAATTATGGAATTTTTAAAATAAATTATATTTTAATAAAATGTTATATTTAAATAACATTTATTAAAAATAAATGATAATATAATTTTAAAATGTCAAATTTATTTTTTATAAGGGATAGATACATATTATTGTTAAAAACCAGTATGCATTAATAAATGGGTATTTTGATTAAAAATTATAAATTATAAAATTAAGAGAATCATTTTGATAAAATAAATATTATTTTTGAAAAAATCAGATTGAACTAACCTATTAATTTATTTTTATAATTTTCATAGACAACAGGATTTTTGGTTTTAAATTAAATATAACATAAATATATGGTATACGTGATAACATAAAAAGATATAAAAAATGATGTAATAAAAACTATAATGAATATCCATGAAAATATTATGTTTCTCTTTTATAATATTGTGTTTTTTAAGTTACTGGAATAATTTTATAAAGCCTTAATGAATCCTTCAAAACCTATATCATATTTTAATGTTTTAAAATCAATTCTGTAAAAACATGAATAACATAAACATGATCAAGTGCATTATTCTAATTAGTAATGTTCATGCCTATATAAAATAATTAAATCCCATGTGTTTGATATACTCCATGGTAAAAAGAAATAGTAACCTAGTTGTTTTCAAACATTTATTATACATGTTTTTAAATTAATATTAATTACATTACATAAACAAGTTCTTTAGGACCATAATAGTTTAGTTTCATTCTATTCTAGGTACACAATATTATTATATCACTAAATATCTTCAACTTCCCACACATGTATCATCCCCTTTAGTGATATTCAAAATTACAACCTACTAAAATCATTTTATATTAACCTAGGGAATGAAAACATAATAAGGAGTGAGAAAAGATGCTCATTAAGGGTAAAAATGAAAATATATAAAAAAATGAAATAATATGGTTTTGAGAACATGAGAATAAAATTATGAAACAATAAAATTTAATATATAATATTTAACATCCTACCTCAGATGGAACTAGCCTAGTGCTTTAAGATGAATCACCATAAAGCCTCATGTACTCCTCTCCATACTCTAGAGGCTATCGACTAGTAACAAGGGTCTAGGGTGTGCTCATAGTGACATTATGCCCTTATATCAGAGAAAATACACCAGAAATAACTAGATATCATCAAATAATAAAATAAAAATATTGGGTAAGTAGTAAAAAACTAATATAGAACATGTTGTAATAATAAGTTAAAAGGTATAAAATCCAAAGAAGTTATGTCATACAAACAATGTTGGTCACTATCAGGGAGGACCATACCTAATGGGGTACAAAACGAAAGGTAAAATAATGTTACAATGCACTATAACTAACTCTGATCTAGAACACATCCCAGATATCTAGACATAGTTAGATTTTTTATCCCAATTAAAATAATCCACATAAGTGGATCTGCTTTATCATGACACTTTAGGGATCTACCCTAACCACCATGAATCTATTATCAACTTGAGAAGCATACATAAGGTATGAAAACACATCGAGGAACAAGTATAGGGGTAAGAAAACAATCTCAATAGCCCCTCCAATTGTGAATCTATAAATCAACTTTTAAAAGTTCATTCTCATTCAATGTGATCAACCTAGTAGAGGAACAACTTCTAATGAAAATATAAATTGATATAAGTGTCAGAAGCTGTCCACAAATGATTCCTAGCCCCATGACCCCGATCATTTATACACAACCCCATATTGTATGAATGGAAATATATACCCATATATATATATAAATGTTCTTGTATACATACCTATATAAGCAAGGAAAGAACAAATAACCAACATAATCCATATTAGATCCTTGTACCAGTTATCACACCCCAATATTTTGAGATTTATTTTTTTAAGTTAATTTATTATTTTTTATATTTTTCATTTCACACAAAACTAAATCTATCATTTTTATATGAAATAATTATGTTTTGGTTGAATTATAAATAACCTTAATTTATGACTTCACTATGAACAACACTTATATTTTCTTGAGATTCAAGAAACACTATGATTGGATTGTGTTATGCACAATAAGAAGTCCCTTTGATAGCATGTGTTACACAAAAGGATGAATTTTACCAAACAAAAAATATACTATTAATATTGTTTTAAAAATATTATTATATTTACCACCTGGCCTTTGGAATGAAATTTAAAAATAAGAATTACTAAATTGTGAAAATATGATTTACTCATTTATATAAAATGAATCCTTTGGTTATTAATTAGTTAGGAATGAAATTATGAACTATTTGAAAATAAATAGAATCCTTATCTTTGGAAACTATTTCATTATATAAAACCACCATTTTATCTTAATAAATTATAAAAAAACATTTGATGAATGTTTTGAAATATATATATATATATATATATATTTGATATCTATAATATATGAACAAGTCCAATTTTAGGAATAAAAGATGTATTTTCCCAAAAGGCATTTTTGATTCATTTTAATAGGGAATGTATTTTAGATATAAATTTTGAAACTTTTATAATTTTTTATTTGACACAATAAACTTTATTTTGGATATCATAATGACAAAATTTATATTTGGTGGATGTTTGGTATTTTTATTAGATGTTTTAATTTTTTATAAAAAATGAAAAATAATACATGAATGTCCTGAAGGAATTTATTTTTTATTTATTTTTGAAAATACCTCTTTTAATGGTTGAAGAGGAAACCTTGGCATTACAGGACACAAAGTTATTACATGAATTCATTCATTATAGGCTATGACTTCTTGAAACTACCCCTCCCCAGCGTCTACATCATGACTTGTTCTCAACCTTTGCAAGGTTGTATGGATTGTTGTCCTGCATAGAGGTGAATATTCCCAGTACTTCCGGAAAATCCCTTACAGTATAATTAATCATAATCCATTAGTTATGCTATGAGGAATGTGCCTTTCTCCTAATCCTCTTCTAGGGCTTGTTCCTCATAGAATCTGTTTGATAGAACATGTATATCAGGTGTCCTGAAGCCCTTGAGGTGGGCCAAAGGCCTTAAGGTGAACCAAAATCCTTACTGACCTGAAGGCCTGGGTGGCCCGACGTCCTTATGGACTTTTGGACCAAACGAGTGGCCCGAAGGGGAATTGTTCTAGCTACTATAATACCAAAAAGTACCTAATATAGTGTCTTCTATAGTTCTTGATACAATATTTCTATAGTACCCATAATAATTTCTTCACATAGAATTGAAGCTGGGTCTCATGGATTCACTTGGAGAGTCCTCACAAATTTGGATGAGACTCATGTGTATTGAGAAATACAGAATTTTGTTTCAAAACTCCTTTATCGTATAATTTATTTATATAGTTAAATTATATAATAATTTGTTTTTAAATTATAATTTGATGAATTATACATAATTGAATCCAATTTAGGTTAATAGAACCAATTTTACATTGAAATTGGATATAAAAACATTACAAACTTTTGGACCTTTTTGTTTCAAAAACCCACTTTCACAACACATTTGCAAGATTAATTTTAATGCAATTTATGAAAATACTCTGGTTAGAATTTGTAAAAAAGGATTCCATATTTTGAATGAGCATAATTTATAATATATAGTATGGTCAAATTAGTTATTTTTAAGAAATATTCGTGAAAGTAATTAAAATTAATTATAGAGATTAAGGTAAAAAATAGTTTACTTAGAGGTAAAACATTAACTCTAGGGGCCAAATACCATATACACATGTACAAAATTAATTATATTGAAATATTTCAACCATATACTCCATTTTATTGAAAAAGGTGAATTATTGGAGTTGTATTATTTAATGGATACCTTTCAATAGTGTTTACATTTTAAATTTAAAATAATTCCACTCCACCTCCACAATAAAAATCCACCCACCCCTCACTTCATCACACCTATCAAACCACATTGGATCATCCAAAACCAAATAAAATAAGCTTCCAACATCCTTAATATCAACCAAGAAGATTAATTTTTAGAATAATGTAAACCAAGTTATTCCTTTGGATAAAACCAAAAGGAATTACCCAAAGAATAGGATGTTTGAACTTGTATAAAGAATTTCAAGGCTTAAGATGAGGGGTTTCTCATCTCACATTTATTTCTATGCGATATATGATATAATCATCACTTATTCTTTTTTTGTGTGGATTATATACATCCCTATGACATTTTAATTCAAAAATATTCTTTATTTTATGATATTAAATATTTCAATTGACAATATTATTTTATGTGGACCGTGATTCAAAAGATAATCAAGTAGAAAGGGTTTTTCACATCTAAATTTTATTTATGTTAGGCTTATGTCTTATTAACCACTCATTTATTTTGTGTCGTGTATATATATTTCTCATGAATATGTACTATTATTATTATACTTAAATTTATAATTATTTCTAATCCCCTTTTATGTTATAACATTCATTGGGTTTATGGGTCAAAATTTACCAAATCATAATGTAATTTTGTCTCAATTTTCCTTCATTGATAATAATGCCATGTTATGGACATATATTTTTCTATGAGGTGTATGTAATACCTTCTGAATGGTTATATCATGAGTCTTTTTGTTTTAATGATATTTTATGCTTCATGTAATTTTATTATTTCCATTTTATTATGATTCAAATTTACCAAAGCGGTAACAATTTATTTCTATAATCTCATAGATTATCGAGATTATTTATAATTATTATTTGTTGGACACAATTTTCTAATCCAAATCTCAAGATATCGTTTAAATTTTTCTTATCATTTGGTTATGCATGATATATCCATGTATTGGGACCATTTTACTAGTCTTTGGTACTTATGATAATTAAGAAAGATTTTTTAAGATAATATGACACTATTTATCTTTTCGGTTAGAAATTTTTTTTATTCACAAAAACCGCGTTTTATAAAATTGACTTCAAAAATGATTTAATAAGATGTATAAAAGTCATTTCTATCCATGTTTTACCTTAAAAAATGTTTTAAAAAGAATATCCTTATCACTTTCCAATCAAGACACTTTTCTAAAGTTTTTACAGTGAAAAAGGAATGTTCATCGTGTATAGAATTACCCGTTTTCATTTCCTAGAAGCTTACATTAAAAGTTCACAATGTTTTTTTAAATAAAAATATTTCCTAATATTCGTAAAAATCATATTTTTAAAATTAATTTTTGAAAAGTTTTTTCAAAAAAGTATTTATATTTTAAAAAGCGTTTAAAATGGTTTTCAAATATTTCTTTATATGTTTTCATGGATATTTTCAATGGATTTATTTTCATAATGTCTATGTTTAAAAATAATTTTTCAAAGTGGAAATAATATTTTCATAAAGAAATGTTTTAAATGATTTTTCATCATTTTTATGTATGATTTTAAAGTGGTTTCAATGAAAAGGATTCATAAAATATTATATGTTTTAAAAAGTGAATTTAAATGCAATTTACATTCCAAGTGGTCTTTCAAAATCCTTAACCATATAAGATGATATCATTTGATACAGTTTATGATTTTATAGGGTTATGATCCAAGTAATCAATTATTATTATTATTTTAATAGGTTATGATTGATATGAAAAGTTATTTTTAAGAAACCTGTTTGTTTTCCATGGGTTATATCCTGATAAAATTCTAATGAAACCCTCCACCTTTTATAGTTTATTCTATGATGAAATGGTTATGAAACCAATATCATTTCCATAAGTTATGAAATGATGAAATTTTTATGATACCATTTTAACTTCATGGGTTATGAAATTATGTTTATAAATCCCACCTCATTTTTATGTGTCATTATATGATGAATGTTTTATTTTGTTGTGGAAAATTCATGTATTATTTAATTACTAAATTCGTGGGACTATATCTCTGACCAATTCATTGGGTAATGATAATTTTTTATGAGATCAAAGGGTAAACGAGAGGGAATAACAAGCTTGAAACCAGAGGGTAAACAAGAGGTAATCACAATCCAAAAGAAAGAGGGTACAATAGAGGGAATCACGAGTGTGAAAAAATAGGGTACATGGGAGGGTAACCCAAGAAAAAAAATAAGAGGGTACACAAGTGGCTGTACAAACCTAAAAAAAATGGTATATGAGAGGGCATCCCAAGCCCGAAACCAACGGGCACATGAGAGGGAATCAAAATCTTGAAACAAGAGGGCACTTAGTAGTTCATCCCAATTTTAATACAAGAGGGTGTAAAGACCCGGAAATTTCAAGGGAATTTTTTTTTAAAATTTTCTTTGGGATTTTACAAGAATGTAGTTTCAGACGACACCTGATTCCGAGGCCTGGTGTGCTCGAAATCATTTTCCGATGTTTAGCTCGGGTACGTTCAGTGATCGAATGAGCGGGTTTTTTCTAACTTCTGAACCGGTGCTCGGAATCGAATTCCGAGGGCACCGATGGAATCGCAGCGCCGGTATTCGCTTAGAAATGCTTTTTTCGGAGTTGTGTTTGCTCAGGTGTGGTTTTTAATTTTTTGGGGGTTAAGTGAAGAAAATAAAATAAAGTGGTGCGACAACTTTATTTTATTTCACGTAAAGTTACTTAAATCCACTTAAAGCTACTTAAGCTGAGTTGAAGCGGATAGGGTGAAATCCAAAATATCCTACCCTCTTGGTAGGATATTTGTGAGGTGGGGCCCGCACGAGCCTCACCATTTCTTTTCCTCTATGTAACGCACCCGCGAAACCTCCTCATTAATGAAAGTCAACCGTGTGTTTTTCTGGTTAAGAAACGCCCCAATTAATTGGGCAGTATAATCATTACAATTAATTCAACGAATTAATTGTTCGTTTCTTATCATTTGAATTTCAAAAGCTTAGGTCAATAATAAAATTAGGGTTGAAGTTATTTTATTTAGTTGGACTTGTGGCGTGGAGAGAATTTGGGAGTAAAGCGTTCTTCTTCGACGAAGAACGCGAAGAACGCTCCGACCTCCGACGAAGAACTCCAAACCCTCAGATATCGACGACGCGACGCAGTGTACCGCGACGTCAACGACACTTCTTCCACGATTCTCCCTCCGCGATGCTTCTTCCATGACGATCCAACCCCGAGGAAACCTTCGATCGACAACGGCAAGGTAGGGGGTAGCGCTCCTTTTTAATTATTTTTGGTTTATAACAACAACATGGATTTAATTATTATAATTAAATCTGTATGTTCTCGATCCTCGGAGTTCGTCGACGCGACGCCGCGACACCGAGTACTGCACGACAGTGACGCCCTTCTGCGACGCGACAACCCTTTCTTCTACGACGATCGATCTCGCATCCGACGACGAAGTTAAGGTAGTGGTTTTGTTTGTGAAATGAATATATTTCCGAGGTTGTTTCCTCCTAAAAACAAATAACCTGAATGAAGAGAAATTTTAATTTATTAAAATTTTATATTGTTTTGTTTTCCATGTGTGGATTATTTTCTTCCCGATTTTTATCACCTAACGCGGAGGATGCAGGCCAAACAAACATCGCCCGACAACCCTCCGTAGTTCTTCGTTGATGTGCGGATTGACGGGCGATGACAAAACATGCTGCAGAGGTGATTTGTTTTTTCCGTAGTGAAGTACGGGGCCTGGGAGGAGCTACAACGCAGACGGAAACGAAATCGGACCACCAGAGCAACTCCGGTGGCACGCGGAACCCACCGGCGGCACCGGCGAGCGGGGGCGGCGGCGCCCCGGCGCGCCACCAGACAGGGCCGCCGTGGCTGAAGCCGCGCCGGCGGTGGACAACAAACCCGCGGCCGCGTGGGTCCAGTGCACACGGGACGCGGTAATGCTGCGTCCGCTGACCAAGGGCGGCCCCCGCGGTGGGGGGGTCACGGTGTTGACACGCGGGGGCCGCGCACCCCCGCCCCGGACTCCGCCCGCTCGGCCAAGCTGAGCCGGTCCGCCGGCTGGGTCGGGCCCAGGCCGGGACGGGCCGGGTAGTGCCAAACCGGGTCGAACCCGGACCCGGGTCGGTCGACCCGGTTTGGGCCGACCCCGGGGGGGTCGGGCCGGGTCTGTCCGGGCCCAGACCCCCCGTTCCCGGACCTTTTCGGTCTTTTTCTCGTAACTGGGGCTACGGGCCTCCGAACGACGCTCCGTTTGTGGAGATGAGATCCTTGGATCGAGACGGTCGTTTCAGTATATCTCACTCAAGATTTCAGAATACTATGTGTTCGGCCGGGTTGGTTCGTACACGAAACCAACCGGGCCCTTGGAGCAGAAACACTCATATCTTGAGCTTCGGACGTCTGATTGACGTGCTGTCGACTTTGTTGGTTTCCTATAAGTGAGACGGATCTTTTGGCTTACTCCGCTCGAGGTTTGGATGTCGTCGTAGTGTGGTCGGGTTGGTTCGCTCACGAAACCAACCGGGTCCCTAGAACGAAAAAGCCTATAACTCACAGACCAGGCGTCCGATTGACGTGCCGTTTGTCTCGTTGAATTCCTCTTGATGAGACGGAACTTTTGGCATACTTAGGCCGATTTTTGGTTTCCGTTGGATAGTGGCCGGGTTGGATTGTACTCGAAATTCAACTGGGCCCCTGTAACGGAAAAGCTGATATCTTTCAGACCGGACGTCTGTTTGACGAACCGTCAGCGGCATTGGTGATCATGTTGAGAAACGGTCCCTATGAGTATACCCTAGGAGATTTTGGGGTACAGTTGAGATACGGCCGGGTTGGTTCTCTCACGAATCCAACCGGGCCCCTAGGACGAAAAGGCTAGTAACTCACAGACCGGGCGTCCGATTGACGCGCCGTCAGTTGCGTTGAGACCCCTGTGACAAGGAGGTCCTTTGAGATACTTCTTAATGGAACTTTGTTATACTTGGGGTGTCGACCAGTAGCTTGTGGAGCGGACCCTCCTGGAGACGAGCATGCGGAGTACGGAGACCGTGTAGCTGGCTAAGACCTGACGACTGCTTGACCGATCGATTCAGTGTGTTTCGGATAGCCCAGTGGGGAGCGCTTGGTTTTAGCTTCAAACCCACGGAGGATGAGCGCTTGGTTATAGAGGCAGACCCGCGGTACTCAATAGAAGGAGTACCTCTTGAGGCTATGAGGGGGGTGCTTGGTTTTAGCGGTAGACCCACGGTGGATGAGTGCTTGGTTGTAGAGGCAGAAACATGGTACTCAACAGAAGGAGTACCTCTTGAGGCTATGAGGGGGAGCGCTTGGTTGTAGCGGCATACCCATGGTGGGAAGCGCTTGGTTGTAGAAGCAGGCCCACAATACTCGACAGGAGGAGTAACTCAGCAGTCTTAGGTCAGTGAGCAGTACCCCGGAGTCATGAAAGGACCACTGTACGCTCCAGAGACGGAGCTCTTCAGCAGTTACAGTTTCGATAATAAAAATCCTGGTTTGAGCTGAGTCTATGACCTTTGTATTTCCTCATGATTGAGATGGGTTACTTGATAACTTAGGTATATGTATGGGCATATACCTGGGTAGTGGTTATCCATTGATTTCATAACCCTTGTGTTTTCTCATGATTGAGATAGGTTATTTGATAACTTAGGTATATGAATGGGCATATACCTAAGTAGAGGTTATCTGTTGAGATCTTAGTTGTGGTTATCCTTGTTGGTTTTAGTGAGACCTTGAGGGTATCAGGGTCCCTAATGAGTATCGTTATACTCACCCCTGCACGGGCTATGCTCGCACCTCGTTGTGTTGGTTGCAGACGACGACAGTGCTGACGGAGGCCGAGTGTTTGAGGACTGGACGGTACCCGGAGGTGGACTACACGACGAGTCAGTACTCGGAGGTAGACTACACGACGAGTCAGTATCCGGAGGTGGACTTCGTGACGAGACAACACACGGAGGAGGTTTACGTGTGAGGGTGTTGTAGAGGCTATCTGTACCTACCCTTCAGGTAGGATCCGTGGTGGACGATCCAGGAGCTGCGCCATCTGTATCTACCCTTCAGGTAGGATCCGAGGAGGATGACCCAGGAGCCACTTCCATCCTTCCAGCTATTGTCTTTTCTGTTTTACTTGTTCATTTGTAGTTGTACATTCTTTTGGGTTTGTGTTCTGGCCCATTTACTTTTCAGCACTTCTCTTGTACTTAGTGTTTCACTTCCGCCTGTACTCTCTGGTGTTTTGTTTACTTTATAAAGGCAATGCCTTCCCAGTTATTGGGATTTATGCCTTTGGTGCTAGTCGGCAGCCCCTGGCCTATGGAAGGAGGTCTTGGGGTAGTCACAGCACAGGCCCCGATGACGGGTCATGACAAATTGGCATTAGAGGAGTTTGATTCTACCGCAGAACTTGGGACTCTGATCTTTTTTTCCTTTATGTGAAGCAATAGTGTTAAGAGTACCGAGTGTGGTTCTCAGTTCAGGGAGTCCAGTGTTGGTGCGGGCGGCCGACATATCCATACACCAGGACCCAGGCAACCGATTTTCGACTCTATGCACGAAACCACTGATTGCGTGTGTGTTTCTAGAAGTTTTTAAATGTCAGCTCAAACCAGGTCGGCTCACCAGGAATAATCGTTTGACCATGTCACGTTGTTTCTTTCAGGATGCCTTTTCATGGAAAACCAGCTAGAGCCCAGATGGGAATGCGTACTAACAACTTGCCGAGCGATGAGGCTTCAGTACAGGACCCTCTTGCAGTTGAGGCACCAGCGGAGGCACAAGCGGTACTACCATACATTGGGCCACCGATGCCACCAACCCCAGTTGTAGGCGATGCATTCCACTTGAGCGCGCTGCACGAGTTCTAGAACTAGAGACCACCCAAGTTCCATACAGCTAGTTCTATGAAGCCAGAGGGGGTCAACTTGGTTTGAAGGGATGCTCTGGGCCTTCATTATTTTCAACCTCCTTAGGTATGTTGTGTGGGGCGTTGCGGACCCGTTTTGTTTTTGTTTTTCTTTTGGTTTGATGTTTTTCCTTTATTCCCTTAAAATGAATAAATATCTAATATTGGATGGATGAATTTTAAATCCATGTAACCTACGATAATTTAAGTCCAAACACTATGAGATGTTATATAAATAACAATCAAATAGCTTCATATGTTATCAATTTTGAATTAATTTATATTTATCTTTATTTTTAATTTAAAAAATTTTGAGAGGATACTTTCAGTTCTTATTTGGCCAGAGATCATGCTTTATGTTCATTTTTTATATGTATTTCCAAGAATTAAGGTGATCCTTATATTTTACACACTCATTAAGTAATGTGAAGAACAAATTTTCACAAAATATATTTAAAATTTTTCTAATATCAAGATTGTTCCACAACACTGTAAATTCCCAATCCATATTTTTGAATAATATATAATTTTTCTTCTATAGTTTTGTTATGATTTCACTTGATGATACACATCTTACTCATTACCCACTGTCATTCAAATGATTCACCTTCTCAAATTCCGTTTCAACATTTCCATGATTTACTAATATTTTATAACCTTTAATAAAAATTAGAGGTTGTCTATGATCAACAAAATGATTGAATGGTGACTGGTTCTACCGTAATCTATAAGACAGATTGAGAAGTCTATGATGACGCAAGAAGCACCATTTTTAATGTGAGGTAGTTTTTCATGATCAAAATAAAAGTACAAATAGAAAAAAACAATCCCATGTTAGCGTTTCAACCAAATAAATTACTAAGTCTAACAAATCACTAATGATCCACGTTAGAGCAAATTTCATTTTGAACATTCTTCTAGATTTTCCATCATATGTATCAACACTGTTTCTTCATAACTCTTGTAATTATTCAATTAGTGGATACATGTATATATCAATACCATTTATAGGAATTGTTTTCATTTAATAATCATCAAAATTATAAAATACATTTTTTATAGACATCCATGAAGGAAACTTTAAAGGGATCAAAACATCCAGAAAAATGATAAAACTCATGCTCAAAGAACCAAATGGGTTGAATCCATTGGAATTCAATACCAATCATACATTAATAGGATCAAATTAGAAATCTATATGTAATGAATCAAATTTCATTCATGATTATGATTCCCTTGGATGTCAAATTAACACATCTTTTATTATCTATTGGATGAAACTTCTTGTACTACATGGTATTCGATGACATGAATAATCTTTTTAATCGAGGATTTTAATGACGGAAATGCAAAACCTTTTCAAGTATGTTCCCTTTCATCTTAATTTTAGTATGTTGATACAAACTTCTAGCATCACACATTGACTGAAATCTAGATGAATATTTTTTCAATGATATCACCTTGAATCCTCTACCCAATAAAGCATACAATCATTGAGACAAAATAGATTGTTTATAACTGAAACCAATCATGTTAAAAAATTTCTTCATATCAAAAAAATAGGGATAGTTACCGCATGAAATTCATATCATAATGATTCAAATATAATGGACATCACCTAATATGTAATTACAAATAGGCATTTGATATGGTTAATCTTCAGGAGAAAAGAAGGTTTTGAATATATCAATTAACTACTATAATACTCAATATTTCCATCATTAAATTAATCATAAAACATATTTTTATGCTTATTGAAGTTATCTCTTACATTAGTCTTTACAGAATCTATAGTAGGATCCAATGATATGTTATAATCTTGATCTAGTTTTCCTATATTTGAAAAAATATAACATGCTAAGTTGCTATTTGTATAACCCTCAACTGGTTGTTTTGATGAGTTTTGATGTGAATTTTGGTATCTTGAAACGATTAATGCGTCGTTTATATGGTTTTTTATTTCACTATCCATTTTCAATGAATTTATGAGCTTAGTCATTTAATTGATATTAGTTCTCAAGCTTTATGCAATGTTCGATTCTTCCTACCAAATCCAACACAAATATTGAGTTGTAAATTTATTCAATATCAAATGTTTATAAATTAAATCTATCTTCAAACATCTTATTAATTTACATTTAAGAAATCTAAAACTTTATGTCCCATCAATAGATTGATTGGAAATTGAAAAATCTAAAAATTCCTCCAAACCCTATGTATACTGCGGTGTTATCCTCAGTAATGTGATCTTGATTTTTTCCATATATATCACGATGTGTCTAAACATTATAAAACAAATTAAAAGACATAATTATTACTAAGATGAAAAAAAGTTAAATAGAACTTAAAAAACACAACCCAAATCATTATAAGAAGAGTAATATAAGTAATAAATAAGTCAATATAAAAAAATTATATCAATCTTGGAGAGTATTATGTAAAATAGAATCAAAATAAAAATCATACAATCATTAATTTAAAATTGGAATCGTGGTAGAAACACCATAGGGTCACAAAGTCTAGGTGAATCTAGTAATTCTCTATCATCATTGTGGTGGATTTTGAGTTATATCACATCTCTCTCTAGAAGTGGTGTCACATAATGATTCACTATCATTCCTAGAGGTGAATGATCTCTTTATATCTTAGTTATCCTACACATTAAACCTCAGTTTCTCATAAGGGTTAACAAACAAGAACAACCAATAACTGATTTTTTAAAAATCATTAAATGAACATGTCTCTTTATAATAAATATAATCATTTAGAAAACAAAATAAATAATTTGTATAAAGGGTAAAAGCCTCTATTTTTATTATTATACTCATTTAAATTTACTCATTTTTGTATAAAATATATCACATTTCATTAATTTACATTTTCACATGTGAATTTGAACACACAGACACATATATGTATAATTATGTATATGTTTTGAACAAATATATATACATCAAAATAAATTTAAAAAACATATAACTTTAATAAAATATTTTAATATAAGAGATATCCCCACCATTAAAACCAAATACACTCTTTATACATAAAACATATTAATTAATGGTTGTTTAGGAATTTACAAAACATTCGGCATGTGAAAATAATTAATCAAGTATTTTAGAAAACCTTAAACTTGAGAAAAACCTTAGAACTGATGTGTAAATCAGGTGAAACTTTATTTCCAAATCAAATACAATAAAAAATGATTATTAATATAATTCTATATCCAAATGAAGGATTAAAAATACAACCAAGCAACATTATAAGATTTAAATACCCAAAACAAAGGGTCACATACCTGAAACTCATTGTCTTTGAAACTGGTGGCACTATCCCACCTTAACAAGGTCTAATACACACTAGAAAAAAATCAGGACCTAAAAATAAAGAAACAACATAATTAAAATTGATCCAAAATGGAATAATGAAGCAAAAAAACAACCTACAATTAATGAAAATTCACCACCTTCAATTATTGTAGAAAGGATTAGCCTCAATTGGGTCACACAAACATTGTAAACCAAGAATCATCAAATAAAACACCCAAAATTCAGTTCAACTTTGTATGGGTTGTGTGAGTAGCGACACATATAGAAAAATGTGAAAATAGAACAATTAATAGTGTGTACATAAATAAGGTTAACAAAAAGTAGTCTAAAGGCTTTGTTTGATATACACTTTATAAAACATGTTAGATATTTTCCAAATTTTTCCTAATTGTTTCTCTAATTAACCATTCACAAGATCACTCTAAAAAAAGAAACAAATTTTTTTTTACGAATTTCAAAAAATTTGACACAGGAATCCCTGAGTATTATAGATGAACATACAAATCACAAAAATAGATCTGGTTTTAAAATAGGTGATGTTGTCAGAATAGGAATTAAATGGTATAAATAAACTAGTTAATTTAAATTTTTCACTAGATAACAATACAAATAAATATACTAGTCCCTTTTAGGAGAGAAAAAAATTCATAAAAATTATTGAAGAAATTAAAAAACAATACCTATTAAAAAACTCTTGACCCACTCCTCCATGAATCCCAACCTAACAACCAAAAAAATTTCAAGAAATCATTAACACAATAATAAACATACACAATTCATGATTCCTAGAAGTATTGAAATTAAAAAAAAAAATACAAGGGACACATCATTTCTGTACAACTAATTGAACCTAAATAATTCAATAATTTCAACATTAGAAATACACAACATAAAAATATGTAAAAAAAGAAAGATAATCATAGATACAGATTCAATACCCAACAATAAGGAAGTTATTCCTTTCTACATTTGTCTTCCTCTCATTGATAGATGGGTTGAGGTTAAAAAATTGAGGGGGAAGGTGTAATCATGATGGGGAAGGGTTAGAGATGAGGTGGACCAGTAGCTGGGAGATGACCAGGGGGACTAGTGGTGGTGATAGTTAAGGGGAGATAATGGATTATGAAATGGGATCCAGCTTAGGGAACTCAAGGGAGAAGGGGTTCAGTAATGATGATTGGGATTTTGGTGAGTAGGTCATGAAAGTGTCTGATGGTTATGGATGATGGATTATCCCGACAGTGAGGGGGTTATGTATTAATAGGCTCAAGGAGAGAGGGGGTTGGAGTGTCAGGTTGGGGTGGGGGTGGGGAAGAAGTTAAACATGTTAAAAAATTTGAAATAAAATTTAGTGGTGGTTTTTTAAAAACCACCACTCTATTTTTTCGATTTTTTAGTGGTAGTTTCTTAAACTGCCACTAAAAAACTTCCCCTAATTATTGATTTTGGTGTAGTGGTATTTTGATTTGTTATTTTGGACCCCTTATGTTGATCACTATTTCACTATATCCAAAATAGTCATCAGGAAATAATAATCATACTTTTACGTCAATTATATTTTTAATACCAACCGGTAATGGTGGGTTTGATAAGGTAAGTACATTATGATCATGGAGATGGTATGCCATACTTATGCATGAGTCAAATTTCAATTTTTTAACGATCCTTATTGAAGAGATGTAATAAATGTGTTATATATCTAGAATTATAATAATATTATAAATACCATACTATATCATTAAATATACTTACAAATATTTCCCATGTAGTGTGATAATGAATATTGAGAGTCAAATTTCTTCATGAAGGGAGTAGTCTACACATAGAGGAACACCGTTATCATCTTTCAGAGAGTGAAAAGGTAGGAAATAAAATAAAATATCATCTTTTAGAAATTATAAATATGACATTAATATAATAATTATGTCATATATATCACCTATATTCATTAACATTATCCTTATTATCTTCAAGGTAAAGCGTTAGTGAAAAAGAATCATATCGCTTCGTGTGGCAGTAGCCAACAATACACACAAACAAGATTATTGTTTCCCCTATAGAATAGAAGATAAAATGTTAAATGTGATATAATAAATAAAAAGGTATAATTATATTATATATATCATATATATACTTTCTATCCATTATCAAACCCAAACATGAGTGCCTGTAATGGAAAGATGAATGAAATCAGTTCGCGAGGTGGTAGTCCGCCGTATACATGAATGATAATTTTGTAACCCATTAGAAGAAAAATAATATAGGTGTGGTTTTTGAACATAACATTAAAAAAACAAGCATATACGAGGTTCTTAGGATATTATATCAGAATTATTTAATAAGAATTAAATTAGGTGGAGAATGAAATAAAATAAAATTTTTCATTGAAGAACATTAAGGAATCTTCAGGTAACCTTCATATGTTTTTACAAATAAAATTCCTATGATGGGTTTATGACCAAAATAAGATTTATATGATTATAGTATGGATGTTTTGAAGTGATATTAATTGTTATTATCCTAATCAAATGTGTTTGAAGTTGTCAATATTATATTATTGGGGTGGACTTTTATAAGTTAAGTGAGTGGGACACTTGAAACTTCTGGAAAGAAAAAGCTATACACATATTTTTCCCACGAATAGTTTATTTAAATTAATTAAACCTTATTATATTATATAAATTTTTCTTATTCCAATTATGGAACCCATTTTTATAAATTACATTGAAAAAGTTCTAAAATTAAATATAAAATTAATCCTACAGGCGCGACTTGAAAGATGGGGTTTTAAAGGGAAAATCATCAAAAGTTTATAAATTTCTTATTCAATCCTTCAATATAAAAATTATTCCAATTCAAAAAATAGTATTAATATATATATATATATATAATATAACTAAATTCACTTTAACAATTTATAATATAATTTATCATTTAAAATCATTTAAATGCTAAGGTAGTTTTCAATTAAATTTTAGTATTTTCACTAATCATCAAAAAATTATTCTTTTAAGAAAAAACTAGTGCAGAAAACATTATTTACGTCACCATTTTTACGTAGGTTATATATAATCGACGTGATAATATGTGAAATCTGGTTTTTTAGGTCTGTTATTTTATAACCGACGTAAAAAATGCGGTGAGTAAATTTTTATCGTCGGTTATTTTAATAACCAATGTTACAAATCATACGTGTTTGTTTTTTTACTTCAGTTATAAATTAACCGACATAAAAAACCAAAGCACGGTGTTTTTACATTGGTTATTTGATAAATGAATTAATAAAATGAGATATCTACGAATTTTTTACGTCGGTTATCAAATAACCATCATTAAAAAAATGCCTTTTGAGGCCTTTTTGACGTCGGTTATTTGATAAACGATGTAAAAAAACAACCTGCAGAATTTTTTACGTCGGTTATAAAATAACTGATGTAAAAAATGTGATTTATGATGTATTTTTTACTTTGGTTATAGAATAACTGATGTAAAAAACCAACACGTGGATTTTTTACGTAGGTTATAAAATAACCGACGTAAAAAAAGCCATATCTGATACATTTATAACGTTGGTTATTATAATAACCGGTGTTATAAATGTAAAAAACTAGTTTATAATGTCGGTTATTAAATAATAGACATTATAAACCATTTAAAAAATTAACAAGCCCCATGGATTATCATTTACGATTTTTTGATCGACAGTCCGACAACTCGTCTCTCTCACGCGGTAAACCCTAATTGACTCGTCGATCTCGTTGAATTAAACTCATTTTTCCATCATTGTTTATCATCTTTACTCTCCTCAGATCTATCCTCTCAACTAGCAACACGCTAGTAAGCCTCCCACGACTTTATTTCGTTCCTTTTTTCCCCGATAGTATATATTTATGTTTTTCGATTTCTTTGTTTAAACTAGGTAAGATTCATCAATTTTGAACCATCTTACCTCTTTTTTCCATCAACATCTTATTTATCGTCCCTAGTTCTATTAGACCGACTTGAAATATTCACGTAAGCCTCAACTACTTCTATTTAGTTTGTTTTTGTTTCACGAATGCCCAACATTGATGGTCATTTTTGTTTTTATTGACAGCTAATGATCTCATTCACCTATATTATTGCATAGAATGGTTATTGATTAAATGTACCAATTCAAGAATGATATCTCATGTGTTGTTGTGCTTATGTTTATTCTCTTTTATATGAGAATCTTTAGACATATAATATAATGGTTGTTGACCTTTGTGGCCCTTCGATGCATCGTTATGTCTCATTATTCTAAATAAAATTGGGTTCTGTTGAGGGCTTACCCTAGTATTTTTTGAGGCCTTGGCCAAGGCCTTGACAATATGTTAAGATTTATAGAATTATCCATTACTTCATTATGATATTAGATATCGAGAAAACTTATGATCATTTGACTAGTTGAATATCAATAGTTATTTTTAATTATCATACGATTATTTAGTTAGCCTTATTTAATAATATTTAATTCCATCTATTTAATGCTGAAATATATATTAATTGCATGTGTTTTTTGTTGTTCACCGTGCCTAGTTTCTATATGTAAACCATTTTTTGGGGTGTTTTCCGGGGGGTGGGGGCTTTGCAGAGGGTTTGGGGTTGTCCAGGGGGTGTCCAAGGGGGTGGAGGCTTGTCCAGAGGGTTTTGGTGGTTGTCGGGGGGAGGGGGGTGGGGCTGTCTAGAGGGTTGGGGGGTGTCCATGGGGTGTCCAAGAGGGGTTGGGGGTTATGGGTGGGGTCCAGGATGGGTGGGGGGGGATGCTGTCTAGAGGGGTGGGGTGCTGTCCATGGGGTGGGGGGGGCTGTCCAAAGGGTTGGGGGGTGTCCAGGGGGTTGTCCAAGGGGGTAAGGGGTGGGGTGGTGTCCAGAAGGGGTGGGGGTGCTCTCTAGAGGGTTGAGGGGTGTCTAGGGGGGTGTCCAAGGGGGTGGAGGCCTGCCCAGCGGGTTTTGGGGGTTTCCTAGAGGGTGGGGACTATCTAGAGGTTTGGAGGGTGTCCAGGGGGGTGTCCAAGGGGGTTGGGGGTGGGGGTGGTGTCCAGGAGGGGTGGGGGTGCTGTCTGGAGGGGTGGGGGTGCTGTCCCGTGGGTGGGGGGCGTTCCAAAGTGTTGGGGGTGTCCAGGGGGTGTTCAAGGGGGTAGGGGGTGGGGGATGGTGTCCAAGAGGGGTGGAGGGTGCTGTCTCGAGGAGTGGGGGTGTCCAGGGGGAGTCCAAGGGGGTAGTGGCCTGTCCATAGGGTTTTGGGGGTTGTTCGGGGGGCTAGAGGCTGTCCTGAGGGGTGGGGGGTGTCCAAGGGGGTCGGGGGTGGGGGTGGTGTCCCGAAGGGGTGGGGGTGCTATCTGGAGGGGTGGGGTGCTATCCAGGGGGGGGGGGGGGGCTATCCAAAGGGTTGGGGCGGTGTCCAGGGGGGGTGTCGAAGGGGGTAGGGGGTGGGGGTGGTGTCCAGGAGGGGTGGGTGTTGCTGTCTAGAGGGGTGGGCATGTCCAGGGGTTGGGAGGCTGTCTAGAGGGTTGGTGGGTGTCAAAGGGGGTGGTTTAGTGTAGGGGGGATGTTCAAGGGGGTGGGGGAATGTCAAGAGGGTTTTGGGGGTTGTTCGGGGGGGGGGGGGGTGGGGGCTGTCCAGAGGGTTGGGGGGTGTCCAGGGGGTGTCCAAGGGGGTAGGGGGTGGGGGTGGTGTCCAAGAGGGGTGGGGGGTGCTGTCTAGAGGGGTGGGGGCTGTCCAGGAGGTGGGGGATGTCGAGAGGGTTGGGGGGTGTCCAGGGAGGTGTCCAAGTGGGTAGGGAGTGGGGGACGGTGTCCAGGAGGGATAGGGATTGCTGTATAGAGGGGTGGGGGTTGTCTAGGAGGTGGGGGCTATCCAGAGGGTTGGGGGTGTCTGGGGGGTTGTCCAAGGGGGTGGGTGGTTGTTGGTGGCTGTCCACGGGGGTGGGGCCTGTCCAGAGGGTCTTGGGGGTCGTCCGGAGGTTTGGGGGGCTGTCTAGAGGGTTGGGGGTGTCTAGGGGGATTGACTACTGCATCATGGTTTTTGATATTAAGACATGATTATTGTGCCTTGATGATTGGCTTTACATTGTGATTTTCTCCATATGAATTTTTATTTTAAATATGATTTTATTCTCAGGTTTACTCCATTTTTTCCAATTTTATATCAACCACTGTAGGCCCCATGGTCTGCTTTGATTCAATGTAATTTAAAACTGTTATATCTAGCTATATTTTGTTTTAAAAATCATATTCAAGTATTTTTTTTAAATACGCATAGATTTGTTTTATATTTCAAAATTGGTTTACATTCAAATTTTTTTTTTTTTCATATAATCATATATTTGTCTTATCTTAAAAATATATATATATTTGAGATTTTTTATAGGTATTAATGAGTCGAAGATGGATTATGTCACATCAAATGAGCAATTAATATGGGGAAGGTGTTGATGCCCTTTTGAAATTTTCTATACAAAATGTTCCAAGTAGTGACATTTTTTTCTGTCCATACCTGAAATGTTTGAATATGAAGAAGTTGAAAAATAGAGAGATAAAAGATCATCTGATTTGTCATGTTTTTAATCTGAGTGACAACCCTTGTATTTGGTATGGTGAAACTGGATGAAATGTCAGTGATGATGATGATTCGTAGGATGGTAACTCCGATGGAATTTAAAAAATGATTCGTAATATTGTAGCAGAACAAATTGAGATAGAACTGACAGTTGCGCATCTATATGGTGATGATGAAAAACCATTATATCCTGGTTGTACAGATTTTATGGTTTTTTTGGTAGTGTTATGTTTGATTAACCAAAAGGCAAAACATGGATGGAGTGACAGAAGTTTTACAGAGCTTCTATAATTGACGAATGACATTCTTCCAAAAGATTACGATCTTCCCGATTCACATTACAAGGCCAAGAAAATATTATGCCCGATGGGATTGGGATACAAGAAAATACATTCCTGTCCGAACGAATGCATTATATATAGGAAGGAATATGAATTTATGTCAGAGTGTCCTAAATGTGGGACATCACGGTATAAGGTGAAAGAAAAATCACAGGGTGATGTACAGATTACAAAGCTCCCTTCAAAGGTATTTTGGTATCTTCCTATAATTCATCATTTCAAACGTTGATTTGCTAATTCACATGAAGCAAAAAGGATAAGATGGAATTCTCATGAGCGGGTATGTGATGGAAAAATACGTCATCCAGATGATTGTCCACAATGGAATAAAATTGAAGCGCAGTATTCTACATTTGGAAATGAAATTAGAAATCTCATACTAGGGTTGTGAATAGATGGAATGAATCCATACCGAACCCTCAGTAGCACACATAGTTCATGGCCTGTTTTATTGGTAATTTACAACCTCTCTTCTAAAGTTTTATGAAGTGAAAATATGTCTTGTTGAGTATAACGATCTCTGGTCTAAAGCAACCCGACAATGATATTGATGTTTACTTGTCACCGTTGATTGATGATTTGAAACTGTTATGGGCTGATGGTATTAGGGTGTATGATTCTTATAAAATGGAATATTTTCAACTACATGCAGTGCTTCTGTTCAGTATGAATGACTTCCCAGTGTATGAAAATTTTTCCGAATACTGTTTTTAATGGCATAAAGCATGTCCAATTTGCGAACAACAGACGTCATATTGTCAATTGCATCATGAAAGGAAAATAGTGTACATGGGTCATCGAAGGTTTTTGCCTATGGATCACCCTTATAGAAGACTAAAAAATTCATTTAATGGCTCACAATAATTTGATACTACTCCCAAACCTTTGTCCCCTGATCTATATTTTGAGAGGGGGAAAAACCTCGATGTGACATTGGGAAAGACACAGAAATCTGGTTATGATAGACATATTTGGAAGAAAAGGTCAATATTTTTTGAGCTACCATATTGGAGGTATCATGAAGTTAAACATAATATTGATGTCATGCATGTGGAGAAGAATATATGTGATTGTTTGATTGGAACATTGTTAGATATTAAAGGAAAGACAAATGATGGGTTGAATGCAAGATTAAACTTACTATCAATGAGAATACGTTTGGAGTTAGCTCCCACTCTTAAAGGAAGATGAACATTTCTTCCCCCAGATTGTCATAAATTATCGAAGAGGGAGAAAATTAGCTTTTTTTAGTGTCTTCATGAAATCATTTTGCCTCAAGGTTATTCTTCAAATGTAAACATTTTTGACTCATTGAAGGACTTGAATATGATAGGTATTAAATCACATGATTTCCATGCCATGATGCAACAAATTCTACCAGTTTCATTGGGTGGAATATTGCCCAGGGTGTGGGAGGTTAGTCCAGGGGGGTGTCCAGGGGTCTGGGAGGGATGTCCAGTCGGGGGGGGGGGGATAGTTCTGGGGGTTGGGAGGGATGTCTAGGGGTGTGGGAGGGCTGTCCATGGGTGTGGGAGGGATATCCAGGGGGTGTGGAAGTGCTGTCCAGGGGGTGGGGGGTATACATGAGGGTGGGGGTGTTGTCCAGGGGTGTTTGGGGCTGTACAGGGGGTCGGGGGCAGTCCAGGGATGTGGTGGGGGCTCCAATGGGGTGGGGGAGGGCTGTCCAGGTTGTGGGGAGAGGGGTATACATGGGGGTTGGGGGGTTTTCCCGGGGTGTTTGGAGCAGTCTAGGGGGTCGGGGGCAGTCCAGGGTTGTGGTGGGGGCTTTCAAGTGGGGTGAGGGGTGCTGTTCATGAGGGTGGGGGGTTGTTCCGGGGTGTTTGGGGATGTCCAGGGGTCGGGGGGGGGGGCATAAGGGGGGG